>JABKBF020000018.1:50000-52035 GCA_014182405.2 Eucalyptus sideroxylon | reverse complement strand
CCTAAACCCTAAACCCTAAACCCTAAACCCTAAACCCTAAACCCTAAACCCTAAACCCTAAACCCTAAACCCTAAACCCTAAACCCTAAACCCTAAACCCTAAACCCTAAACCCTAAACCCTAAACCCTAAACCCTAAACCCTAAACCCTAAACCCTAAACCCTAAACCCTAAACCCTAAACCCTAAACCCTAAACCCTAAACCCTAAACCCTAAACCCTAAACCCTAAACCCTAAACCCTAAACCCTAAACCCTAAACCCTAAACCCTAAACCCTAAACCCTAAACCCTAAACCCTAAACCCTAAACCCTAAACCCTAAACCCTAAACCCTAAACCCTAAACCCTAAACCCTAAACCCTAAACCCTAAACCCTAAACCCTAAACCCTAAACCCTAAACCCTAAACCCTAAACCCTAAACCCTAAACCCTAAACCCTAAACCCTAAACCCTAAACCCTAAACCCTAAACCCTAAACCCTAAACCCTAAACCCTAAACCCTAAACCCTAAACCCTAAACCCTAAACCCTAAACCCTAAACCCTAAACCCTAAACCCTAAACCCTAAACCCTAAACCCTAAACCCTAAACCCTAAACCCTAAACCCTAAACCCTAAACCCTAAACCCTAAACCCTAAACCCTAAACCCTAAACCCTAAACCCTAAACCCTAAACCCTAAACCCTAAACCCTAAACCCTAAACCCTAAACCCTAAACCCTAAACCCTAAACCCTAAACCCTAAACCCTAAACCCTAAACCCTAAACCCTAAACCCTAAACCCTAAACCCTAAACCCTAAACCCTAAACCCTAAACCCTAAACCCTAAACCCTAAACCCTAAACCCTAAACCCTAAACCCTAAACCCTAAACCCTAAACCCTAAACCCTAAACCCTAAACCCTAAACCCTAAACCCTAAACCCTAAACCCTAAACCCTAAACCCTAAACCCTAAACCCTAAACCCTAAACCCTAAACCCTAAACCCTAAACCCTAAACCCTAAACCCTAAACCCTAAACCCTAAACCCTAAACCCTAAACCCTAAACCCTAAACCCTAAACCCTAAACCCTAAACCCTAAACCCTAAACCCTAAACCCTAAACCCTAAACCCTAAACCCTAAACCCTAAACCCTAAACCCTAAACCCTAAACCCTAAACCCTAAACCCTAAACCCTAAACCCTAAACCCTAAACCCTAAACCCTAAACCCTAAACCCTAAACCCTAAACCCTAAACCCTAAACCCTAAACCCTAAACCCTAAACCCTAAACCCTAAACCCTAAACCCTAAACCCTAAACCCTAAACCCTAAACCCTAAACCCTAAACCCTAAACCCTAAACCCTAAACCCTAAACCCTAAACCCTAAACCCTAAACCCTAAACCCTAAACCCTAAACCCTAAACCCTAAACCCTAAACCCTAAACCCTAAACCCTAAACCCTAAACCCTAAACCCTAAACCCTAAACCCTAAACCCTAAACCCTAAACCCTAAACCCTAAACCCTAAACCCTAAACCCTAAACCCTAAACCCTAAACCCTAAACCCTAAACCCTAAACCCTAAACCCTAAACCCTAAACCCTAAACCCTAAACCCTAAACCCTAAACCCTAAACCCTAAACCCTAAACCCTAAACCCTAAACCCTAAACCCTAAACCCTAAACCCTAAACCCTAAACCCTAAACCCTAAACCCTAAACCCTAAACCCTAAACCCTAAACCCTAAACCCTAAACCCTAAACCCTAAACCCTAAACCCTAAACCCTAAACCCTAAACCCTAAACCCTAAACCCTAAACCCTAAACCCTAAACCCTAAACCCTAAACCCTAAACCCTAAACCCTAAACCCTAAACCCTAAACCCTAAACCCTAAACCCTAAACCCTAAACCCTAAACCCTAAACCCTAAACCCTAAACCCTAAACCCTAAACCCTAAACCCTAAACCCTAAACCCTAAACCCTAAACCCTAAACCCTAAACCCTAAACCCTAAACCCTAAACCCTAAACCCTAAACCCTAAACCCTAAACCCTAAACCCTAA
>JABKBF020000018.1:42500-45000 GCA_014182405.2 Eucalyptus sideroxylon | reverse complement strand
CTAAACCCTAAACCCTAAACCCTAAACCCTAAACCCTAAACCCTAAACCCTAAACCCTAAACCCTAAACCCTAAACCCTAAACCCTAAACCCTAAACCCTAAACCCTAAACCCTAAACCCTAAACCCTAAACCCTAAACCCTAAACCCTAAACCCTAAACCCTAAACCCTAAACCCTAAACCCTAAACCCTAAACCCTAAACCCTAAACCCTAAACCCTAAACCCTAAACCCTAAACCCTAAACCCTAAACCCTAAACCCTAAACCCTAAACCCTAAACCCTAAACCCTAAACCCTAAACCCTAAACCCTAAACCCTAAACCCTAAACCCTAAACCCTAAACCCTAAACCCTAAACCCTAAACCCTAAACCCTAAACCCTAAACCCTAAACCCTAAACCCTAAACCCTAAACCCTAAACCCTAAACCCTAAACCCTAAACCCTAAACCCTAAACCCTAAACCCTAAACCCTAAACCCTAAACCCTAAACCCTAAACCCTAAACCCTAAACCCTAAACCCTAAACCCTAAACCCTAAACCCTAAACCCTAAACCCTAAACCCTAAACCCTAAACCCTAAACCCTAAACCCTAAACCCTAAACCCTAAACCCTAAACCCTAAACCCTAAACCCTAAACCCTAAACCCTAAACCCTAAACCCTAAACCCTAAACCCTAAACCCTAAACCCTAAACCCTAAACCCTAAACCCTAAACCCTAAACCCTAAACCCTAAACCCTAAACCCTAAACCCTAAACCCTAAACCCTAAACCCTAAACCCTAAACCCTAAACCCTAAACCCTAAACCCTAAACCCTAAACCCTAAACCCTAAACCCTAAACCCTAAACCCTAAACCCTAAACCCTAAACCCTAAACCCTAAACCCTAAACCCTAAACCCTAAACCCTAAACCCTAAACCCTAAACCCTAAACCCTAAACCCTAAACCCTAAACCCTAAACCCTAAACCCTAAACCCTAAACCCTAAACCCTAAACCCTAAACCCTAAACCCTAAACCCTAAACCCTAAACCCTAAACCCTAAACCCTAAACCCTAAACCCTAAACCCTAAACCCTAAACCCTAAACCCTAAACCCTAAACCCTAAACCCTAAACCCTAAACCCTAAACCCTAAACCCTAAACCCTAAACCCTAAACCCTAAACCCTAAACCCTAAACCCTAAACCCTAAACCCTAAACCCTAAACCCTAAACCCTAAACCCTAAACCCTAAACCCTAAACCCTAAACCCTAAACCCTAAACCCTAAACCCTAAACCCTAAACCCTAAACCCTAAACCCTAAACCCTAAACCCTAAACCCTAAACCCTAAACCCTAAACCCTAAACCCTAAACCCTAAACCCTAAACCCTAAACCCTAAACCCTAAACCCTAAACCCTAAACCCTAAACCCTAAACCCTAAACCCTAAACCCTAAACCCTAAACCCTAAACCCTAAACCCTAAACCCTAAACCCTAAACCCTAAACCCTAAACCCTAAACCCTAAACCCTAAACCCTAAACCCTAAACCCTAAACCCTAAACCCTAAACCCTAAACCCTAAACCCTAAACCCTAAACCCTAAACCCTAAACCCTAAACCCTAAACCCTAAACCCTAAACCCTAAACCCTAAACCCTAAACCCTAAACCCTAAACCCTAAACCCTAAACCCTAAACCCTAAACCCTAAACCCTAAACCCTAAACCCTAAACCCTAAACCCTAAACCCTAAACCCTAAACCCTAAACCCTAAACCCTAAACCCTAAACCCTAAACCCTAAACCCTAAACCCTAAACCCTAAACCCTAAACCCTAAACCCTAAACCCTAAACCCTAAACCCTAAACCCTAAACCCTAAACCCTAAACCCTAAACCCTAAACCCTAAACCCTAAACCCTAAACCCTAAACCCTAAACCCTAAACCCTAAACCCTAAACCCTAAACCCTAAACCCTAAACCCTAAACCCTAAACCCTAAACCCTAAACCCTAAACCCTAAACCCTAAACCCTAAACCCTAAACCCTAAACCCTAAACCCTAAACCCTAAACCCTAAACCCTAAACCCTAAACCCTAAACCCTAAACCCTAAACCCTAAACCCTAAACCCTAAACCCTAAACCCTAAACCCTAAACCCTAAACCCTAAACCCTAAACCCTAAACCCTAAACCCTAAACCCTAAACCCTAAACCCTAAACCCTAAACCCTAAACCCTAAACCCTAAACCCTAAACCCTAAACCCTAAACCCTAAACCCTAAACCCTAAACCCTAAACCCTAAACCCTAAACCCTAAACCCTAAACCCTAAACCCTAAACCCTAAACCCTAAACCCTAAACCCTAAACCCTAAACCCTAAACCCTAAACCCTAAACCCTAAACCCTAAACCCTAAACCCTAAACCCTAAACCCTAAACCCTAAACCCTAAACCCTAAACCCTAAACCCTAAACCCTAAACCCTAAACCCTAAACCCTAAACCCTAAACCCTAAACCCTAAACCCTAAACCC
>JABKBF020000018.1:30000-37500 GCA_014182405.2 Eucalyptus sideroxylon | reverse complement strand
TAAACCCTAAACCCTAAACCCTAAACCCTAAACCCTAAACCCTAAACCCTAAACCCTAAACCCTAAACCCTAAACCCTAAACCCTAAACCCTAAACCCTAAACCCTAAACCCTAAACCCTAAACCCTAAACCCTAAACCCTAAACCCTAAACCCTAAACCCTAAACCCTAAACCCTAAACCCTAAACCCTAAACCCTAAACCCTAAACCCTAAACCCTAAACCCTAAACCCTAAACCCTAAACCCTAAACCCTAAACCCTAAACCCTAAACCCTAAACCCTAAACCCTAAACCCTAAACCCTAAACCCTAAACCCTAAACCCTAAACCCTAAACCCTAAACCCTAAACCCTAAACCCTAAACCCTAAACCCTAAACCCTAAACCCTAAACCCTAAACCCTAAACCCTAAACCCTAAACCCTAAACCCTAAACCCTAAACCCTAAACCCTAAACCCTAAACCCTAAACCCTAAACCCTAAACCCTAAACCCTAAACCCTAAACCCTAAACCCTAAACCCTAAACCCTAAACCCTAAACCCTAAACCCTAAACCCTAAACCCTAAACCCTAAACCCTAAACCCTAAACCCTAAACCCTAAACCCTAAACCCTAAACCCTAAACCCTAAACCCTAAACCCTAAACCCTAAACCCTAAACCCTAAACCCTAAACCCTAAACCCTAAACCCTAAACCCTAAACCCTAAACCCTAAACCCTAAACCCTAAACCCTAAACCCTAAACCCTAAACCCTAAACCCTAAACCCTAAACCCTAAACCCTAAACCCTAAACCCTAAACCCTAAACCCTAAACCCTAAACCCTAAACCCTAAACCCTAAACCCTAAACCCTAAACCCTAAACCCTAAACCCTAAACCCTAAACCCTAAACCCTAAACCCTAAACCCTAAACCCTAAACCCTAAACCCTAAACCCTAAACCCTAAACCCTAAACCCTAAACCCTAAACCCTAAACCCTAAACCCTAAACCCTAAACCCTAAACCCTAAACCCTAAACCCTAAACCCTAAACCCTAAACCCTAAACCCTAAACCCTAAACCCTAAACCCTAAACCCTAAACCCTAAACCCTAAACCCTAAACCCTAAACCCTAAACCCTAAACCCTAAACCCTAAACCCTAAACCCTAAACCCTAAACCCTAAACCCTAAACCCTAAACCCTAAACCCTAAACCCTAAACCCTAAACCCTAAACCCTAAACCCTAAACCCTAAACCCTAAACCCTAAACCCTAAACCCTAAACCCTAAACCCTAAACCCTAAACCCTAAACCCTAAACCCTAAACCCTAAACCCTAAACCCTAAACCCTAAACCCTAAACCCTAAACCCTAAACCCTAAACCCTAAACCCTAAACCCTAAACCCTAAACCCTAAACCCTAAACCCTAAACCCTAAACCCTAAACCCTAAACCCTAAACCCTAAACCCTAAACCCTAAACCCTAAACCCTAAACCCTAAACCCTAAACCCTAAACCCTAAACCCTAAACCCTAAACCCTAAACCCTAAACCCTAAACCCTAAACCCTAAACCCTAAACCCTAAACCCTAAACCCTAAACCCTAAACCCTAAACCCTAAACCCTAAACCCTAAACCCTAAACCCTAAACCCTAAACCCTAAACCCTAAACCCTAAACCCTAAACCCTAAACCCTAAACCCTAAACCCTAAACCCTAAACCCTAAACCCTAAACCCTAAACCCTAAACCCTAAACCCTAAACCCTAAACCCTAAACCCTAAACCCTAAACCCTAAACCCTAAACCCTAAACCCTAAACCCTAAACCCTAAACCCTAAACCCTAAACCCTAAACCCTAAACCCTAAACCCTAAACCCTAAACCCTAAACCCTAAACCCTAAACCCTAAACCCTAAACCCTAAACCCTAAACCCTAAACCCTAAACCCTAAACCCTAAACCCTAAACCCTAAACCCTAAACCCTAAACCCTAAACCCTAAACCCTAAACCCTAAACCCTAAACCCTAAACCCTAAACCCTAAACCCTAAACCCTAAACCCTAAACCCTAAACCCTAAACCCTAAACCCTAAACCCTAAACCCTAAACCCTAAACCCTAAACCCTAAACCCTAAACCCTAAACCCTAAACCCTAAACCCTAAACCCTAAACCCTAAACCCTAAACCCTAAACCCTAAACCCTAAACCCTAAACCCTAAACCCTAAACCCTAAACCCTAAACCCTAAACCCTAAACCCTAAACCCTAAACCCTAAACCCTAAACCCTAAACCCTAAACCCTAAACCCTAAACCCTAAACCCTAAACCCTAAACCCTAAACCCTAAACCCTAAACCCTAAACCCTAAACCCTAAACCCTAAACCCTAAACCCTAAACCCTAAACCCTAAACCCTAAACCCTAAACCCTAAACCCTAAACCCTAAACCCTAAACCCTAAACCCTAAACCCTAAACCCTAAACCCTAAACCCTAAACCCTAAACCCTAAACCCTAAACCCTAAACCCTAAACCCTAAACCCTAAACCCTAAACCCTAAACCCTAAACCCTAAACCCTAAACCCTAAACCCTAAACCCTAAACCCTAAACCCTAAACCCTAAACCCTAAACCCTAAACCCTAAACCCTAAACCCTAAACCCTAAACCCTAAACCCTAAACCCTAAACCCTAAACCCTAAACCCTAAACCCTAAACCCTAAACCCTAAACCCTAAACCCTAAACCCTAAACCCTAAACCCTAAACCCTAAACCCTAAACCCTAAACCCTAAACCCTAAACCCTAAACCCTAAACCCTAAACCCTAAACCCTAAACCCTAAACCCTAAACCCTAAACCCTAAACCCTAAACCCTAAACCCTAAACCCTAAACCCTAAACCCTAAACCCTAAACCCTAAACCCTAAACCCTAAACCCTAAACCCTAAACCCTAAACCCTAAACCCTAAACCCTAAACCCTAAACCCTAAACCCTAAACCCTAAACCCTAAACCCTAAACCCTAAACCCTAAACCCTAAACCCTAAACCCTAAACCCTAAACCCTAAACCCTAAACCCTAAACCCTAAACCCTAAACCCTAAACCCTAAACCCTAAACCCTAAACCCTAAACCCTAAACCCTAAACCCTAAACCCTAAACCCTAAACCCTAAACCCTAAACCCTAAACCCTAAACCCTAAACCCTAAACCCTAAACCCTAAACCCTAAACCCTAAACCCTAAACCCTAAACCCTAAACCCTAAACCCTAAACCCTAAACCCTAAACCCTAAACCCTAAACCCTAAACCCTAAACCCTAAACCCTAAACCCTAAACCCTAAACCCTAAACCCTAAACCCTAAACCCTAAACCCTAAACCCTAAACCCTAAACCCTAAACCCTAAACCCTAAACCCTAAACCCTAAACCCTAAACCCTAAACCCTAAACCCTAAACCCTAAACCCTAAACCCTAAACCCTAAACCCTAAACCCTAAACCCTAAACCCTAAACCCTAAAAACCCTAAACCCTAAACCCTAAACCCTAAACCCTAAACCCTAAACCCTAAACCCTAAACCCTAAACCCTAAACCCTAAACCCTAAACCCTAAACCCTAAACCCTAAACCCTAAACCCTAAACCCTAAACCCTAAACCCTAAACCCTAAACCCTAAACCCTAAACCCTAAACCCTAAACCCTAAACCCTAAACCCTAAACCCTAAACCCTAAACCCTAAACCCTAAACCCTAAACCCTAAACCCTAAAACCCTAAACCCTAAACCCTAAACCCTAAACCCTAAACCCTAAACCCTAAACCCTAAACCCTAAACCCTAAACCCTAAACCCTAAACCCTAAACCCTAAACCCTAAACCCTAAACCCTAAACCCTAAACCCTAAACCCTAAACCCTAAACCCTAAACCCTAAACCCTAAACCCTAAACCCTAAACCCTAAACCCTAAACCCTAAACCCTAAACCCTAAACCCTAAACCCTAAACCCTAAACCCTAAACCCTAAACCCTAAACCCTAAACCCTAAACCCTAAACCCTAAACCCTAAACCCTAAACCCTAAACCCTAAACCCTAAACCCTAAACCCTAAACCCTAAACCCTAAACCCTAAACCCTAAACCCTAAACCCTAAACCCTAAACCCTAAACCCTAAACCCTAAACCCTAAACCCTAAACCCTAAACCCTAAACCCTAAACCCTAAACCCTAAACCCTAAACCCTAAACCCTAAACCCTAAACCCTAAACCCTAAACCCTAAACCCTAAACCCTAAACCCTAAACCCTAAACCCTAAACCCTAAACCCTAAACCCTAAACCCTAAACCCTAAACCCTAAACCCTAAACCCTAAACCCTAAACCCTAAACCCTAAACCCTAAACCCTAAACCCTAAACCCTAAACCCTAAACCCTAAACCCTAAACCCTAAACCCTAAACCCTAAACCCTAAACCCTAAACCCTAAACCCTAAACCCTAAACCCTAAACCCTAAACCCTAAACCCTAAACCCTAAACCCTAAACCCTAAACCCTAAACCCTAAACCCTAAACCCTAAACCCTAAACCCTAAACCCTAAACCCTAAACCCTAAACCCTAAACCCTAAACCCTAAACCCTAAACCCTAAACCCTAAACCCTAAACCCTAAACCCTAAACCCTAAACCCTAAACCCTAAACCCTAAACCCTAAACCCTAAACCCTAAACCCTAAACCCTAAACCCTAAACCCTAAACCCTAAACCCTAAACCCTAAACCCTAAACCCTAAACCCTAAACCCTAAACCCTAAACCCTAAACCCTAAACCCTAAACCCTAAACCCTAAACCCTAAACCCTAAACCCTAAACCCTAAACCCTAAACCCTAAACCCTAAACCCTAAACCCTAAACCCTAAACCCTAAACCCTAAACCCTAAACCCTAAACCCTAAACCCTAAACCCTAAACCCTAAACCCTAAACCCTAAACCCTAAACCCTAAACCCTAAACCCTAAACCCTAAACCCTAAACCCTAAACCCTAAACCCTAAACCCTAAACCCTAAACCCTAAACCCTAAACCCTAAACCCTAAACCCTAAACCCTAAACCCTAAACCCTAAACCCTAAACCCTAAACCCTAAACCCTAAACCCTAAACCCTAAACCCTAAACCCTAAACCCTAAACCCTAAACCCTAAACCCTAAACCCTAAACCCTAAACCCTAAACCCTAAACCCTAAACCCTAAACCCTAAACCCTAAACCCTAAACCCTAAACCCTAAACCCTAAACCCTAAACCCTAAACCCTAAACCCTAAACCCTAAACCCTAAACCCTAAACCCTAAACCCTAAACCCTAAACCCTAAACCCTAAACCCTAAACCCTAAACCCTAAACCCTAAACCCTAAACCCTAAACCCTAAACCCTAAACCCTAAACCCTAAACCCTAAACCCTAAACCCTAAACCCTAAACCCTAAACCCTAAACCCTAAACCCTAAACCCTAAACCCTAAACCCTAAACCCTAAACCCTAAACCCTAAACCCTAAACCCTAAACCCTAAACCCTAAACCCTAAACCCTAAACCCTAAACCCTAAACCCTAAACCCTAAACCCTAAACCCTAAACCCTAAACCCTAAACCCTAAACCCTAAACCCTAAACCCTAAACCCTAAACCCTAAACCCTAAACCCTAAACCCTAAACCCTAAACCCTAAACCCTAAACCCTAAACCCTAAACCCTAAACCCTAAACCCTAAACCCTAAACCCTAAACCCTAAACCCTAAACCCTAAACCCTAAACCCTAAACCCTAAACCCTAAACCCTAAACCCTAAACCCTAAACCCTAAACCCTAAACCCTAAACCCTAAACCCTAAACCCTAAACCCTAAACCCTAAACCCTAAACCCTAAACCCTAAACCCTAAACCCTAAACCCTAAACCCTAAACCCTAAACCCTAAACCCTAAACCCTAAACCCTAAACCCTAAACCCTAAACCCTAAACCCTAAACCCTAAACCCTAAACCCTAAACCCTAAACCCTAAACCCTAAACCCTAAACCCTAAACCCTAAACCCTAAACCCTAAACCCTAAACCCTAAACCCTAAACCCTAAACCCTAAACCCTAAACCCTAAACCCTAAACCCTAAACCCTAAACCCTAAACCCTAAACCCTAAACCCTAAACCCTAAACCCTAAACCCTAAACCCTAAACCCTAAACCCTAAACCCTAAACCCTAAACCCTAAACCCTAAACCCTAAACCCTAAACCCTAAACCCTAAACCCTAAACCCTAAACCCTAAACCCTAAACCCTAAACCCTAAACCCTAAACCCTAAACCCTAAACCCTAAACCCTAAACCCTAAACCCTAAACCCTAAACCCTAAACCCTAAACCCTAAACCCTAAACCCTAAACCCTAAACCCTAAACCCTAAACCCTAAACCCTAAACCCTAAACCCTAAACCCTAAACCCTAAACCCTAAACCCTAAACCCTAAACCCTAAACCCTAAACCCTAAACCCTAAACCCTAAACCCTAAACCCTAAACCCTAAACCCTAAACCCTAAACCCTAAACCCTAAACCCTAAACCCTAAACCCTAAACCCTAAACCCTAAACCCTAAACCCTAAACCCTAAACCCTAAACCCTAAACCCTAAACCCTAAACCCTAAACCCTAAACCCTAAACCCTAAACCCTAAACCCTAAACCCTAAACCCTAAACCCTAAACCCTAAACCCTAAACCCTAAACCCTAAACCCTAAACCCTAAACCCTAAACCCTAAACCCTAAACCCTAAACCCTAAACCCTAAACCCTAAACCCTAAACCCTAAACCCTAAACCCTAAACCCTAAACCCTAAACCCTAAACCCTAAACCCTAAACCCTAAACCCTAAACCCTAAACCCTAAACCCTAAACCCTAAACCCTAAACCCTAAACCCTAAACCCTAAACCCTAAACCCTAAACCCTAAACCCTAAACCCTAAACCCTAAACCCTAAACCCTAAACCCTAAACCCTAAACCCTAAACCCTAAACCCTAAACCCTAAACCCTAAACCCTAAACCCTAAACCCTAAACCCTAAACCCTAAACCCTAAACCCTAAACCCTAAACCCTAAACCCTAAACCCTAAACCCTAAACCCTAAACCCTAAACCCTAAACCCTAAACCCTAAACCCTAAACCCTAAACCCTAAACCCTAAACCCTAAACCCTAAACCCTAAACCCTAAACCCTAAACCCTAAACCCTAAACCCTAAACCCTAAACCCTAAACCCTAAACCCTAAACCCTAAACCCTAAACCCTAAACCCTAAACCCTAAACCCTAAACCCTAAACCCTAAACCCTAAACCCTAAACCCTAAACCCTAAACCCTAAACCCTAAACCCTAAACCCTAAACCCTAAACCCTAAACCCTAAACCCTAAACCCTAAACCCTAAACCCTAAACCCTAAACCCTAAACCCTAAACCCTAAACCCTAAACCCTAAACCCTAAACCCTAAACCCTAAACCCTAAACCCTAAACCCTAAACCCTAAACCCTAAACCCTAAACCC
>JABKBF020000018.1:0-27500 GCA_014182405.2 Eucalyptus sideroxylon | reverse complement strand
TTTCAATTCAGAGGAAGCTAATCTCTGGCGCAGAAAACTTGGCCACATCAGCATGAAGCGAATAGCAAAGATTTCAACAAAGAAGCTTGTTCGTGGACTACCCAATCTGACATACAACAAATCTTATTTATGCACACCGTGTGTATTGGGAAAACAGTTTAGAAACTCTTTCAAACTAATAAGTGAAGTTTCCACTAATCGTGTGCTACAGCTCTTGCATATGGATCTCTTTGGTCCAACCAGAACCCAGAGCATTGGAGGTAAGAAATATTGCCTAGTAATAGTGAATAATTATTCACGATTCACTTGAGTATATTTCCTGGCAAGTAAGTCTAAAACATTTTCTTATTTTATAGAATTTGCTAAGAAAGTTCAAAATGAGAAAGGGTATGTTATTTCAAGTATACGAATAGACCATGGACGTGAGTTTGAAAATCAAAACTTTGCTAAATTCTGTGATGAATCTAGCTTTCAGCGTGTGTTCTCCTCACTATGCACTCCAGAGTATAATAGAGTTGTGGAAAGGAAAAATAGATCATTACAAGAAATGGCTATAACACTTTTAATTGAAAGTAATATTTATTCTCGTTTTTGGGCTAAAGTAGTTTATACATCATGTTATACTATTAATAGAGTCTTCTTAAGGCCTATTCTAGAGAAAACTCCCTATGAGTTGTTCAAAGGAAAGAAGCCAATTGTTTCCTATTTTCATGTGTTTGGAATGTTTCATATTGAAAAATGCAAATGATCAAATTGGTAAGTTTGAAGAAAAATCAGACGAAAGCATCTTTTTTGAATATTCAATCACCAGCAAAGTTTACAAAGTATATAACAAAAATACTCAATCTATGGAGGAATCGATGAATGTCAAATTTCAAGACTTTATATAAAATCAATTGATTCAGACTCAACCTGAAGAATCTGAACTTGCTCCAAACTCTACTAAGTCTAAATCACCAAAAGTAGCTAAAACTTCAAAAGATCAATAACGAACGATCGTTGCAGAATCAAATGAAGAAAAAGATCAACAATCTATTAAACCAACCAAAAATTGGAAGCATAAGTCTAGTCATCCCGTAAAACTCATTATTAGTGACATTGATGAAGGGATTCATACAAGATCCAAAAGGCGTGAAGAGTCTAGCATTATGGCTTTTATTTCTGAAATAGAACCCAAAAGCATAGAGGAAGCTTTAATTGATGAAAGCTGGATTGAAGCTATGCAAGAAGAACTCAGGCAATTCAGTATCAACGATGTCTGGAAATTGACTCCTAAACCAAAAGGTAAATCTGTTATAGGAGCTAAATGGGTTTTCAGGAACAAGATGAACGAGAAAGGAAAAGTCATAAGAAAGAAAGTAAGACTCATG
This sequence comes from Eucalyptus sideroxylon, assembly GCA_014182405.2. Lineage (NCBI taxonomy): Eukaryota > Viridiplantae > Streptophyta > Magnoliopsida > Myrtales > Myrtaceae > Eucalyptus > Eucalyptus sideroxylon. Next base: position 26,130 of record JABKBF020000018.1, on the reverse strand, counting down.
GCCAAAGGATACACACAAGAAGAAGGGATAGACTATAATGAGACTTACGCACTAGTAGTAAGGTTAGAACCAATTAGATTATTACTTGCTTTTGCTAGTCATAAGAATTTCAGGTTATTCCAAATGGACGTCAAAAGTGCATTCTTAAATGGTTTTATCCAAGAGGAAGTTTATGTGGAACAACCTCCCGGTTGTGAAGACCCAAGGAAACCAGACTCTATATTCGACCGAAAAGGCGCTATATGGTTTAAAGCAAGCACCTCGAGCTTGGTACGACATGTTAAGTAAGTTTTTAATTTAAAATGGCTTTGTTAAAGGTAAAGTAAACACTACATTATTTATCAAAAGAGAAAGCAAAAACTTTTTACTTGTTCAAATTTATGTTGATGATATTATTTTTGGATCACTTAATGAAAATTTGTGCAAGAAATTCTCTAAGACTATGCAGGATAAGTTTGAAATGAGCATGATGGGTGAACTATCCTACTTTCTCGGACTTCAAGTAAAACAATTGAAGGAAGGAACTTTCATTCACCAAGAAAAATATGCTAAAGAACTTGTTAAAAAGTTCGGCTTGGAGAATTGCAAAAAGACTGATATACCATTATCAAGTTCCTCAAGGCTAGACAAAGATGAAGGAGGAAAGAAAGTTGACCAAAAGTTATATAGGAGTATCATTGGTTTACTTCTTTATCTTACTGCTTCTAGACCTGACATTTTGTTTAGTGTTTGTATTTGTGCCAGATTTCAATCAGATCCCAAAGAATCTCATTTAAGTGCTGCAAACGCATCATCAAATACGTTGCAACAATCTCTAATTTGGGCCTCTGGTATCCTAGAGAATGAGACTTTACTCTCCTTGGATACTCAGACGCAAACCTAGCAGGATGCAGAGTTGATAGAAAGAGCACCTCGGGTACTTGTCAATTACTTGGTAACATGACAGTATCTTGGTTTTCAAGGAAGCAAAGTACTATAGTTATTTCAATAGCAGAAGTAGAGTATGTGGCTCTTGGAAGTTGTTGTTCTCAAATCTTGTGGATAAAATAACAGCTAAGAGACTTTGGAATCGAAGACTCATGCACTGAGATCAAATGCGACAACACTAGCGTGATTAATCTCACCAAGTATCCAATTCTTCATTCAAGAGCAAAGCATATAGAGACTCAACATCATTTTATTAGAGAACATGTTCAAAATGGAGAAATCTTGATTCAATTCATTGACTTAAAGAATCAACTAGCAGACATTTTTACAAAGCCTCCGAGAAAAGCCAATTCGAGTTAATTCAATCCGACTAATATCTTAAAGTCTGAAGAAGTTCAGATTTAGGGATAAAAAGTCTAAAAATGCTCAGACTCAAACGATCAAAAATCACAACTGTAAGTTATTTCTGTTTTAGAAATTTATCCTTCAGATAAAAACTCGAAAAGGTACGAATGCCTATTAATCTGCAATTAATTGATGTTATCGTTCCAAATTTTGTAATCATTCCTTTTCGAAAAAGGAGTTATTTTTTACAATTATCTATTTTCAAAAAGGCAGTTATTTTTTGAAAAGGCATTTTCTATTTTTCCTTTTACGACATTCCATATACTTTGCTTTGATTGCTTTATGTATTGTTTTTTTTCTTTCGCTTTACTCACAAAACCCTGAGAAAGCACATAACATCACCTTCTCTCTTTTACTCACTAGTTTAATCCTCAAAGTTTTCATCTTTCTCGCAAAACGAGTTTGGAATCTCTCAAAACTGTGAGAACGTCTTTCCAAAGAAAGTCTTCAAGGATTGCAAACAGGGGATCACAACATATGCGTGGGGGTCCTACGCATTTTAACTTCACTGAGGAAGAAGAATCTCCAAGATAGCAACAGAGTCCACAACATTCTCAACCGCATCATTCTCCTCAAGCTAGACCTCAGGATATTCATCACTGAGTGGAGGAAGAAATCATTGAAGATGCAGAACCTGTAAGAACTCAAAAGCCCGCTTTTACCTTTAAACGCTACTTTGCCTTGAAGGAGTGAGGTACTCCCTTGAACTTTATTGATGAATTTTTGAAAGAGAAAGGGTATCAAAATGAAACCCACTTTTTGCGAACGAATGGAACGACTGGGAGTTGCTCCTGCAGGGTCGGCAAAAAGAGCATTTGCGAATATTTCAAGCGATCCACGTGTTGGAGGTCTTAGTCAACCTAATGGAAATGATAATGACAAGATGTACACTCATTTTAAGCCTAGAATGGGTGTTGCAGCGAATAATTGAAGCAAAAAGACAGATTTGTTTTGCTATGAGGAACACAAGCGACTTTACTCTAAGTTGCTAAAGCGAGGGGTGATCAACCCAAGAAGCATGGACTTTGATTTTCTTGATTCTCTGAATGTGAAGTTGCGAGAGAAATTCACTCTACTTCAACTTGAATGATTTTGTTCTGAGACAACAGAGGCTCATCCAGAACATACTGCGTATTTCTATTCTAATCTAAGTTTCTTGGATGCGAATAGATTTTCTTTCAATGTTCGAGACCAGAACTATGTAGTTGATATGGACACATTGGCTAATGTGATTGGAGTAGAGAGGGGGGCATTCCAATCAATTAGTGTGTCTATTGGTCGTGCGACGGTAGAGCTTGTTCGGGATGGAATGGCAGAAGGACGAATTTCGTACTTGAGGATGAATGCCTCAAATATTTTGCTTCACAAGATTGTGATCAATTGCCTTAGACCAAAATCGACTTCGAAGACTGACGTCTCCAACTCAGAAGCAAAGCTGATGTATGTTATCAACGCTGGCAAAAAGTTCTCTCTACCACACACTATCATGTTTCACATGTATAGATCGATGGTGAAAGACAAGGGCCAACTTCCTTACTCAGCACTTATTACTAAGTTATTCAGACATTTGAATATTCAGCCTCCTAAGATTCTGTGTGTTCGTACCTGTGATCAAATGGTGGTGGGACTGAAAATGGTTTCCAAAATGTTTGAAGGAGCTAAACAAGGCTTTGGAGCGATTTAAGGAGAAAACCCCTGTCAAGACTCACCAAGTCTCTATGGCTACAAAACGGAAAGGGAAGGAGCCCATGACAGCTCCATCCAAGAAAAGAAGAGCACTCGTCTTGCAAGATGAAGAAGATGAGGAAGATGTCACCATTTCAACTCTTGCATTAAGAAACTTACAACATTCTGTTCCAGAGACAGAGGAGAGAGAGGATCAAGACAGAGAAGAGTCGGAGCAAAGGAGTGGAGAGAGAGAATCGATGAGAAAAGAAGCAGAGGAAGAAAGAATTGCATAAGAAGAAGAGGGCAGAGGAGAACAAGAAGAGACAGAGCATGAAGAGCACTTCTCTCCGCCTGAAGGCATTGAAACAGGGGGAGCTGATGAGAAAAGAGGTACCTCTTCAATTGCTTTTACTAGTGAAGATGTTAACCATTCACCTGTAGATCTAGAAGATGTGTATGCCTCTCAATTTCCTGAGGAAGGTCATGAGGTTTCATCTCCAAATCTGGGTGCTTATGCTGAAATACCATCATCTGCCAATACTCCTCAAACTGATCACGCAGAAGCAAGCACTCAGACTGACAATTCAGCAGACTTTCGAAGATTACTTGATGTTCTTACGGAGATGTGAGGCTAGATTTATGCCCCGAGATGCGAAGTTCAAAATTTGCAAAATGCCGCCAAGCCTCTTCAGCTTTTTTGCATGATCAAATTCAGGCCCTTAATCTTCAAGTTCAAGCAACTGCCAAGGGTGAAGAAGTGGCACAACTAAAGGAGAATTTGAAAAAGCTAGAAGAGATTGTCCAATCGATGGGAGATTTCCAGCTTGTTCGCATTCCAAAACAATCCTAATTTTTTTCTTTTTTCGTCGCTACCTTTTTAATGCTGACAAAAAGGGGGATATGGTGCAGATTTGAGATTTGACTCTTGTTTGATTTGACTTTTTGACTTTTGATTGACTTTACTTTTGTTTGGTTGATTGGTTGTGACTGGTTTGGATTTGGATTGTTTGATCATTTAATGTTTGTAATATCTTAAGTGCTGTTGGTATTCATGGCAAAGATAGTTGTTTTTACAAGACTAACTTATCTCCTGTGGATGCAGATTTAATACTATCTTTACTAATCCATTTATCTTTTGTGAGATATCCATGTTTGCTTGAGTATTGTCTTGCAGGTCAAAAATATCCAAATCTGCAGGAAAGTTTTGTCACCATCAAAAAGGGGAGATTATTGGAGAAAACTTCATTATGTGTTTTGAAGCTGACAAAACGTTTCCATCAGTCTAGCCTAAAGACTTGTAGACTCTTTCACAAAGTCCAAGACCGCCGGACCGCCAGACTCAAGATTCAAAGTCTACCCTCATTGACAGTTTCTAAACCGTCAAAGAAGACTTATCTAGAATCAAGTATTTCTTTAAGGATTTGATTCGATCAACTAAAGAAGATCTCACGGCTAGATATAGCATATCGAAATCTATTATTCGCCTTGATTTTAATTCAAGTAATTTGGATCCGTTGAATGGCGAAGCATACTTGGAAGGTTCTACTTATGGAAACCTAGATCCTGATTGTATGGGCGAGTAGGATTTGTGGGCTATCGTCATATTCCTTAAATAACTTGAGATCTCCTTAATTGATTCTGCCCAATGAGTAGATTGGAAGAACTCCTTTGGAAAGTGCCAACGGTTATGAAGGCATGGAAGAGTATTTAAGAAAGACACACTAGTTATTCGAGAGTGTGCACGATAGATTAATTCCAAAGTCTGAAACTACTTGTTCTTTGCTGATTCAATTGTTGAGCGAAAACTTGTACTCAAAATAGAGTTTATACATCTGTGAGACCTTGAGAAAGTGTAGCAGAGTCTTTACACTGTGGAATCAATGACGTGAAACTGTAACAACTCTTTTGATTCATAGTGAAATCCAGCCAGTGGGCTGTTAGTGCAGGAGAGTGGATGTAGGCTTGGATTAAGCTAAACCACTATAAACCTTGTGTTCTTATTCTCTTCCCTAAACTCATTTACTTTGCTCGTAACTTCATTTAATTAGAGTCTCTTTTCTTTTTCAAAGTCTACTGTTAAACAAACTCAGGTTAAAAGTAAAGTGTTACAAAAAATTTGTTTTCGCACCTATTCACCCCGTCTAGGTGCTCGTACTAGCATTTGCAGAAGGCCTCATAAAGAAAGAATTGCATCGAAAATTATAGGAACCATTTAGTTGCAGCATTTTTTTCCAGTTATTTGCCTTTTTTCATTGAGTTTGAGCAGACAACTCTTCTGGAAGCAGCATCCCCTCCTTCCGACATCTTTTATTTTACAAAATTTGTGTCTATTCTATATAATATTTTGAGAGGAAGGCCTCGGAATGAAAAAACCCTCCTGAAAATTGTAGGAACGACACAGTAGCGGCAATTTTTTCTAGTTATATGACGTTTTTCATTAAGCAAACAAATCTTCTGGATGCGGCGTCCCTCCATCCAACATCCTTTGTTTGATAAATTTGTGCCAATTCAGCATAATATTTCGAGAGGAAGGCCTGGCGAAGAATAAATTGTGGCGAAAATTGTTCGAAGGACGCAGTAGCTATATTTTTCCACTTATTTGCCATTTTTCATTGAGTTTGAGTTGACAAATCTTCTGTATGTGGCGTCCCCTCCTTCCGACATCTTGCTCTTGCGAAATTTGTGTTAATTCTGCATAATATTTCTAGAGGAAGGCCTCCGAAACATAGAACTGTACCAAAAATTGTAGGAAACATTCAGTTGCAGCCTTTTTTTTCTAGTTATTTGCCTCTTTCATTGAGTTTGAGAGAACAAATCTTCTGGATGCAGCGTCTCTTCCTTCAGACATCTTTTTCTGCGAAATTTGTGTCAATTCTGTGTAATATTTCGAGAGGAAAGCCCGGGAAAGAAAGAACTGGATCTAAAATTGTAGGAACGACGTAGTAGTAGCATTTTTTCCAGTTATTTGCTGTTTTTCAATGACTTTTGGAAACAAATCTTGTGGATGCAGCGTCATCTCCATGCAACACCCTTTTTTTTTTTTATCGAAATTTGTGTCAATTCCACGCAACATTTCGAGAGGAAGGCCTCAGAATGAAAAAATGTCCTGAAAATTGTAGGAACGACATATTTGCAGCATTTTTTCCAGTTTCCTGCCATTTTCCATTGAATTTGAGTAGACAAATCTTCTGGATGCAGCGTCCCCTCCTTTCGACGTCATCTTTTTTTGCGTAATTGGTGTATATTCTGCATAATATTTTGAGAGGATGGCCTGGGAAATTAAAAAAAAAAAAAAAAAAAAAAAGTCCTGAGAATTGTAGGAACGACATAGTAACAGCATTTTTTTCCTGCTATTTACTGTTTTTCATTAAGTTTGAGTTGGCAAATCTTCTAGATGCGGTGTCCCCTCCATCCGGCATCTTTTTATGAAATGTGTGTCTATTCTACATAATATTTCTGCAGAAAAGCCCTATAAAGAAAGAACTGTATCAAAAATTGTAGGAAGGACACAATAGTAACATTTTTTTCCAGTTGTTTACTATTTTTCAATCACTTTGCGGAGACAAATCTTTTGAATACAACGTCATCTCCACGCGACATCCTTTTTATCGAAGTTTGTGTCAATTCCGTACAACATTTCGAGAGGAAGGCTTTAGAATGAAAAACTATCCTGAAAATTGTGCGAACAATACAGTAGCGGCATTATTTTCAGTTACCTACCGTTTTTCATTGAGTTTGAGTAGACAAATTTCTGGATGCGGCGTCCCCTCCATCCAACATCCTTTGTTTGATAAATTTGTGTCAATTTCTGCATAATATTTCAAGAGGAAGGCATTGGGAAGAATAAATTGTGGCGAAAATTGTTCGAAGGACGCATTAGCCATATTTTTCCACTTATTTGCTATTTTTCTTTGAGTTTAAGTAGACAAATCTTCTGTATGCGGTGTCTCCTCCTTCCGACGCAATTTTCTCGCGAAATTTGTGTCAATTTTACATAATATTTCAAGAGGAAGGTCTCTAAAAGAAAGAACTGTATCAAAATTGTAGGAACCATTCAGTTGCAAAAAAATTCCAGTTATTTGCCTCTTTCATTGAGTTTGAGCAGACAAATCTTCTGGATGCAGTGTCCCCTCCTTCCGACATCATCTTGTTTCTCGAAATTATTGTATATTGTGCATAATATTTCGAGAGGAAGGCCTCGGAAAGAAAAAAAGGCTAAATTGTAGGAACGACAGGGTAGCAACATTATTTCTTGCTATTTATCCCTTGTCATTGAGTTTGAGTTGGCAAATCTTCTAGATAAGGCGTCCCCTCCATCCAACATCGACTTTTTTTCCATTCTTTCTATAAGGATTCTGCATTTGGTCCATTAATGAAACTTGTTTGTCATCATGTTGGCTATGTGTGTAAATTTGATGATTTTTAGACTTGTTTTGATAGGACAAATCCTTATTATATTGGTTGAGATTATGATGTTTTGACAATTTTCTGACATACCATTGCTTATTGTCTAATTTTGGTAAAATCATGTGTAACTCATTTAGGAAAACTTTCTTCACAAAAGTTATTTGTTATCATGTGATGCATGTTAGGGAATTTTTTCATTACCAAATTATTATTAGGCATTACCCAATTTTTCTGTCTTTACATGTTTGTTTTGAAATTTTCTCACATGAGCTTAATTGTGTTTGTTTAGGTAAACTTCCTAGGTTAGTTTGTGCATGAACCTAGGTTATTCCATCTTCATAAAAGTTGCTTTCAATACCTCGAAATTCATGTTTAAATGATTTTCGACGAGTCTTCTTTTCAAATCAAATTTAATAATGCTTCAGTACATGTGATGTCTCTGAAAACAATTTGACAAGAAATTATTTTCCGAAAGCTCGATTTGGCTTAAGGAATAATCATGGTTATTCAAAATTTCTACGATACTTGTGAGTATATTTATGCAAGCCCCGAGCTAGCCTTAGCAATTAAATATGTTATATAGCCTAGATATTCCTGAATCCGAAATATTTTCAATTTTTTTCTTAAATCCTTATTTGACATTGTGAAAGTCATGGTTTGAATTGTATTCAAAATGCCCGCAATGCTTGTGAGTGCATTTATGCGAGCCTGGGGCTAGTCTTGGCAATTGAATGTCTTTCATAATCAATATATCACTTTATCTCAAAACTTTTCTTGGATGATTTCGAAAAATATCTTTGAAACATCACATGTATCCCACATGCATACAATCACGTCATTAATTTAGAAGTGCCTGTGTTTGTGATTAGCACATACCTTTGGTAAAAAGTGACCTACCAACGGTTCACTTTCTTGCTTGATTGGTTGAGAAACAAGGTCCAAAAGACCTACATGCATGTTTAATTCCTACAATGCATGTGAATTTTAGATATATGATAGGGTTGATGCAAGCTATCGAGGGAAAATCCTAGGATCACATAGATCGTCTGGTTAGGAGACGTATAAGTGTTATTGGCCATGCGATAACACAATTAGTCAATACTTGTTGTAAGTCATAAAATGAATTGGGTAGGTGTCGTAGAGGGACATACACATGAAAGACAAAGGCCAACTCCAAGGCCCAAATTTGATTTGTGAAATTGAATTTCTTTTGAGAGATCGACCTTGGCATGATGTCATGTTTTTATTGTTTTGATGCGTATGCTCATTTCTTTCCATTGTATGTACCAAGTTATATAACTTTTTTTTTCAAACTAGGTTTAGATTAGAATCATGAAGATGGAGAGGACATGAAGACAGTGGAGGTCAATGTCCATTCCAACCATTACTATGTACTATTCATTCCTTAGCATATGTCTCGGGTTCCTTTTGTTGTATAAAGCCCGACGGGTTGGAGGTTCTCTTTTCTTCTTATCATTTTTGTTTGTGTTTTCCTTGTATATTTTTCCTAGGATTGCATGATAAATTTACCGTTTTCCTTGTTTGTTTACATACTGGTTCGCAAATTTCAATTCAATTGGATGCTTTCTTTCCATTTTCTTTAGAAATAGAATAGCATAAAAACGACCAACCACGCATGATTGCTTAGTTTAGGACTAATGATTCCCAAAATGTAAGAAGAAAAGCATAGATATGTTAGGTAAACACAACATACCGCTTAGGTACCGAAAAGGCACTAATAGAACTATTGGTGTAACCCAAGTCTATAGACCTAAATATCTGGTTGTGTAGAAATCAAGAGAACATTCCTAAAACTCGATTGGGTTTCTAGCCGATCCCCTAAAAACGAGACTAGTGACGACTCCCGTCTTGTTTTTAGGATGTTTTAAATAATTAGATTGTATAAATGAACCCGTCGCACGGGGTGCAGGCCTTGATAAGACTCATCATGATTTAGCAAACTCGCATGTGAAAAACTCCTAATGGATGAAGTGACCTCATCCTTAAGGAAGAGAATACCATAGGGAGGGCTACCATGGTAAAGGTATGATGTGAATCGCTGCAGAAAGATCATTCTACGAAAGTCTGGATGGTGTGAATTGCGAACCTCGACCTCCAATTGAACCTCCGTGATTGGCAGCCTCGATATAATGTGACCTCGTTGACAAACGTGTGTCAACCAACCAACATCATCTATATCAAGAGTGAAAGAATTGGCTATTTCGCTTAATAAGTCGAATTGGCCATCACAAGGGAACCTTGATAAGGTCAAGTCCTCAAAAGAACAGTAGAAGAGAATCTCTCAATTTTTTTCTCAAAATAAAAATATCTCCCCCAAAGAAATTCAGCCAGTCCTTAATATAGGCCTTCTAGCCGCCATACAAACCCTAAAATTGACCCTAGAAATCTAATGCGTCATAGTTTAGAATATACCTAAACAAGAAGATTTTTTTTTTTTTTGACTTGGTCAAATATTTGGTGACCAGATAATCAATTTGCGCCAAGATTTCCAAGATTCTTCAAGATTCGATCCAAGGTCATCTCCACGCCAAAGATTACGCCAAGATTTCCAAGATTCTTCAAGATTTGATCCAAGGTCATCTCCATGCCAAAGACCACGAACCATAACGCCAACAACTTGCCTGAATTGCTTGGCCCACACTCAAGTAATCGAACCAGTAGGAATAAAATGGGTCCCTAGCACCTCCTCCTCGATATGGCTCGATGTTCACATCATTTCCTCCCCCGTGCAAAGGATTTGCCCTCAAATCATCAGTAGCATCGAAAAGAGTCAAGTCCAAAACATTAAATGTAGCACTAATGTCATACTCACCTGGAAGATCAAGCTTGTAGGTGTTATTGTTAACTCTTTCCAACACCATGAATGATCCATCCCCTCGTAGTAATAACGTAGAATGTCGCTGCTTAGGAAATCGTTCCTTGCGCATATAAACCCAAACCCAATCGTCGGGTTCAAACACCATTTCCTTGCGCCCTCTGTTGGCTTACCTTACATATTGCTCAGTCTTACGCTCAATATTTGCGCGCGTCTTCTCATGCAACGCCTTGACAAATTCGGCTTTCTTTGCTCCATCTAAATCCACATGCTCATCAACAAAAGTGATTAAATCTAACGGAGTTAACGGATTAAAACCATAGACAACCTCAAATGGTTTAAATTTAGTAGCAGAATGCATGCTCCTATTATATGCAAACTCAACATGTGGTAGACAATCTTCCCAAAATTTTATGTTCTTTTTAATAATAGCACACAACAATACCCCTAAAGTTCTATTAACTACCTCGGTTTGACCATTAGTTTGTGGATGACAAGTAGTAGAAAATAACAACCGTGTTTCTAGTTTTTTCCACAATATTTTCCAAAAGTAGCTAAGAAATTTAGAATCTTGATCTGAAACAATCGATCTAGGCATGCCATGCAAACGTACAACCTCCCTAAAGAACAAATCAACAACATGAGATGCATCATCAGTTTTATGACAAGGTATAAAATGAGCCATCTTTAAAAACTGATCAACAACCACATAAATAGAATCTCTATCATACTTAGACCTAGGCAATCCTAACACAAAATCCATAGAAATATCAGTCCAATGGTGCATGGGAATAGGCAATGGTGTATACAAGCCATGCGGTTTAGTTGTAGACTTTGATTGCTTATAAGCAATGCATCTCTTACAGACACTTATGACATCTCTCTTCATATGTGGCTAATAAAAATGTTCATTCAGCATTCATAAGTCTTATTAATGCCAAAATGCCTCATTAAACGACCACTATGCGCTTCTCGCACCAATAATTCACAAAAAGAACACTTAGGCAAACATAGTTTGTTTTCACTAAAAGAAGATAATCTTCATGACTATAGAATTTATCAAATGCAGCATGCTCACATGCTTCAAACACTCTCCCAAAGTCATCATCATTAGTATATAAGCCCTTGATATGCTTAATTCTCTACGCCTTTTAGTGGATAAAACCTTTCGGGAACAAACAAAACCTAGACACTTTGCTTCTAAAATAGTTAGAATCGGATACCTTCGAGAAAGTGCATCGGCTACCACATTCTCCTTACCTTTCTTGTACTTGATCACATATGGAAAAGTCTCAATGAACTCAATCCATTTGGCATGTCTTTTATTCAACTCTCACTGCCCTTTCAAGTACTTCAAGGTCTCATGGTCAGTGTGAATCACAAACTCCTTTGGCCATAGATAATGTTGCCAAATCTTCAAAGCTCGCACTAAAGCATACATCTCCTTATCGTAGGTAGAATAATTCAATGTTGCTCCACTCAATTTCTCGTTGAAATAAGCTATGGGACGCCCTCCTTGCATCAACACGGCTATAATTCCTATACCAGAAGCATCGCACTCTATCTCAAAAGTAGCACTGAAATTCGGCAAAGATAACAAATGAGCATTAGTCAACTTATCTTTTAGCAAATTAAATGCTTTCTCTTGCTCTTCTCCCCACATGAAACCCAAGTGCTTCTTGATAACCTCGGTCAAAGGTGTGATGATGGTGCTAAAATTTCACACAAATCACCAATAAAAACAAACCAATCCATGAAAGCTACGCACCTCTCCTACGGTCTTAGGCGTTGGCCATTCACGGATTTCTTTGACCTTTTCTCCATCAACCTGTATACCATCAGTACTAACAACAAATCCTAGAAATACTAATTTGTTAGTAACAAAAGAGCACTTCTTTAGATTAGTGTACAATTGCTCGGCTCTTAAAATCTGCAAGACAGTTCGCAAATGCTCAATATGGTCATCAAGGCTTCGGCTATATATTAAGATGTAATCAAGATGGACAACCACAAATCGACCAATAAAAGCATGCAAAACATGATTCATAAGTCACATAAATGTGCTCAGTGCATTAGTTAATCCAAATAGCATGACTAACCACTTATATAATGCATACTTGGTCTTAAATGCAGTTTTCCATTCATCACTTTCTTTATTCCTAATTTGATGATAGCCACTTTTCAAATCGATCTTAGTGAAAATGTAAGAACCATGCAACTCACCCAACATGTCATCTAACCTAGGAATAGGATGTCGATACTTTACCGTAATGTTATTGATTGCTCAGCAATTGACACACATTTGCCAAGTTCCATCCTTCTTTAGCACCAACAAAACAAGGATGATGCACAGGCTAAGACTGTGACATCCGGAATTTTGTGACGACCCTTAAATATACGATGGTCCATGACTAAGTGACGGAAGCATTGCCGGTACTATATTCGACCCAATTGACCCGTGCACATTTGTTCCGATAACATTATACAACAACACCACCTAGGTTTAGGATTATTTAGTGAGCCGAAGGAAGGGATCATCCACGTCCCAAGCTACCCCAATCTCTCTCCATTTTAGTCAACACATGGAGTCAACGAATCATGGGATTGTTGACCTAGAGAAGCCCAACAACAGCCACGTTGCTTCTCCTTCGGTGGCTAGCGCATGGACAGGAACCGAGCAAGGGAGAGCCACACCTCCACCAGCTGTCTTTGATTCCTGCAGCCACCGAAAGAAGCCCCATGCAGTTGACTAAATTGTCAACAAAGTGAGGACCAAAACCCTCGTACACAGAGGGGAAGAGAGAGAATGAACCGAACGAGTGAGTGAAAGAGAGAGGTAGCGAGCGGACGAGCGAATACAGAGAGGGTTTGAGCGAGAGAGAGATTTGTGACCGAGTGAGAGAGAAGTCGGCACGCGAGTGTGTGCAGCAAGGAAGGAAGAGAGGGACTGCCCTCCGTCTGTGCTCGAGCTGCTGCTGTCGACGCCGCTAGTCTCCACCGTCGTTGAGCCAAGCCCAAGACCCACGAGCCCTTGTTTTGCTTGCAATTGAGCTCAAGAGCTAGAGGCAAGTGAAAGTCCATTAACCTATATCATGTTGTGTTGTTTTTGTCTAGTGGAGTTCAATGGACTTGGAGATGTTTGGGTTGTGGATGTTGGATGCTGGATTTTGAATGAGTAGAAGTAGTTCTCTTAGAATTAGTAAACTGTTTCGTAGAAAACAGCATGACCTTTGATGATTCCGTGAATTTTCTGTAATTATCTTGTTATAGTTGGACTTCAAACCCTTCATGAAATTTGTAGGGCACATCCTTAGGAATAACATATCAAAATTTTAGAATAAATGGACAAGGTTTAGTCAGTAAAATGATTTTCTCTGTAAATGTTAAATCTGGAAGCTATTACAGAATGTTAGTAAATAATATAGCAATTACTGCTCTTGATATACAATGAATCTGACTTAGTGTTCTTCATGAAACTTTTTTTCTTTAGGTCTTGTTTATAATATATCAAAATTTCAGAATTTTCTGAGTTCATTTAGGGGTTATTCCGAAATTGTTACTAAAACTGTGCATTGTGATGTTTGAGTTGTTTTGTTCCGAATTTGCTCAATTTGTCCCAAAGGTGAATACATCTTGAGTTGTTATTTGACATGATGATATTGGCATTCAGCATATCATGCAATATTGAGATTTGATGAAGACTCATGGGACATCTTGTCATTGCATTGAAAAGTGTTTTTGATATTAAGATGTTAATTGTTACCATTGGACCCTCGGGTCAACGATGCCCCGAGAGTTGGGATGCCCAAAGGATCAAATGAGCCGATGCCTTGTGGATGCCTATGAATCGTAGTGCCTCAGAGGTTTTTCCCCGGGAGCATCGGGATGCCCGGTGATATGTCGGTACGTAATCCGGAGGTTAGGGGTAACCATGTCTATGGCCCCCAGTGATTCCTCGTGAGGCCAGGTGGGGTGCGAGATACCTAGAGATGTGGCTTATGGTCAGATGCCAGAGGCTTTCACGACGCCAGGTTGGGTACGAAATCCCATAAGGATGCAAACATTGGTCCTCTAGGGGGATAAAACCGTTTGAATGATTAAAACTAATGATTATACTAAGTGTGAGTGTGGTCTGGTTATGGGACTAAATTGTATGGCATGGAATGGGACGTGTCATAACAGTTTGGCCCTATGATCGGGACTTGTGTGACTGGACATGATGCATCTTATTTGTTGAAACTGCACCGGTCATTGCATTGAAGAGTTATATGGTTTAGATGCATACTCATTCATTGATTGCCTATCTTGCATAAAACTATATTGCGATAGCTTGCATAGTATAGTTTAATGGATCTTTTACTGTTGAGTGGTTGTACTCACCCCATTTGAGGACTAACATTTCAGACTAAAAGATATGCATCTGCTACCAATCACCCCCGGCACATTCTATGGTATACCAGTCGACCTTGAGTGTGAATGTATGAAGCACCACCATCCTGAGATACGAGGGTTGGTTTTTGTTCGAGTGTGGGTATTGATCATGTATGACATCGGTTCTCCTGCCAGCCCAGTGCTCCAAGAGTTTCTAATTGCGTTCATCCGCCGTAATGGGAGTACGCTGGGGCCGTTGCCACCGCTGCCAGCTGATGGACCGAACTAGGTGTGATTGAGAGTGATGGTCAGCAGATGAAGCATTTTTTAACCGCCGACACTGATTGATGGGCCTATGTACACAGTTGTTATAGAGTCGAGTACCTTTTGAAAATAGCTGAGTTTAGAAAAATCTTGACATTTTGATGTACCGACCCGTGATGTCCATCTAGTTATATAAATAAAAGTGTTCGACTTTAACTTATAAAATGTTTAGTCTTCGGTGTGCACCTGTTCTATGCCTTGAATATGGGATAGGAGATGTTGGTTTCCTCTCTTCTTTTCCCTTGATTTTGCTACAATCCTCCTCTCAGCCTCTCCTTTTCCTTGTGTCTCGAACACACCACACAAGCCCTCGGATTTCTCACCTTCTCTCTCTCTCTCTCTCTCTCTCTCTCGGGGCTTCACGTTGTAACTTTAACTAATCTTGATACACCTCACTAGGGTATCATTGGTACCAAGGTATAAATCTTTTGATTCATCACCAATGAATAACGATTAGTATACCCATCATGATGTACCTTTCGATCATATTGCCATAGCCTTCAAAGTAAAATATGACCCACTTGCATAGGTACAACATCACACTCTACCTCGTCCTTGTATCTCCCTTATCTCAAATGAGATTCGAACTTGCTTCAACACTTTCACCTCACCATTATCATTTAATCATTGAAGTCTATAAGGCCTAGGGTGTTTTGTCGTCTTCAAATCTAACTTATCCACCATAATACAACTTGCCACATTTGCACAACTACCTCCATCAATTATCAAACTACAAATCTTACCATTCATCACACATCTTGTATGAAACAAGTTATCTTTTTGTTGATGCTCCTCCTCCTCCTTTACTTGCACACTAAGAGAACGCTTAACCACTAATAAGTCTCCTTTTATAACTACTTCTCCATCACTACAATCCTCCAATGGTGGCATCTCATCATCTTCTTCTTCCCTTTCACTTTTGGATTCAATAACACCATGTCCAATCATGATCATCACCCTCCTATTAAGGCATTGATTCACCGTATGACCACTGCCCAAACACTTAAAACAAGTAATCTCACAAGTTCTAGTGTCAGGGTTTTCGATTTTACCCAAAGCCGAATTCGTCCCAACTTTACTATCCCTCTCCTTCTTTTTGAGCTGGGTTTTAGTGTTGTTTCCTCTCCAATTTCACTTCATCTCTCTTCCAATTGATCTCCACTTGATTTGAACCTCCTCCACTCTTATGATTTCGGGTCTAACTTCTATTGCCGCTCAACTTTGATGCTTTTTTTTGTCCACCAATTCCTCCAATTCAACATAGTGTTGCAACTCCACCACCCTTGCTATGTCTCGGCTCAAACCACTCAAAAACTTGACAATGTGGTCTCACGATCCTCCACCACATTAGCATAGATCACGGCAATCTCCATCTCCTTGTGATACTCTTCCATGCTCTTATTGCCTTGTGGTATGAGATTTTGTAACTTTTCAAACAAACCTCGATGGTAATGACTTGGTACAAAACGCCTCCTCATCACCGCTTTCATCTCATCCCATGTCTCTATCGGTCTTTTATCATTGTGCCTCCTACTAGTCACAAGTTGATCCCACCAAATTATAGCATAATCAATAAATTCAACAGCTGCAATTTTTACCTTTTTTGAGCTCAAAGTATCGTTGGCAATCAATTACCATCTCCATGTGTTTCTCCCACTCTAGATACGCATTGGGATCATTCTTCCCTTAGGAGGAAGAATCTTCATCTTGATAGTGCCAAGCTCATCATCTTCTTGGTGTCTAAACCCTTGGCCTCCATTCCACCTTCCAAATTGAGCATCTTGATCATCCTCCATGTCGGCCTCATCATCATCATAATGCTGCTGCCATCTATGTCGTGTTCTAGAGGCATCTCGTTGATGTTACGGCCTTCCCCGGGGTAGCTCTCGGTCACTAAGCTCCTTAACTACGGCCCTCAATTGCTGGATGCTTTCCACAGCACTTCATCCTTTCGTTTGGAGTCAACCTCCTTTGATTCACGCTTTCTTCGTGTGACATATTTTAGACTCCGCAAGGAAACGTTAGTAACAAAATCCTCACCAATTGCTCCCTCACGTGTTTCTCTCAAGGTGTTTGTCACTCCCCTCGTGTTTAACTCAAGTCTAGGCTTTTTTCCACCCTCAATTAAGTTCACACACTCTTGCCTATTCCCTCTCATATTCCCCTTTCACAAGTTCTTTATCGAACTCAAGACTTGCCTCTCAACCCCTTACGACAATCAATTCAAAGCAAGTAACAATATCAAACCAACAAGTACAACTTAGAAATTCCAATTGAAACACAAATCACTACTGATTTTTTCAATTTAGTCCGCTAACAAACGAGTCCCCTTATTGAGTTTTTTTTCTTTTTGTCTTCGCTATTTTTTTTTTTGCCTAATCTTTTTTCCTCCGCACTTTTTGTGTGCATTTTCTTCTTTTTTTTGTTTATTTTTTCTTTTTCTTTTGACGAACCAGATACAATTTTAAGATGCTAGGACCGACTGAAGGTAAAAAAAAATTAAAACTAACAACAAACAACAAACAACTATATATGGAAGCATAAAAGCAATCGGATCCCTAAATTGGCTAGAACCGAAACCCTAGCCCAATAAATCTCAAAATAGTTTGAATTATGAATTCAACCTCCAATCAAACTTGGATTGGCAACCTCGGTATGAACATACCCCGTTGACACACACAACGAACCAACATTATAGACGTCACGAGTGAAAGAATTTGTTATCTCGCTTGATAAGTCAAATTGACCGTCACAAAGGAACCTTGATAAGGTCAAGTCCTCAAAAGAATAGTAGAAGAGAATCTCTCCATTTTTTTTCTCAAAATAAAAATCTCCCCTAAATAAATTCAGCTAGTCCTTAATATAGGCCTTCTAGCCACCACACAAACCCTAAAACCAACCCTAGAAATCTAATGCGTCATATTATAGAATATACCTAAACAATAAGATATATATATATATTTGACTTTGTCAAATATTTGGTGACCAGATAATTAAATTGCGCCAAAATTTTCAAGATTCTTCAAAATTCGACCCAAGGTCATTTCCACGCCAAAAAGGCACATGTTGTTGCGGAGAGTGTTCGAATATAATACACAATAAATGAATCAAATATCTCAACCTCAAGGTTCTTAAGGTCATAGAATGCGCTTTCTCTCAAGTCTCAACCTGCGCATCAATGGTCTCCAATAAAGTCTTAGCATTGCTATGCTGAGTAACCAAACCATGGATATTAGAGATATTTAACTCCCGATAAACATCACACTAATACGCTTGGACCGCCTCCCATTGATTATAAAGGGCTATCTTAGCCGGCATAGTTGCTCGAATCATGTTGACACCTAATTTGTATTTTCAAGTACATATAAAAATTAATTGAAAATTTAATTTTTTTTTTAAAAGGCCTTAGGGGGTCAGGTCAAGTTCTGATTCGACTTGGTTTGGTTCGTCCTCTTTCCTTTTTTTTCTTTCCCCACGCTAGGCCAAGCCTGGGCCTTCCTTCAGTCTTCTACGCGCCCCTAACCTATTTTGCTCCTCTTGCAATCTTTCAAGTGTGAAACCTATAGCAATGAAGAGACAACAAACCTGGCGAGAAGATAGGAGCAAGTGTGGCAAAGCAAGGGCAGAAGACAGGAGCAAGAAAGGAGGATGGATAGACAGAGGAAAGAAGTAGGAGAATCAAGAAGGGAGAGGGACGAGGGGGAAAACCGAGAAAAGGGCACCTGAGAGGGACCCGAGAAAAGGAGGAACCAATGACCAGAGAGAGAAAGGGAGGAATGAGAGAGAAAGAGAGGAGAACCAGAAGGAAAAGTTCGTGAGGGCGCCAGGAGCCGAGGAACCCCGAGAATGCCTAGCCGCCGCCGAGCCACCAACTGCCACCATCTCCGTTGAAACGCAGGTACGCATTTCATCAAGCACCTTACGTGCGTCTTTGGAATCGAGCCAACCAAAGCTCATCCTAACTAGTTTGGGCGAGCTCCGCCACCACCTATCATCCATTACTTTTGATGTTCTAGCATATCTCCCTACAACAGATCGTGCTCGTTCGACCAAGCCAAACATCCTTAGGATCCGAGTGCACGCATTTGTTCGTCAAAATGCCCGACCGAACCCTTCCTTCCCTACTCTCCCGCGTAGAGCTCGACATTAGGCTTGTTGGCCACCGAAGTGGCGCCGGTTCCCGGCTTGGACGCCTAGCAATGCCCTCACCTAGCCGAAACAAGGCCGTCGTGCCTTAGCTCTGACGCCCTCGTGCCATCTATCGCTATCGCTCCTCTCGGCGCGACCGAGCAATCATTGAACTGGGTCGTAGATCGGAGCCCTCAAGTGACATCTTGCCGCTCAGCACGGCCCCTAACCCGCCCGCCACCGCTACCTCAAAGAACCCTGAGTCAGGACTATCACAGCTTCTCGGTCACAACCAAGTGGTCACAAACCAGAGGGCAAAAGCCGAGCTGGGCCAGATCGTGGATCCGGGCCACTCACCCTTTTTTTTCTTCACATGGGACTAAAGAGGAGCCCACTTACAAGAGTATTGGACCCCTTAATTTGGCCCAATCCTGGCCCATTCAAGCAAGCCGATCGCCCCGCCCAGCTAGGTCGACTCCAAGCTGGCTAAACTAACTCCGCCTCTAACCGAACTAAACCTGTGTCCGGTTTGATCGAACCTAACTCATTCGGGATCGAGTCGACCTTACTCAACCCAGCCTGTGCAAAAATAATAAAAGATATTATATATTTTTAATTTTTTTAATTGAAAAAAAATTAAAAAATTTTGAAAATTAACAAATGTAGGGTTTGGTTAGAAATTGTCGGTCCTTACCTTCTTAGTGTAAATATGCCTTTATTTGCTCGTATATTGATTATATAGCATGTTTAATTTGCATATTTTATTATGTTTAATTGCACGTGCTCAATTTTACAGCAATTAGGGTCTTGGTAGCTATAATTATTATTTTAATGGTTAAGCACTCACATGATCACCTCGCATGTTAATGGATAAGTGTAAAACAATCCAAGCTGCTTGACAAAAATATTTTCTTTTAAAATGAACAAGATTAGGTACCGAGCCTACATCTATTTGGTCAATTAGTGTAACTAAGTCCCCGACCCTAGATTCTCCTCTGGTTGCGTAGGAAGTGAGGTGCCACTCCCTACTCGCTTGGTTTTTAGCCAACCCTAATAGGCTAGTGACAACTCCTTTTAGAAATTTTTAATAATACCCCCAACGTCATGCGAGGTATGGGCTTGGAAAGCCCGCGCCTAATCATGGGCCTAAGGTCCGTCCTTAGGCAATACCCCTAAACATATTCCCTCCCCCGGGGTAGGTCACGACAAACTTTGACGACTTATTAAACCTTAGAGGACTTAGGTATAAATCTGTCTTGTTCAAAAATAACCTTTTGTTTGGCAGCGAGGATACCGGTATGTCCTCAACGTGAATATTAAATGTTTTTGTAGTTGGGAGTTATAAGAGGATAAGGATTGTTAACCCCTTGTCTTAAGTTGTGTGTGGAGTTGGGAATAAATGTTTATGTTTTGAACTTTGAAGTGGTGTTGGTTTGTAGACTGTCATGTATGTATTCCTTGCATTGCACTACACCATGACACACCACTCGCCGAACTTGCGCCGCATAGGCTGCGTATGACAACGCTTTCTGGTTTGGGAAGAGTTTTTTTTTTTTTTCAAAATAGTTCTTTTCTATTTCTATTCCGGAGAATAATTTCGAGTAAAAGAACACATTTGGTAACTACACAAAATTTCTACTCTTTGGGAGAAAAAGAATAGAAATGTGTTTGATAATGCAACAATTTTTTTTTTTATATTTATTCGGTTTTTATTCTTGCTCATGGATCACCGACCGCCGACCACCCGCGCCCACCGCACGATCGACGGCTTACCAACCGCCACCGCAACCACTGTCGCACAACCCATCGACCACCGCCGACCACCTCGCAGCCGATCACTGATGGGCTATTCTCGCGGCAATAGCCGACAGAGCCGTGCGACGAGCAACAAGAACGGGCGATCAACGGGAGTAACCAATAGTTGGCTCAACTGCCGGGTGGTCGGCCGCAATAGTATGGGCGGCGACAACATCGGCCCGATTTACACCATGGGTAACTAGCGAATGGGACAATAATGGTAGCAACGGCCAGCAACACTGCCATGGACATCGACCGGTTCTAAGAAGGTTTTAGGCGGTTGAGGTGGTCATGCAGAAGAGAGAGAACAAAAGAAAATAAAAAGAAAATTAGCTTATTTCTTGAAATTGTTCCCGAGAATAAGAAGTAACTTTTTTGTTTCTCATTTCTGCTCCAAATCTATTCACTAGCTAACTTTTCTATTCCGAAGGAATAAAAAAAGAATCAAGGGTTACCAAATGGATTTTGTTCTTGTTTTGTTCCGAGCAACAAAAGAACAGAAACCTGAGGAATGAAAAAAACGTTGCCATACGCTACCATAGGATCACTAGATGTCAAGTTGCAAAGGATACTCACTCTGACTACAACCGTGTAATACGAGTCTCCCATTTCAACCTAAAAATTTATTTCTTTTATGTCAAAGGTCCGCACCCTAATCAGTAGAACATACAGGGTTGGTTCTTTGATGAAGCCGGAGTTATGAGAAACACGACCTAGCCGTGATCTTGTTGGTTCGGTCCGGGGATCCTATGGCTCCATTTGAGCCGTTTGAGTAGAAATCAAAACCATCGCCCCATGCGCATATCCATGTCATTGGCATTTCTACTCAATGATGTAGGGTAAGTTTTACAATTCATTTTAGTCGTAGTTTACTTATTTGCTTTCCTTTTGGTCGGTCCATAACAAATTAGGTCGGGTCGTAACTTTGGTTGGCATATGATGGGAGTCAAGAATCATGTATTTCCTTCTTTAAAATAGTTTCGTTGTTTAAGGGTTCTCTCTCATGTTTTTTCCTATGTTATGTAATAACTTTTCTTTCAATGAAATGAACGAATTAGGGCAATTAGATCTTTTGTCATGGGCTGATCACCTATTTATTTCTCGGTGCTTATATACGCTTATTTACCATTTTGTCGTACTAGCCAATTGATTGCCTTATGTCGATTGTCGATATGGCCAAGCAAAGATCTCCGATTTGCACTCACGCAAAAGCCAAGATGGAGAACGAAGACACCGACACACGCATGGCCAAGATGGAGACCAAACTGGCCCAACTTATCATAATGATGTTTGAGATAAGCCAAAAACTTAAAGAGCCCCTCGTCATAGCTATCACCGGGACATCCACTCCTACATTGTCAGACACGCTCCCCCGTTGATGGGAGACCCACACGTTGCCAACCTTCCCGTAAAGGAAATTGCCGAGAAGCCCCTTCAATCACGCTAATCGTCATCAACTTAGATCCTCCTCGGAAGGAAGAGCCAATGTCCCGCCTAGATGGAGAGAGTGAAAAGCACTTGGCTAAGATGGAGGAGCGACCGTACACCTTGCAAGGATACAAGCTTAAAAGAGCCGATAAGCTATCCTCGTATACCAAGACGAACTTCCTTGAGACTTTCCAAGAGCCCGAATTGACGAGGAAGTATGACAGAACAGATGCCCTCGTACTCACCTTGAGGAATGGCTCGCTACATTGACAATGTGCCTTCCTCATTCACACGTTCCAAGATAGCTTAGACGACATTGCCTTGATGTGGTTCATCGCACTAGACATCGAAGAGTTCACCAATTGGGAAGACTTGGCTAATGAATTCCTACAACAATACAGATTCAACACTCGAGCTCACCCCCATGAGGGAAGAGTTAACCCGCATAGAAAAGAAGAGGAATGAATCATTTAAGGCATTCTGTGCAAAGGTGGAAATCCATGGCCTCATTGTGAAGCCGACCTTGAATGAGAGAGAAATAAAGTAGCTATTCCTCAAGACATTGCCCCATTACTACCAATGATTAGTGTACTCGTGGATGCTGTGACATTTTCACAATCGGTAGATGTGGGTGAATGAGTTGAGTGGGCAAATCATCAAGGGAAGGATATCTACCAGAAGCACTAAGAAATTCCCCGACGAGGAAAGATAAGGAAATTGCAGTTGAAATAGTGCTAGTACAAAGAGCCATTTCTCTCTAGGCCACCTTCAACACCCATGCATGCCTTATAATGGCTTAAAGGAATTTATCCCGTGCATATGACAAGGGCAAGGGACCCATCCGAAGGGAATTTTCACCATCACCACGCCCATTGTCAAAGATGTTGCCCATGCTTCTCGAAAAGAGGACTGCTGCGGGAGGTGCCTAGAGACAACCCCGCAGTTTACCGAATCGATGGCAACCAAACATGCGAGTATCACATGGGGGAGAGGGGGCATGACGGATAATTGCTATGTGCTGAAATACAAAGTCCAACAATGCTAGATGAAGGCATCTTGACTTTCAAGGAAGTTCAAATTTAACTTACAATGCATCCCTACTAAATCATGCAAAGGGAGGTACTCACTTTCGAAGAAGAGTCGTCATATGCACCATCCGACGTGCGAGGCTGAGTCCTTCAAAGTCATAGCTGTCCCTCTAGAATAGGGTGGTTCTCGGTTCAACTTAGTCTTCTGTCTTATGTCCAATCCCTGCGTGATCTCATTGTTATATCTTTTGTCTATGTCATTCGTAGTGAACTATGGTCAGCCCCGATCTTGAGCCGTTGGTCGAGGGTGGTGTGTGTGTTAAAATACCTGCCTTATCTTTCTTCATTCGATAAAGTAGATATATGTTTTTATCAAGAACATGTGGAAGCATATCAAACTAGTCCTATGATGGTCAGCCGAGGCCTAGGCCTCCACATGCTCCCAAGTTTGACTCGTTTTGCAAGGACAAGGAAATATGAGGATATGAGGATGAGTTCTTGAAACTTTTTACAAAAATATATACTTTAAAAAATTCTTCGAAATCGACATGCATGATCTTTATTGTTGACATGCTCTAACTTATCTCATCGCATCCCAAGCATTTCATTATGCATAATCATGATAAGGACTCACGTGGACTGGATGTGCATGAATAAAGTCTCTCAGTTCCAATGACACCGACGATGATCGAAGGGGATCGAGCATGAATGAATCGACCTATAAACGCTTGTCGCAACTCTACCCTCAAGGGGAGGGAATAGGTTTAGGGGTATTGCCTCAAAGGATGCCTGCCTGAAGGGCCCATGATTAGCGCGTGCCTTCTCAAGCCTATACCTCGCGTGACATTGGGGGTATTTTTAAGAATTTTGCCATGAGGGAGTTGCCAATTAGCCTAGTGGGGTCGGCTAGAAATCAAGAGCGGAGTATGCCACATCTCCTACGCAACCAGAGAATCTAGGATCGTGACTGATTACACTAATTGATCAATTAGTGCCCTTTTGGTACCTAATCATGTTCATTTTAGAAAAAGAATGATTTTTGTTAGGCAATTTGGATTGATTTTATACCTATCCACTAACATGTGAGGTGACCTTGCAAATGCGCAATCATTATAATAACAATCATAGCTACCAAGATTCTAATTGCAGTAAAATTGAAGACGTGCAATTGAACATCCACAAACATAATTAAATATGCAAATTAAACATGCTATATAATCAATATATACAAAACAGGGTTTAATTATACTAAATAATACATATATACTCCTAACCAACCCCATCATTTTTAGATATTCAATTTTTCGTTTTAAATTTTCTAAAATATTAATTAATTTTTAAAATTTTTAAAATATTTTTAAAAATAAAAATTATTAAAAAATGGGCAACTGGGTGATCCGGATCAAACCTAACCCTAGTTCAACCTGGCCAAGCAGGAGTCGTCCGCTCAAGACAAGACTGGGAATGATCCTAAGAAGCTTGGGTGGGCTCCGGCTATTGGCCCAGCCCAAGAGGTCCCCCTCCTTCTTTTAAAACAAACTAAGCTCATAAGACGAAATAGGGCCCATAGGTAAGATCAGCCCACGCACGACCGGGCCTGTTTGGCCTAAACTGGTCAAGGCCCGGGACTTTGATCCGTGACTAGACTCAACCCGAATTGGTCGTAAACCCTACTCGATTAAATTTCTCATCCTACCCGGTTCTAACTCACTTCTAACCTTCTTCTATGGCTTCTTAGTGGTAGTGGCACGGGCATGGCGACGCGTGCCGAAGGTCGATCACGACGTATGCGGCAAGGCTATCACCATAGCTGACACCACTGCTGTTTTGTTGAAGGTGTTTGAGGCAGAGATTGAGGCTTGCAGCGGTGATGGCGTTGCAGGGTCAAGGTTGAGGAGGCAAAAAATGGCGCTGGGATAGCGCCGGCTGAGATGTGGCTTACTGGGTGAGGCTTCATGATGTCGCCGGTGGTTAGCAGACCAGCGAGCGGCTTTGGCGTGGAGCCGCTCCCTGCTCCTCTCCCGCTTGAACCCCTCCTCCATTCTTCCTCCTTTTCCTACTCTTCTCTCTCTCTCTCTCTCTCTCTCTCTCTCTCTCTCTCCTTCTCTCCTCCATCGCGTTGCTTCTTCACACAACGCCTGATCATTATCTAGGTTCTAGGGAGACAGCTATGGTCACGAAGCCATCTTCACCAACGGAATAGGAACGGTGGTGGCAAGCTTTCTCTAGCTCACTCTCTCTCTCTCTCTCTCTCTCTCTCTCTCTCTCGCCTCCTCCGTCAAGCTTCTCTTCCTCGAGCTCCTCTTTGTTTCTCGGTCCCTCCATTCTATCGTTCCTCTCTGGTTTTTCTTGAACCCGCCGCGCGCTGCCCCCGAGCACCGGCCACCCCTTGCCAACCTGCGCCCCCTGCGAATCGCACCGCTCGCCCGCCAACGATCCCCCCGTCTCGCTATTGACCCGTTCTTGTTGTCCCTTATGTTCTCCTCAGTCTCCGCGCGAAGACCACCAGGGGGAGGAAGGACAAGCGTGGGCCAAGCCGAAGGAGAAAAGAACTAGCCTGTGTCATGCACGCATGAAGAAAAGAAGGAAGCAGGGGGCGGGCCGGCCAAGGCCGAATCCGGCCCGACCCAACCGCTAAAGTTTTTTAATTAATTTTTTTAATTTAATTTTTTAGCGACTAATTCCTAATTTTGTACACAATTACATCCTAAATAAAATCGTAAAATTTACGTGTCAACAACGCTAATGCAAGCCAAGAAATATTTTCCATGAATGAGATCAAGGCCGAGGAGCCACTTTATGCAATAACAT
>JABKBF020000017.1:12500-472134 GCA_014182405.2 Eucalyptus sideroxylon | reverse complement strand
TTCGTGTTCTTGTTTCAGCGGGCCTTCAGGCTGCTGTGGTGTGTAAAATGATGGGACGGATTGATCGAATGCTTTTGGAAGCCATGATTCTCATCGGATTTCCAACACTCGTTTTTTCATCCAAAAAATGGCCGGAAATGGAATTTTCTATGGAAAAACAGGGAATTCTCTCTGTGTAGCCTTCGTGTTCTTGTTTCAGCGGGCCTTCTAGATGCTATGGCGTGTAAAATAATGGGACGGATTGCTCGAATGCTTTTGGAAGCCATGATTCTCATCGGATTTCCAACACTCGTGTTTTTTCAGCCAAAAAATGGCCGGAAAAGGAATTTTCTATGGAAAAACAGGGAATTTTCTCTGTGGAGCCTTCGTGTTCTTGTTTCAGCGGGCCTTCAGGCTGCTGTGGTGTGCAAAATGATGGGACGGATTGCTCGAATGCTTTTGGAAGCCATGATTCTCATCGGATTTCCAACACTCGTTTTTTCATCCAAAAAATGGCCGGAAATGGAATTTTCTATGGAAAAACAGGGAATTCTCTCTGTGTAGCCTTCGTGTTCTTGTTTCAGCGGGCCTTCTAGATGCTATGGCGTGTAAAATAATGGGACGGATTGCTTGAATGCTTTTGGAAGCCATGAGTCTTATCGGATTTCCAAAACTCGTGTTTTTACAGCCAAAAAAGGCCGAAAGGGAATTTTCTATCGAAAAACAGGGAATTTTCTCTCGTGTAGCCTTCGTGTTCTTGTTTCAGCGGGCCTTCAGGCTGCTGTGGTGTGTAAAATGATGGGACGGATTGATCGAATGCTTTTGGAAGCCATGATTCTCATCGGATTTCCAACACTCGTGTTTTTTCATCCAAAAAATGGCCGGAAATGGAATTTTCTATGGAAAAACAGGGAATTCTCTCTGTGTAGCCTTCGTGTTCTTGTTTCAGCGGGCCTTCAGGCTGCTGTGGTGTGCAAAATAATGGGACGGATTGCTCGAATGCTTTTGGAAGCCATGATTCTCATCGGATTTCCAACACTCGTGTTTTTTCATCCAAAAAATGGCCGGAAATGGAATTTTCTATGGAAAAACAGGGAATTCTCTCTATGTAGCCTTCGTGTTCTTGTTTCAGCGGGCCTTCTAGATGCTATGGCGTGTAAAATAATGGGACGGATTGCTCGAATGCTTTTGGAAGCCATGATTCTCATCGGATTTCCAACACTCGTGTTTTTTCATCCAAAAAATGGCCGGAAAGGGAATTTTCTATGGAAAAACAGGGAATTTTCTCTGTCGAGCCTTCGTGTTCTTGTTTCAGCGGGCCTCCAGGCTGCTGTGGTGTATAAAATGATGGGACAGATTGATCGAATGCTTTTGGAAGCCATGATTCTCATCGGATTTCCAACACTCGTTTTTTCATCCAAAAAATGGCCGGAAATGGAATTTTCTATGGAAAAACAGGGAATTCTCTCTGTGGAGCCTTCGTGTTCTTGTTTCAGCGGGCCTTCTAGATGCTATGGCGTGTAAAAAATGGGGACGGATTGCTTGAATGCTTTTGAAGCCATGAGTCTTATCGGATTTCCAAACTCGTGTTTTTTCAGCCAAAAAATGGCCGGAAAGGGAATTTTCTATGGAAAAACAGGGAATTTTCTCTGTCGAGCCTTCGTGTTCTTGTTTCAGCGGGCCTTCAGGCTGCTGTGGCGTGTAAAATGATGGGACGGATTGAACGAATGCTTTTGGAAGCCATGATTCTCATCGGATTTCAATCACTCGTGTTTTTTCAGCCAAAAAATGGCCGGAAAGGGAATTTTCTATGGAAAAACAGGGAATTTTCTCTGTCGAGCCTTCGTGTTCTTGTTTCAGCGGGCCTTCAGGCTGCTGTGGTGTGCAAAATAATGGGACGGATTGCTCGAATGCTTTTGGAAGCCATGATTCTCATCGGATTTCCAACACTCGTGTTTTTTCATCCAAAAACTGGCCGGAAATGGAATTTTCTATGGAAAACAGGAATTCTCTCTGTGTAGCCTTCGTGTTCTTGTTTCAGCGGGCCTTCTAGATGCTATGGCGTGTAAAATAATGGGACGGATTGCTTGAATGCTTTTGGAAGCCATGAGTCTTATCGGATTTCCAAAACTCGTGTTTTTACAGCCAACAAAAGGCCGGAAAGGGAATTTTCTATGGAAAAACAGGGAATTTTCTCTGTGTAGCCTTCGTGTTCTTGTTTCAGCGGGCCTTCAGGCTGCTGTGGTGTGCAAAATAATGGGACGGATTGCTCGAATGCTTTTGGAAGCCATGATTCTCATCGGATTTCCAACACTCGTTTTTTCATCCAAAAAATGGCCGAAAAGGGAATTTTCTATGGAAAAACAGGAAATTTTCTCTGTGGAGCCTTCGTGTTCTTGTTTAAGCGGGCCTTCAAGTGCTTGGTGTGCAAAATAATGGGACGGATTGATCGAATGCTTTTGGAAGCCATGATTCTCATCGGATTTCCAACACTCGTGTTTTTCATCCAAAAATGGCCGGAAATGGAATTTTCTATGGAAAACAGGGAATTTTCTCTCGTAGCCTTCGTGTTCTTGTTTCAGCGGGCCTTCTAGATGCTATGGCGTGTAAAATAGTGGGACGGATTGCTCGAATGCTTTTGGAAGCCATGATTCTCATCGGATTTCCCACACTCGTGTTTTTTCTGCCAAAAAATGGCCGGAAAGGGAATTTTCTATGGAAAAACAGGGAATTTTCTCTGTGGAGCATTCGTGTTCTTCTTTCAACAGGCCTTCAGCCTACTGTGGTGTGTAAAATGATGGGGCGAATTGATCGAATGCTTTTGGAAGCCATGATTCTCATCGGATTTCCAACACTCGTGTTTTTTCATCCAAAAAATGGCCGGAAAGGGAATTTTCTATGGAAAAACATGGAATTTTCTCTGTGGAGGCTTCGTGTTCTTGTTTCAGCGGGCCTTCTAGATGCTGTGGTGTCCAAAATGATGGGACGGATTGATCGAATGCTTTTGGAAGCCATGATTCTCATCGATTTCCAACACTCGTGTTTTTCATCCAAAAATGGCCGAAATGGAATTTTCTATGGAAAAACAGGGAATTTTCTCTGTGTAGCCTTCGTGTTCTTGTTTCAGCGGGCCTTCAGAGTGCTGGTGATGTAAAATGATGGGACGGATTGATCGAATGCTTTTGGAAGCCATGATTCTCATCGGATTTCCAACACTCGTGTTTTTTCAGCCAAAAATGGCCGGAAAAGAATTTTCTATGGAAAAACAGGAATTTTCTCTGTGAGCCTTCATGTTCTTGTTTTAGCGGGCCTTCAAGGCTGCTGTGATGTCCGTAAAATGATGGGACGGATTGATCGAATGCTTTTGAAGCCATGATTCTCATCGGATTTCCAACACTCGTGTTTTTTCATCCAAAAATGGCCGGAAATGGAATTTTCTATGGAAAACAGGGAATTTTCTCTGTGGGCCTTCGTGTTTTGTTTCAGCGGGCCTTCTAGATGCTATGGTGTAAAATGATGGGACGGATTGATCGAATGCTTTTGGAAGCCATGAGTTCTATCGGATTTCCAACACTCGTGTTTTTCAGCCAAAAAATGGCCGGAAAAGGAATTTTCTATGGAAAAACAGGGAATTTTCTCGTGTAGCCTTCGTGTTCTTGTTTTAGCGGGCCTTCGAGGTGCTGTGATGTCCAAAATGATGGGACGGATTGATCGAATGCTTTTGGAAGCCATGATTTCAACGGATTTCCAACACTCGTGTTTTTCAGCCAAAAATGGCCGAAAAGGGAATTTTCTATGGAAAAACAGGGAATTTTCTCTCGGGGCCTTCGTGTTCTTGTTTCAGCGGGCCTTCAGGGTGCTGTGATGTCCAAAATGATGGGACGGATTGATCGAATGCTTTTGGAAGCCATGATTTCATCGGATTTCCAACACTCGTGTTTTTCATCCAAAAAATGGCCGGAAATGGAATTTTCTATGGAAAACAGGGAATTTTCTCTGTGTAGCCTTCGTGTTCTTGTTTCAGCGGGCCTTCTAGATGCTGGCGTGTCCAAAATGATGGGACGGATTGATCGAATGCTTTTGGAAGCCATGTTCTCCCATCGGATTTCCAACACTCGTGTTTTTTCAGCCAAAAAATGGCCGAAAAGGGAATTTTCTATGGAAAAACAGGGAATTTTCTCTGTGGGCCTTCGTGTTTTGTTTCAGCGGGCCTTCAAGGTCTGTGATGTAAAAATGATGGGACGGATTGATCGAATGCTTTTGGAAGCCATGATTTCATCGGATTTCCAACACTCGTGTTTTTTCAAAAAATGGCCGAAAAGGGAATTTTCTATGGAAAAACAGGGAATTTTCTCTGTGGGGCCTTCGTGTTCTTGTTTCAGCGGGCCTTCTAGATGCTTGTGTGTAAAATGATGGGACGGATTGATCGAATGCTTTTGGAAGCCATGATTCTCATCGGATTTCCAACACTCGTGTTTTTCAGCCAAAAATGGCCGAAAGGGAATTTTCTATGGAAAAACAGGGAATTTTCTCTCGAGCCTTCGTGTTTTGTTTTAGCCTTCTAGATCTTTACCTTCAAGTGCTATGATGTCCGAAATGATGGGACGGATTGATCGAATGCTTTTGGAAGCCATGATTTCATCGGATTTCCAACACTCGTGTTTTTCAGCCAAAAAATGGCCGGAAATGGAATTTTCTATGGAAAACAGGGAATTTTCTCTGTGTAGCTTCGTGTTCTTGTTTCAGCGGGCCTTCAGATGCTATGATGTCCAAAATGATGGGACGGATTGATCGAATGCTTTTGGAAGCCATGATTTCTCATCAGATTTCCAAAACTCGTGTTTTTTCAGCCAAAAAATGGCCGGAAAAGGGAATTTTCTATGGAAAAACAGGAATTTTCTCTCAGTGGGGCCTTCGTGTTCTTGTTTCAGCGGGCCTTCTGGTGCTGGGGTGTGCAAGATGATGGGACGGATTGATCGAATGCTTTTGGAAGCCATGATTCTCATCGGATTTCCCACACTCGTGTTTTTTCTGCCAAAAAATGGCCGTAAAGGGAATTTTCTATGGAAAAACAGGGAATTTTCTCTGTCGACCCTTCGTGTTCTTGTTTCAGCGGGCCCCCAGGCTGCTGTGGTGTATAAAATGATGGGACAGATTGATCGAATGCTTTTGGAAGCCATGATTCTCATCGGATTTCCAACACTCGTGTTTTTTCATCCAAAAAATGGCCGGAAATGGAATTTTCTATGGAAAAACAGGGAATTTTCTCTGTAGAGCCTTCGTGTTCTTGTTTTAGCGCGACTTCAGACTGCTGTTATGTCCAAAATGATGGGACGGATTGATCGAATGCTTTTGCCAGCCATGATTCTCATCGGATTTCCAACACTCGTGTTTTTTCAGCCAAAAAATGGCCGGAAATGGAATTTTCTATGGAAAAACAGGGAATTTTCTCTGTGGAGCCTTCGTGTTTTGTTTCAGCGCCTTCAGATGCTATGGCGTGTAAAATGATGGGACGGATTGATCGAATGCTTTTGGAAGCCATGATTCTCATCGGATTTCCAACACTCGTGTTTTTCAGCCAAAAAATGGCCGGAAAGGGAATTTTCTATGGAAAAACAGGAATTTTCTCTCGTGTAGCCTTCGTGTTCTTGTTTCAGCGGGCCTTCAGGTGCTATGATGTCCAAAATGATGGGACGGATTGATCGAATGCTTTTGGAAGCCATGATTCTCAACGGATTTCCAACACTCGTGTTTTTTCGGCCAAAAATGGCCGGAAAGGGAATTTTCTATGGAAAAACAGGAATTTTCTCTGTGGGGCTTCGTGTTCTTGTTTCAGCGGGCCTTCAGATGCTGTGCTGTTATGTCCAAAATGATGGGACGGATTGATCGAATGCTTTTGCCAGCCATGATTCTCATCGGATTTCCAACACTCGTGTTTTTTCAGCCAAAAAAGGGCCCGAAAGGGAATTTTCTAAGGAAAAACAGGGAATTTTCTCTGTAGGTCTTCGTTTTTGTTTCCGGCGGGCCTTCAGAGGTGCTGTGATGTCCGAAAATGATGGGACGGATTGATCGAATGCTTTTGGAAGCCATGATTCTTATGATTTCCAACACTCGTGTTTTTTCAGCCAAAAAATGGCCGGAAAAGGAATTTTCTAAGGAAAAACAGGGAATTTTCTCTGCGGAGCCTTCGTGTTTTTGTTTTGCGGGCCTTCAGGGTGCTGTGGTGTGCAAAATGATGGGACGGATTGATCGAATGCTTTTGGAAGCCATGATTCTCATCGGATTTCCAACACTCGTGTTTTTTCATCCAAAAAATGGCCGAAATGGAATTTTCTATGGAAAAACGGGAATTTTCTCTGTGGAGCCTTCATGTTTTTGTTTTTCAGCGGGCCTTCTAGATGCTATGATGTCCGTAAAATGATGGGACGGATTGATCGAATGCTTTTGGAAGCCATGATTCTCAACAGATTTCCAACACTCGTGTTTTTTCAGCCAAAAATGGCCGGAAAGGGAATTTTCTATGGAAAAACAGGGAATTTTCTCGGGGCTTCGTGTTTTTGTTTTAGCGGGCCTTCAGGTGCTGCTGGTGTCCAAAATGATGGGACGGATTGATCGAATGCTTTTGGAGGCCATGATTCTCATCGGATTTCCAAACTCGTGTTTTTCAGCCAAAAAATGGCCGGAAAAGGAATTTTCTATGGAAAAACAGGGAATTTTCTCTGTGGAGTCTTCGTGTTCTTGTTTCAGCGGGCCTTCAGGGTGCTGTGATGTCCAAAATGATGGGACGGATTGATCGAATGCTTTTGGAAGCCATGATTTCTCATCGGATTTCCAACACTCGTGTTTTTCAGCCAAAAAATGGCCGGAAAGGAATTTTCTATGGAAAAACAGGGAATTTTCTCTGTGGGCCTTCGTGTTCTTGTTTCAGCGGGCCTTCAGATGCTATGATGTAAAATGATGGGACGGATTGATCGAATGCTTTTGAAGCCATGATTTCCCAACATATTTCCAACACTCGTGTTTTTTCATCCAAAAATGGCCGGAAAGGGAATTTTCTATGGAAAAACAGGAATTTTCTCTGTGGGGCCTTCGTGTTCTTGTTTCAGCGGGCCTTCAGGGTGCTATGATGTCCAAAATGATGGGACGGATTGATCGAATGCTTTTGGAAGCCATGATTTCTCAACAATTTCCAAACTCGTGTTTTTTCAGCCAAAAATGGCCGGAAAAAGAATTTTCTATGGAAAAACAGGGAATTTTCTCGGTGGGGTCTTCGTGTTCTTGTTTCAGCGGGGTTTGCTTTTGGAAGCCATGCTGTGTGTCCAAAATGATGGGACGGATTGATCGAATGCTTTTGGAAGCCATGATTCTTATCGGATTTCCAACACTCGTGTTTTTTTTGGATCCAAAAATGGCCGGAAAAGGGAATTTTCTATGGAAAAATAGGAATTTTCTCTGTGGGGTCTTCATGTTTTTGTTTTTGCAGGCCTTCAAGGTGCTGTGATGTCCAAAATGATGGGACGGACTGATCGAATGCTTTTGGAAGCCATGATTTCCCATCGATTTCCAACACTCGTGTTTTTCAGCAAAAATGGCCGAAAAGGGAATTTTCTATGGAAAAACAGGGAATTTTCTCTGTGGGGGTCTTCATGTTTTTGTTTTAGCGGGCCTTCAAGGTGCTGTGATGTCCAAAATGATGGGACGGATTGATCGAATGCTTTTGAAGCCATGTTTCCCAACGGATTTCCAACACTCGTGTTTTTTCATCCAAAAATGGCCGGAAATGGAATTTTCTATGGAAAAACAGGGAATTTTCTCTGTGGGGCCTTCATGTTTTTGTTTTAGCGGGCCTTCAGGTGCTGTGATGTCCGAAAATGATGGGACGGATTGATCGAATGCTTTTGGAAGCCATGTTTCCCAACAGATTTCCAACACTCGTGTTTTTTCGGACAAAAAATGGCCGAAAAGGGAATTTTCTATGGAAAAACGGGAATTTTCTCTGTGGGGTCTTCATGTTTTTGTTTTAGCGGGCCTTCAGGGTGCTGTGATGTCCGAAATGATGGGACGGACTGATCGAATGCATTTTGAAGCCATGTTTCCCAACATATTTCCAACGCTCGTGTTTTTCGGCCAAAAAATGGCCGGAAATGGAATTTTCTATGGAAAAACACGGAATTTTCTCGGTGGGGCCTTCGTGTTTTTGTTTCCAGTGGGCCTTCAGGGTGCTATGATGTCCAAAATGATTGGGACGGACTGATCGAATGCTTTTGGAAGCAATCTTCTCAACAGATTTCCAAACTCGTGTTTTTCAGCCAAAAAATGGCCGGAAAACGAATTTTCTTGGAAAAACAGGGAATTTTCTCTGTGGGGCCTTCGTGTTCTTGTTTCAGCGGGGTTTCAGATGCTGTGATGTCCAAAATGATGGGACGGATTGATCGAATGCTTTTGGAAGCCATGTTTCTCAACAGATTTCCAACACTCGTGTTTTTTCAGTCAAAAAATGGCCGAAAAGGGAATTTTCTATGGAAAAACGGCGAATTTTCTCTGTGGAGTCTTCGTGTTTTTGTTTTAGCGGGCCTTCAGGGTGCTGTGATGTCCTAAATGATGGGACGGATTGATCGAATGCTTTTGGAAGCCATGTTTCCCTACCGATTTCCGACTGTCGGGCTTTTTCATCCAAAAAATGGTCGGAAATGGAATTTTCTATTGAAAAACGGGGAATTTTCTCTGTGGAGTCTTCATGTTCTTGTTTTAGCGGGCCTTCAGGGTGCTATGATGTCCAAAATGATGGGACGGACTGATCGAATGCTTTTGGAAGCCATGATTTCCCATCAAATTTCCAAAACTCGTGTTTTTTCAGCCAAAAAATGGCCGGAAAAAGGAATTTTCTATGGAAAAACGGGAATTTTCTCTGTGGGGTCTTCGTGTTTTGTTTTTGCGGGCCTTCAGGGTGCTGTGATGTCCAAAATGATGGGACGGACTGATCGAATGCTTTTGGAAGCCATGTTTCCCAACAGATTTCCAACACTCGTGTTTTTTCGGACAAAAAATGGCCGAAAAGGGAATTTTCTATGGAAAAACGGGGAATTTTCTCTGTGGGGTCTTCATGTTTTTGTTTTAGCGGGCCTTCAGGGTGCTGTGATGTCCGAAATGATGGGACGGACTGATCGAATGCATTTAGAAGCCATGTTTCCCAACATATTTCCAACGCTCGTGCTTTTTCGGCCAAAAAATGGCCGGAAAGGGAATTTTCTATGGAAAAACACGGAATTTTCTCGGTGGGGTCTTCGTGTTTTTGTTTCAGTGGGCCTTCAGGGTGCTATGATGTCCAAAATGATTGGACGGACTGATCGAATGCTTTTGGAAGCAATCTTTCTCAACAGATTTCCAAAACTCGTGTTTTTTCAGCCAAAAAATAGCCGGAAAACGAATTTTCTTGGAAAAACGGGGAATTTTCTCTGGTGGGGTCTTCGTGTTCTTGTTTCAGCGGGGTTTCAGGGTGCTGTGATGTCCAAAATGATGGGACGGACTGATCGAATGCTTTTGGAAGCCATGTTTCCCAACAGATTTCCAACACTCGTGTTTTTTCACAAAAATGGCCGAAAAGGGAATTTTCTATGGAAAAATAGGGAATTTTCTCTGTGGGGTCTTCATGTTTTTGTTTTAGCGGGCCTTCAAGTGCTGTGATGTCCAAAATGATGGGACGGACTGATCGGATGCTTTTGGAAGCCATGTTTCCCAATAGATTTCCAACACTCGTGTTTTTTCAAAAAAAATGGCCGAAAAGGGAATTTTCTATGGAAAAACAGGGAATTTTCTCTGTGGGGTCTTCATGTTTTTGTTTTAGCGGGACTTCAAGGTGCTGTGATGTCCGAAATGATGGGACGGACTGATCGAATGCTTTTAGAAGCCATGTTTCCCAACAGATTTCCAACACTCGTGTTTTTCATCCAAAAATGGCCGAAAAGGGAATTTTCTATGGAAAAACGGGAATTTTCTCTGTGGGGTCTTCATGTTTTTGTTTTAGCGGGCCTTCAGGGTGCTGTGATGTCCGAAATGATGGGACGGACTGATCGAATGCATTTAGAAGCCATGTTTCCCAACAGATTTCCAACACTCGTGTTTTTTCGGACAAAAAATGGCCGAAAAGGGAATTTTCTATGGAAAAACGGGGAATTTTCTCTGTGGGGTCTTCATGTTTTTGTTTTAACGGGCCTTCAGGGTGCTGTGATGTCCGAAATGATGGGACGGACTGATCGAATGCATTTAGAAGCCATGTTTCCCAACATATTTCCAACGCTCGTGCTTTTTCGGCCAAAAAATGGCCGGAAAGGGAATTTTCTATGGAAAAACACGGAATTTTCTCGGTGGGGTCTTCGTGTTTTTGTTCCAGTGGGCCTTCAGGGTGCTATGATGTCCAAAATGATTGGACGGACTGATCGAATGCTTTTGGAAGCAATCTTTCGCAACAGATTTCCAAAACTCGTGTTTTTTCAGCCAAAAAATAGCCGGAAAACGAATTTTCTTGGGAAAACGGGAATTTTCTCGGTGGGGTCTTCGTGTTCTTGTTTCAGCGGGCCGTCAGGGTGCTATGATGTCCAGAATGATGAGACGGACTGATCGAATGCTTTTAGAAGCCATGTTTCCCAACAGATTTCCAACACTCGCGTTTTTTCAGGGAAAAAATGGCCAGAAAGGGAATTTTCTATGGAAAAATAGGGAATTTTCTCTGTGGGGTCTTCATGTTTTTGTTTTAGCAGGCCTTCAAGGTGCTGTGATGTCCAAAATGATGGGACGGACTGATCGGATGCTTTTGGAAGCCATGTTTCCCAATAGATTTCCAACACTCGTGTTTTTTCAGCAAAAAATGGCCGAAAGGGAATTTTCTATGGAAAAACAGGGAATTTTCTCTGTGGGGTCTTCATGTTTTTGTTTTAGCGGGACTTCAAGGTGCTGTGATGTCCGAAATGATGGGACGGACTGATCGAATGCTTTTAGAAGCCATGTTTCCCAACAGATTTCCAACACTCGTGTTTTTTCGGACAAAAAATGGCCGAAAAGGGAATTTTCTATGGAAAAACGGGAATTTTCTCTGTGGGGTCTTCATGTTTTTGTTTTAGCGGGCCTTCAGGGTGCTGTGATGTCCGAAATGATGGGACGGACTGATCGAATGCATTTAGAAGCCATGTTTCCCAACAGATTTCCAACACTCGTGTTTTTTCGGACAAAAAATGGCCGAAAAGGGAATTTTCTATGGAAAAACGGGAATTTTCTCTGTGGGGTCTTCATGTTTTTGTTTTAACGGGCCTTCAGGGTGTGCTGTGATGTCCAAATGATGGGACGGACTGATCGAATGCATTTAGAAGCCATGTTTCCCAACATATTTCCAACACTCGTGTTTTTTCACCCAAAAAATTGCCGGAAAGGGAATTTTCTATGGAAAAACACGGAATTTTCTCGGTGGGGTCTTCGTGTTTTTGTTTTAGCGGGTCTTCAGGGTGCTGCGATGTCCAAAATGATTGGACGGACTGATCGAATGCTTTTGGAAGCCATGTTTCCAACACATTTCCAAAACTCGTGTTTTTTCAACCAAAAAATAGCCGGAAAACGAATTTTCTTGGGACAAACGGGGAATTTTCTCGGTGGGGTCTTCGTGTTCTTGTTTCAGCGGGGTTTCAGGGTGCTGTGATGTCCAAAATGATGGGACGGACTGATCGAATGCTTTTGGAAGCCATGTTTCCCAACAGATTTCCAACACTCGTGTTTTTTCGGACAAAAAATGGCCGAAAAGGGAATTTTCTATGGAAAAACGGGGAATTTTCTCTGTGGGGTCTTCATGTTTTTGTTTTAGCGGGCCTTCAGGGTGCTGTGATGTCCGAAATGATGGGACGGACTGATCGAATGCATTTAGAAGCCATGTTTCCCAACATATTTCCAACGCTCGTGCTTTTTCGGCCAAAAAATGGCCGGAAAGGGAATTTTCTATGGAAAAACACGGAATTTTCTCGGTGGGGTCTTCGTGTTTTTGTTCCAAAGGGCCTTCAGGGTGCTATGATGTCCAAAATGATTGGACGGACTGATCGAATGCTTTTGGAAGCAATCTTTCGCAACAGATTTCCAAAACTCGTGTTTTTTCAGCCAAAAAATAGCCGGAAAACGAATTTTCTTGGGAAAAACGGGGAATTTTCTCAGTGGGGTCTTCGTGTTCTTGTTTCAGCGGGGTTTCAGGGTGCTGTGATGTCCAAAATGATGGGACGGACTGATCGAATGCTTTTGGAAGCCATGTTTCCCAACAGATTTCCAACACTCGTGTTTTTCGGACAAAAAATGGCCGAAAAGGGAATTTTCTATGGAAAAATAGGGAATTTTCTCTGTGGGGTCTTCATGTTTTTGTTTTAGCGGGCCTTCAAGTTGCTGTGATGTCCAAAATGATGGGACGGACTGATCGGATGCTTTTGGAAGCCATGTTTCCCAATAGATTTCCAACACTCGTGTTTTTTCAGCAAAAAATGGCCGAAAAGGGAATTTTCTATGGAAAAACAGGGAATTTTCTCTGTGGGGTCTTCATGTTTTTGTTTTAGCGGGACTTCAAGGTGCTGTGATGTCCGAAATGATGGGACGGACTGATCGAATGCTTTTAGAAGCCATGTTTCCCAACAGATTTCCAACACTCGTGTTTTTCGGACAAAAAATGGCCGAAAAGGGAATTTTCTATGGAAAAACGGGGAATTTTCTCTGTGGGGTCTTCATGTTTTTGTTTTCGCGGGCCTTCAGGGTGCTGTGATGTCCGAAATGATGGGACGGACTGATCGAATGCATTTAGAAGCCATGTTTCCCAACAGATTTCCAACACTCGTGTTTTTTCGGACAAAAAATGGCCGAAAAGGGAATTTTCTATGGAAAAACGGGGAATTTTCTCTGTGGGGTCTTCATGTTTTTGTTTTAACGGGCCTTCAGGGTGCTGTGATGTCCGAAATGATGGGACGGACTGATCGAATGCATTTAGAAGCCATGTTTCCCAACATATTTCCAACGCTCGTGCTTTTTTTCGGCCAAAAAATGGCCGGAAAGGGAATTTTCTATGGAAAAACACGGAATTTTCTCGGTGGGGTCTTCGTGTTTTTGTTCCAGTGGGCCTTCAGGGTGCTATGATGTCCAAAATGATTGGACGGACTGATCGAATGCTTTTGGAAGCAATCTTTCGCAACAGATTTCCAAAACTCGTGTTTTTTCAGCCAAAAAATAGCCGGAAAACGAATTTTCTTGGGAAAACGGGAATTTTCTCAGTGGGGTCTTCGTGTTCTTGTTTCAGCGGGGTTTCAGGGTGCTGTGATGTCCAAAATGATGGGACGGACTGATCGAAAGCTTTTGGAAGCCATGTTTCCCAACAGATTTCCAACACTCGTGTTTTTTCGGACAAAAAATGGCCGAAAAGGGAATTTTCTATGGAAAAATAGGGAATTTTCTCTGTGGGGTCTTCATGTTTTTGTTTTAGCAGGCCTTCAAGTGCTGTGATGTCCAAAATGATGGGACGGACTGATCGGATTCTTTTGGAAGCCATATTTCCCAATAGATTTCCAACACTCGTGTTTTTTCAGCAAAAAATGGCCGAAAAGGGAATTTTCTATGGAAAAACAGGGAATTTTCTCTGTGGGGTCTTCATGTTTTTGTTTTAGCGGGACTTCAAGGTGCTGTGATGTCCGAAATGATGGGACGGACTGATCGAATGCTTTTAGAAGCCATGTTTCCCAACAGATTTCCAACACTCGTGTTTTTTCGGACAAAAAATGGCCGAAAAGGGAATTTTCTATGGAAAAACGGGGAATTTTCTCTGTGGGGTCTTCATGTTTTTGTTTTAGCGGGCCTTCAGGGTGCTGTGATGTCCGAAATGATGGGACGGACTGATCGAATGCATTTAGAAGCCATGTTTCCCAACAGATTTCCAACACTCGTGTTTTTCGGACAAAAAATGGCCGAAAAGGGAATTTTCTATGGAAAAACGGGAATTTTCTCTGTGGGGTCTTCATGTTTTTGTTTTAACGGGCCTTCAGGGTGCTGTGATGTCGGAAATGATGGGACGGACTGATCGAATGCATTTAGAAGCCATGTTTCCCAACATATTTCCAACGCTCGTGCTTTTTCGGCCAAAAAATGGCCGGAAAGGGAATTTTCTATGGAAAAACACGGAATTTTCTCGGTGGGGTCTTCGTGTTTTTGTTTTAGTGGGCCTTCAGGGTGCTATGATGTCCAAAATGATTGGACGGACTGATCGAATGCTTTTGGAAGCAATCTTTCGCAACAAATTTCCAAAACTCGTGTTTTTTCAGCCAAAAAATAGACGGAAAAAAAGAATTTTCTTGGGAAAAACGGGAATTTTCTCGGTGGGGTCTTCGTGTTCTTGTTTCAGCGGGGTTTCAGGGTGCTGTGATGTCCAAAATGATGGGACGGACTGATCGAATGCTTTTGGAAGCCATGTTTCCCAACAGATTTCCAACACTCGTGTTTTTTCGGACAAAAAATGGCCGAAAAGGGAATTTTCTATGGAAAAACGGGAATTTTCTCTGTGGGGTCTTCATGTTTTTGTTTTAGCGGGCCTTCAGGGTGCTGTGATGTCCGAAATGATGGGACGGACTGATCGAATGCATTTAGAAGCCATGTTTCCCAACATATTTCCAACGCTCGTGTTTTTCGGCCAAAAAATGGCCGGAAAGGGAATTTTCTATGGAAAAACACGGAATTTTCTCGGTGGGGTCTTCGTGTTTTTGTTCCAGTGGGCCTTCAGGGTGCTATGATGTCCAAAATGATTGGGACGGACTGATCGAATGCTTTTGGAAGCAATCTTTCGCAACAGATTTCCAAAACTCGTGTTTTTTCAGCCAAAAAATAGCCGGAAAACGAATTTTCTTGGGAAAAACGGGAATTTTCTCAGTGGGGTCTTCGTGTTCTTGTTTCAGCGGGGTTTCAGGGTGCTGTGATGTCCAAAATGATGGGACGGACTGATCGAATGCTTTTGGAAGCCATGTTTCCCAACAGATTTCCAACACTCGTGTTTTTCAAGACAAAAAATGGCCGAAAAGGGAATTTTCTATGGAAAAATAGGGAATTTTCTCTGTGGGGTCTTCATGTTTTTGTTTTAGCAGGCCTTCAAGTTGCTGTGATGTCCAAAATGATGGGACGGACTGATCGGATGCTTTTGGAAGCCATGTTTCCCAATAGATTTCCAACACTCGTGTTTTTTCAGGCAAAAAATGGCCAGAAAGGGAATTTTCTATGGAAAAACAGGGAATTTTCTCTGTGGGGTCTTCATGTTTTTGTTTTAGCGGGACTTCAAGGTGCTGTGATGTCCGAAATGATGGGACGGACTGATCGAATGCTTTTAGAAGCCATGTTTCCCAACAGATTTCCAACACTCGTGTTTTTTCGGACAAAAAATGGCCGAAAAGGGAATTTTCTATGGAAAAACGGGGAATTTTCTCTGTGGGGTCTTCATGTTTTTGTTTTAGCGGGCCTTCAGGGTGCTGTGATGTCCGAAATGATGGGACGGACTGATCGAATGCATTTAGAAGCCATGTTTCCCAACAGATTTCCAACACTCGTGTTTTTTCGGACAAAAAATGGCCGAAAAGGGAATTTTCTATGGAAAAACGGGGAATTTTCTCTGTGGGGTCTTCATGTTTTTGTTTTAACGGGCCTTCAGGGTGCTGTGATGTCCAAAATGATGGGACGGACTGATCGAATGCATTTAGAAGCCATGTTTCCCAACATATTTCCAACGCTCGTGTTTTTCGGCAAAAAATGGCCGGAAAGGGAATTTTCTATGGAAAAACACGGAATTTTCTCGGTGGGGTCTTCGTGTTTTTGTTCCAGTGGGGCCTTCAGGGTGCTATGATGTCCAAAATGATTGGACGGACTGATCGAATGCTTTTGGAAGCAATCTTTCGCAACAGATTTCCAAAACTCGTGTTTTTCAGCCAAAAAATAGGCCGGAAAACGAATTTTCTTGGGAAAACGGGGAATTTTCTCGGTGGGGTCTTCGTGTTCTTGTTTCAGCGGGGTTTCAGGGTGCTGTGATGTCCAAAATGATGGGACGGACTGATCGAATGCTTTTGGAAGCCATGTTTCCCAACAGATTTCCAACACTCGTGTTTTTTCGGACAAAAAATGGCCGAAAAGGGAATTTTCTATGGAAAAACGGGAATTTTCTCTGTGGGGTCTTCATGTTTTTGTTTTAACGGGCCTTCAGGGTGCTGTGATGTCCGAAATGATGGGACGGACTGATCGAATGCATTTAAAGCCATGTTTCCCAACATATTTCCAACGCTCGTGCTTTTTCGGCCAAAAAATGGCCGGAAAGGGAATTTTCTATGGAAAAACACGGAATTTTCTCGGTGGGGTCTTCGTGTTTTTGTTCCAGTGGGCCTTCAGGGTGCTATGATGTCCAAAATGATTGGACGGACTGATCGAATGCTTTTGGAAGCAATCTTTCGCAACAGATTTCCAAAACTCGTGTTTTTCAGCCAAAAAATAGCCGGAAAACGAATTTTCTTGGGAAAAACGGGGAATTTTCTCAGTGGGGTCTTCGTGTTCTTGTTTCAGCGGGGTTTCAGGGTGCTGTGATGTCCAAAATGATGGGACGGACTGATCGAATGCTTTTGGAAGCCATGTTTCCCAACAGATTTCCAACACTCGTGTTTTTTCGGACAAAAAATGGCCGAAAAGGGAATTTTCTATGGAAAAATAGGGAATTTTCTCTGTGGGGTCTTCATGTTTTTGTTTTAGCGGGCCTTCAAGGTGCTGTGACGTCCAAAATGATGGGACGGACTGATCGGATGCTTTTGGAAG
The DNA here is from genome assembly GCA_014182405.2 of Eucalyptus sideroxylon. Lineage (NCBI taxonomy): Eukaryota > Viridiplantae > Streptophyta > Magnoliopsida > Myrtales > Myrtaceae > Eucalyptus > Eucalyptus sideroxylon. The sequence goes on along the minus strand of JABKBF020000017.1, from coordinate 455,316 downwards.
CCATGTTTCCCAACAGATTTCCAACACTCGTGTTTTTTCGGACAAAAAATGGACGAAAAGGGAATTTTCTATGGAAAAAGAGGGAATTTTCTCTGTGGGGTCTTCGTGTTCTTGTTTTAGCGGGCCTTCAAGGTGCTGTGATGTCCGAAATGATGGGACGGACTGATCGAATGCTTTTAGAAGCCATGTTTCCCAACAGATTTCCAACACTCGTGTTTTTTCGGACAAAAAATGGCCGAAAAGGGAATTTTCTATGGAAAAACGGGAATTTTCTCTGTGGGGTCTTCATGTTTTTGTTTTAGCGGGCCTTCAGGGTGCTGTGATGTCCAAATGATGGGACGGACTGATCGAATGCATTTTGAAGCCATGTTTCCCAACAGATTTCCAACACTCGTGTTTTTCGGACAAAAAATGGCCGAAAAGGGAATTTTCTATGGAAAAACAGGGAATTTTCTCTGTGGGGTCTTCATGTTTTTGTTTTAGCGGGCCTTCAAGGTGCTGTGATGTCCAAATGATGGGACGGACTGATCGAATGCTTTTGAAGCCATGTTTCCCAACAGATTTCCAACACTCGTGTTTTTCGGACAAAAAATGGCCGAAAAGGGAATTTTCTATGGAAAAACGGGGAATTTTCTCTGTGGGGTCTTCATGTTTTTGTTTTAGCGGGCCTTCAGGGTGCTGTGATGTCCGAAATGATGGGACGGACTGATCGAATGCTTTTAGAAGCCATGTTTCCCAACAGATTTCCAACACTCGTGTTTTTTCGGACAAAAAATGGCCGAAAAGGGAATTTTCTATGGAAAAACGGGAATTTTCTCTGTGGGGTCTTCATGTTTTTGTTTTAACGGGCCTTCAGGGTGCTGTGATGTCCGAAATGATGGGACGGACTGATCGAATGCATTTAGAAGCCATGTTTCCCAACATATTTCCAACGCTCGTGCTTTTTCGGCCAAAAATGGCCGGAAAGGGAATTTTCTATGGAAAAACACGGAATTTTCTCGGTGGGGTCTTCGTGTTTTTGTTCCAGTGGGCCTTCAGGGTGCTATGATGTCCAAAATGATTGGACGGACTGATCGAATGCTTTTGGAAGCAATCTTTCGCAACAGATTTCCAAAACTCGTGTTTTTTCAGCCAAAAAATAGCCGGAAAAAAAGAATTTTCTTGGGAAAAACGGGAATTTTCTCGTGGGGTCTTCGTGTTCTTGTTTCAGCGGGGTTTCAGGGTGCTGTGATGTCCAAAATGATGGGACGGACTGATCGAATGCTTTTGGAAGCCATGTTTCCCAACAGATTTCCAACACTCGTGTTTTTTCGGACAAAAAATGGCCGAAAAGGGAATTTTCTATGGAAAAATAGGGAATTTTCTCTGTGGGGTCTTCATGTTTTTGTTTTAGCAGGCCTTCAAGTTGCTGTGATGTCCAAAATGATGGGACGGACTGATCGGATTCTTTTGGAAGCCATATTTCCCAATAGATTTCCAACACTCGTGTTTTTCAGGCAAAAAATGGCCAGAAAGGGAATTTTCTATGGAAAAACAGGGAATTTTCTCTGTGGGGTCTTCATGTTTTTGTTTTAGCGGGACTTCAAGGTGCTGTGATGTCCGAAATGATGGGACGGACTGATCGAATGCTTTTAGAAGCCATGTTTCCCAACAGATTTCCAACACTCGTGTTTTTTCGGACAAAAAATGGCCGAAAAGGGAATTTTCTATGGAAAAACGGGGAATTTTCTCTGTGGGGTCGTCATGTTTTTGTTTTCGCGGGCCTTCAGGGTGCTGTGATGTCCGAAATGATGGGACGGACTGATCGAATGCATTTAGAAGCCATGTTTCCCAACAGATTTCCAACACTCGTGTTTTTTCGGACAAAAAATGGCCGAAAAGGGAATTTTCTATGGAAAAACGGGGAATTTTCTCTGTGGGGTCTTCATGTTTTTGTTTTAACGGGCCTTCAGGGTGCTGTGATGTCCGAAATGATGGGACGGACTGATCGAATGCATTTAGAAGCCATGTTTCCCAACATATTTCCAACGCTCGTGCTTTTTCGGCCAAAAAATGGCCGGAAAGGGAATTTTCTATGGAAAAACACGGAATTTTCTCGGTGGGGTCTTCGTGTTTTTGTTCCAGTGGGCCTTCAGGGTGCTATGATGTCCAAAATGATTGGACGGACTGATCGAATGCTTTTGGAAGCAATCTTTCGCAACAGATTTCCAAAACTCGTGTTTTTTCAGCCAAAAAATAGCCGGAAAACGAATTTTCTTGGGAAAAACGGGGAATTTTCTCAGTGGGGTCTTCGTGTTCTTGTTTCAGCGGGGTTTCAGGGTGCTGTGATGTCCAAAATGATGGGACGGACTGATCGAATGCTTTTGGAAGCCATGTTTCCCAACAGATTTCCAACACTCGTGTTTTTTCGGACAAAAAATGGCCGAAAAGGGAATTTTCTATGGAAAAAGGGAAATTTTCTCTGTGGGGTCTTCATGTTTTTGTTTTAGCGGGCCTTCAAGGTGCTGTGATGTCCAAAATGATGGGACGGACTGATCGGAATGCTTTTGGAAGCCATGTTTCCCAACAGATTTCCAACACTCGTGTTTTTTCGGGCAAAAAATGGCCGAAAAGGGAATTTTCTATGGAAAAACAGGGAATTTTCTCGGTGGGGTCTTCATGTTTTTGTTTTAGCGGGCCTTCAAGGTGCTGTGATGTCCAAAATGATGGGACGGACTGATCGAATGCTTTTAGAAGCCATGTTTCCCAACAGATTTCCAACACTCGTGTTTTTTCGGACAAAAAATGGCCGAAAAAGGGAATTTTCTATGGAAAAACGGGAATTTTCTCGTGGGGTCTTCATGTTTTTGTTTTAGCGGGCCTTCAGGGTGCTGTGATGTCCAAATGATGGGACGGACTGATCGAATGCTTTTGGAAGCCATGTTTCCCAACAGATTTCCAACACTCGTGTTTTTTTGGCCAAAAAATGGCCGAAAAGGGAATTTTCTATGGAAAAACGGGGAATTTTCTCTGTGGGGTCTTCATGTTTTTGTTTTAACGGGCCTTCAGGGTGCTGTGATGTCCGAAATGATGGGACGGACTGATCGAATGCATTTAGAAGCCATGTTTCCCAACATATTTCCAACGCTCGTGCTTTTTCGGCCAAAAAATGGCCGGAAAGGGAATTTTCTATGGAAAAACACGGAATTTTCTCGGTGGGGTCTTCGTGTTTTTGTTCCAGTGGGCCTTCAGGGTGCTATGATGTCCAAAATGATTGGACGGACTGATCGAATGCTTTTGGAAGCAATCTTTCGCAACAGATTTCCAAAACTCGTGTTTTTTCAGCCAAAAAATAGCCGGAAAACGAATTTTCTTGGGAAAAACGGGAATTTTCTCAGTGGGGTCTTCGTGTTCTTGTTTCAGCGGGGTTTCAGGGTGCTGTGATGTCCAAAATGATGGGACGGACTGATCGAATGCTTTTTGGAAGCCATGTTTCCCAACAGATTTCCAACACTCGTGTTTTTCGGACAAAAAATGGCCGAAAAGGGAATTTTCTATGGAAAAATAGGGAATTTTCTCTGTGGGGTCTTCATGTTTTTGTTTTAGCAGGCCTTCAAGTTGCTGTGATGTCCAAAATGATGGGACGGACTGATCGGATGCTTTTGGAAGCCATGTTTCCCAATAGATTTCCAACACTCGTGTTTTTTCAGCAAAAAATGGCCGAAAAGGGGAATTTTCTATGGAAAAACAGGGAATTTTCTCTGTGGGGTCTTCATGTTTTTGTTTTAGCGGGACTTCAAGGTGCTGTGATGTCCGAAATGATGGGACGGACTGATCGAATGCTTTTAGAAGCCATGTTTCCCAACAGATTTCCAACACTCGTGTTTTTCGGACAAAAAATGGCCGAAAAGGGAATTTTCTATGGAAAAACGGGGAATTTTCTCTGTGGGGTCTTCATGTTTTTGTTTTAGCGGGCCTTCAGGGTGCTGTGATGTCCAAAATGATGGGACGGACTGATCGAATGCATTTAGAAGCCATGTTTCCCAACATATTTCCAACGCTCGTGCTTTTTCGGCCAAAAAATGGCCGGAAAGGGAATTTTCTATGGAAAAACACGGAATTTTCTCGGTGGGGTCTTCGTGTTTTTGTTCCAATGATGTCCAAAATGATTGGACGGACTGATCGAATGCTTTTGGAAGCAATCTTTCGCAACAGATTTCCAAAACTCGTGTTTTTTCAGCCAAAAAATAGCCGGAAAAAGAATTTTCTTGGGAAAACGGGAATTTTCTCAGTGGGGTCTTCGTGTTCTTGTTTCAGCGGGTTTCAGGGTGCTGTGATGTCCAAAATGATGGGACGGACTGATCGAATGCTTTTGGAAGCCATGTTTCCCAACAGATTTCCAACACTTTGTTTTTTCGGACAAAAAATGGCCGAAAAGGGAATTTTCTATGGAAAAACGGAATTTTCTCTGTGGGGTCTTCATGTTTTTGTTTTAACGGGCCTTCAGGGTGCTGTGATGTCCAAAATGATGGGACGGACTGATCGAATGCTTTTAGAAGCCATGTTTCCCAACAGATTTCCAACACTCGTGTTTTTTCGGCCAAAAAATGGCCGGAAAGGGAATTTTCTATGGAAAAACACGGAATTTTCTCGGTGGGGTCTTCGTGTTTTTGTTCCAGTGGGCCTTCAGGGTGCTATGATGTCCAAAATGATTGGACGGACTGATCGAATGCTTTTGGAAGCAATCTTTCGCAACAGATTTCCAAAACTCGTGTTTTTTCAGCCAAAAAATAGCCGGAAAACGAATTTTCTTGGGAAAAACGGGAATTTTCTCGGTGGGGTCTTCGTGTTCTTGTTTCAGCGGGGTTTCAGGGTGCTGTGATGTCCAAAATGATGGGACGGACTGATCGAATGCTTTTGGAAGCCATGTTTCCCAACAGATTTCCAACACTCGTGTTTTTTCGGACAAAAAATGGCCGAAAAGGGAATTTTCTATGGAAAAACGGGGAATTTTCTCTGTGGGGTCTTCATGTTTTTGTTTTAGCGGGCCTTCAGGGTGCTGTGATGTCCAAATGATGGGACGGACTGATCGAATGCATTTAGAAGCCATGTTTCCCAACATATTTCCAACGCTCGTGTTTTTCGGCCAAAAAATGGCCGGAAAGGGAATTTTCTATGGAAAAACACGGAATTTTCTCGGTGGGGTCTTCGTGTTTTTGTTTTAGTGGGCCTTCAGGTGCTATGATGTCCAAAATGATTGGACGGACTGATCGAATGCTTTTGGAAGCAATCTTTCGCAACAGATTTCCAAAACTCGTGTTTTTTCAGCCAAAAAATAGCCGGAAAACGAATTTTCTTGGGAAAAACGGGAATTTTCTCAGTGGGGTCTTCGTGTTCTTGTTTCAGCGGGGTTTCAGGGTGCTGTGATGTCCAAAATGATGGGACGGACTGATCGAATGCTTTTGGAAGCCATGTTTCCCAACAGATTTCCAACCCTCGTGTTTTTTCAAGCAAAAAATGGCCAGAAAGGGAATTTTCTATGGAAAAATAGGGAATTTTCTCTGTGGGGTCTTCATGTTTTTGTTTTAGCAGGCCTTCAAGTTGCTGTGATGTCCAAAATGATGGGACGGACTGATCGGATGCTTTTGAAGCCATGTTTCCCAATAGATTTCCAACACTCGTGTTTTTTCACGCAAAAAATGGCCAGAAAGGGAATTTTCTATGGAAAAACAGGGAATTTTCTCTGTGGGGTCTTCATGTTTTTGTTTTAGCGGGACTTCAAGGTGCTGTGATGTCCGAAATGATGGGACGGACTGATCGAATGCTTTTAGAAGCCATGTTTCCCAACAGATTTCCAACACTCGTGTTTTTTCGGACAAAAAATGGCCGAAAAGGGAATTTTCTATGGAAAAACGGGGAATTTTCTCTGTGGGGTCGTCATGTTTTTGTTTTCGCGCGGGCCTTCAGGGTGCTGTGATGTCCGAAATGATGGGACGGACTGATCGAATGCATTTAGAAGCCATGTTTCCCAACAGATTTCCAACACTCGTGTTTTTTCGGACAAAAAATGGCCGAAAAGGGAATTTTCTATGGAAAAACGGGGAATTTTCTCTGTGGGGTCTTCATGTTTTTGTTTTAACGGGCCTTCAGGGTGCTGTGATGTCCGAAATGATGGGACGGACTGATCGAATGCATTTAGAAGCCATGTTTCCCAACATATTTCCAACGCTCGTGCTTTTTCGGCCAAAAAATGGCCGGAAAGGGAATTTTCTATGGAAAAACACGGAATTTTCTCGGTGGGGTCTTCGTGTTTTTGTTCCAGTGGGCCTTCAGGGTGCTATGATGTCCAAAATGATTGGACGGACTGATCGAATGCTTTTGGAAGCAATCTTTCGCAACAGATTTCCAAAACTCGTGTTTTTTCAGCCAAAAAATAGCCGGAAAAAGAATTTTCTTTGGAAAAACGGGAATTTTCTCGGTGGGGTCTTCGTGTTCTTGTTTCAGCGGGGTTTCAGGGTGCTGTGATGTCCAAAATGATGGGACGGACTGATCGAATGCTTTTGGAAGCCATGTTTCCCAACAGATTTCCAACACTCGTGTTTTTTCGGACAAAAAATGGCCGAAAAGGGAATTTTCTATGGAAAAATAGGGAATTTTCTCTGTGGGGTCTTCATGTTTTTGTTTTAGCAGGCCTTCAAGTTGCTGTGATGTCCAAAATGATGGGACGGACTGATCGGATGCTTTTGGAAGCCATATTTCCCAATAGATTTCCAACACTCGTGTTTTTTCAGGCAAAAAATGGCCAGAAAGGGAATTTTCTATGGAAAAACAGGGAATTTTCTCTGTGGGGTCTTCATGTTTTTGTTTTAGCGGGACTTCAAGGTGCTGTGATGTCCGAAATGATGGGACGGACTGATCGAATGCTTTTAGAAGCCATGTTTCCCAACAGATTTCCAACACTCGTGTTTTTTCGGACAAAAAATGGCCGAAAAGGGAATTTTCTATGGAAAAACGGGAATTTTCTCTGTGGGGTCTTCATGTTTTTGTTTTCGCGGGCCTTCAGGGTGCTGTGATGTCCGAAATGATGGGACGGACTGATCGAATGCATTTAGAAGCCATGTTTCCCAACAGATTTCCAACACTCGTGTTTTTTCGGACAAAAAATGGCCGAAAAGGGAATTTTCTATGGAAAAACGGGGAATTTTCTCTGGGGGTCTTCATGTTTTTGTTTTAACGGGCCTTCAGGGTGCTGTGATGTCCGAAATGATGGGACGGACTGATCGAATGCATTTAGAAGCCATGTTTCCCAACATATTTCCAACGCTCGTGCTTTTTCGGCCAAAAAATGGCCGGAAAGGGAATTTTCTATGGAAAAACACGGAATTTTCTCGGTGGGGTCTTCGTGTTTTTGTTCCAGTGGGCCTTCAGGGTGCTATGATGTCCAAAATGATTGGACGGACTGATCGAATGCTTTTGGAAGCAATCTTTCGCAACAGATTTCCAAAACTCGTGTTTTTTCAGCCAAAAAATAGACGGAAAAAGAATTTTCTTGGGAAAAACGGGGAATTTTCTCAGTGGGGTCTTCGTGTTCTTGTTTCAGCGGGGTTTCAGGGTGCTGTGATGTCCAAAATGATGGGACGGACTGATCGAAAGCTTTTGGAAGCCATGTTTCCCAACAGATTTCCAACACTCGTGTTTTTTCAACAAAAAATGGCCGAAAAGGGAATTTTCTATGGAAAAATAGGGAATTTTCTCTGTGGGGTCTTCATGTTTTTGTTTTAGCAGGCCTTCAAGTTGCTGTGATGTCCAAAATGATGGGACGGACTGATCGGATGCTTTTGGAAGCCATGTTTCCCAATAGATTTCCAACACTCGTGTTTTTTCAGCAAAAAATGGCCGAAAGGGAATTTTCTATGGAAAAACAGGGAATTTTCTCTGTGGGGTCTTCATGTTTTTGTTTTGCGGGACTTCAAGGTGCTGTGATGTCCGAAATGATGGGACGGACTGATCGAATGCTTTTAGAAGCCATGTTTCCCAACAGATTTCCAACACTCGTGTTTTTTCGGACAAAAAATGGCCGAAAAGGGAATTTTCTATGGAAAAACGGGGAATTTTCTCTGTGGGGTCTTCATGTTTTTGTTTTAGCGGGCCTTCAAGGTGCTGTGACGTCCAAAATGATGGGACGGACTGATCGAATGCTTTTAGAAGCCATGTTTCCCAACAGATTTCCAACACTCGTGTTTTTTCACGACAAAAAATGGCCGAAAAGGGAATTTTCTATGGAAAAACGGGAATTTTCTCTGTGGGGTCTTCATGTTTTTGTTTTAGCGGGACTTCAAGGTGCTGTGATGTCCAAAATGATGGGACGGACTGATCGAATGCTTTTAGAAGCCATGTTTCCCAACAGATTTCCAACACTCGTGTTTTTTCGGACAAAAAATGGCCGAAAAGGGAATTTTCTATGGAAAAACGGGGAATTTTCTCTGTGGGGTCTTCATGTTTTTGTTTTAGCGGGCCTTCAGGTGCTGTGATGTCCGAAATGATGGGACGGACTGATCGAATGCATTTAGAAGCCATGTTTCCCAACAGATTTCCAACACTCGTGTTTTTTCGGACAAAAAATGGCCGAAAAGGGAATTTTCTATGGAAAAACGGGAATTTTCTCTGTGGGGTCTTCATGTTTTTGTTTTAACGGGCCTTCAGGGTGCTGTGATGTCCAAATGATGGGACGGACTGATCGAATGCATTTAGAAGCCATGTTTCCCAACATATTTCCAACGCTCGTGCTTTTTCGGCCAAAAAATGGCCGGAAAGGGAATTTTCTATGGAAAAACACGGAATTTTCTCGGTGGGGTCTTCGTGTTTTTGTTCCAGTGGGCCTTCAGGGTGCTATGATGTCCAAAATGATTGGACGGACTGATCGAATGCTTTTGGAAGCAATCTTTCGCAACAAATTTCCAAAACTCGTGTTTTTTCAGCCAAAAAATAGACGGAAAAAGAATTTTCTTGGGAAAAACGGGAATTTTCTCGGTGGGGTCTTCGTGTTCTTGTTTCAGCGGGGTTTCAGGGTGCTGTGATGTCCAAAATGATGGGACGGACTGATCGAATGCTTTTGGAAGCCATGTTTCCCAACAGATTTCCAACACTCGTGTTTTTCGGACAAAAAATGGCCGAAAAGGGAATTTTCTATGGAAAAACGGGGAATTTTCTCTGTGGGGTCTTCATGTTTTTGTTTTAGCGGGCCTTCAGGGTGCTGTGATGTCCGAAATGATGGGACGGACTGATCGAATGCATTTAGAAGCCATGTTTCCCAACATATTTCCAACGCTCGTGCTTTTTCGGCCAAAAAATGGCCGGAAAGGGAATTTTCTATGGAAAAACACGGAATTTTCTCGGTGGGGTCTTCGTGTTTTTGTTCCAGTGGGCCTTCAGGGTGCTATGATGTCCAAAATGATTGGACGGACTGATCGAATGCTTTTGGAAGCAATCTTTCGCAACAGATTTCCAAAACTCGTGTTTTTTCAGCCAAAAAATAGCCGGAAAACGAATTTTCTTGGGAAAAACGGGAATTTTCTCAGTGGGGTCTTCGTGTTCTTGTTTCAGCGGGGTTTCAGGGTGCTGTGATGTCCAAAATGATGGGACGGACTGATCGAAAGCTTTTGGAAGCCATGTTTCCCAACAGATTTCCAACACTCGTGTTTTTTCAACAAAAAATGGCCGAAAAGGGAATTTTCTATGGAAAAATAGGGAATTTTCTCTGTGGGGTCTTCATGTTTTTGTTTTAGCAGGCCTTCAAGTTGCTGTGATGTTCGAAATGATGGGTTGGACTGATCTAATGCTTTTGGAAGCCATGTTTGCCAATAGATTTCCAACAGTCGGGCTTTTCCAGCTAAAATATGGCCGAAAAGGGAATTTTCTATGGAAAGACAGGGAATTTTCTTTGTGGGGTCTTCATGTTTTTGTTTAGCGGGACTTCAAGGTGCTGTGATGTCCGAAATGATGGGACGGACTGATCGAATGCTTTTAGAAGCCATGTTTCCCAACAGATTTCCAACACTCGTGTTTTTTCGGACAAAAAATGGCCGAAAAGGGAATTTTCTATGGAAAAACGGGAATTTTCTCTGTGGGGTCGTCATGTTTTTGTTTTCGCGGGCCTTCAGGGTGCTGTGATGTCCGAAATGATGGGACGGACTGATCGAATGCATTTAGAAGCCATGTTTCCCAACAGATTTCCAACACTCGTGTTTTTTCGGACAAAAAATGGCCGAAAAGGGAATTTTCTATGGAAAAACGGGAATTTTCTCTGTGGGGTCTTCATGTTTTTGTTTTAACGGGCCTTCAGGGTGCTGTGATGTCGGAAATGATGGGACGGACTGATCGAATGCATTTAGAAGCCATGTTTCCCAACATATTTCCAACGCTCGTGCTTTTTCGGCCAAAAAATGGCCGGAAAGGGAATTTTCTATGGAAAAACACGGAATTTTCTCGGTGGGGTCTTCGTGTTTTTGTTCCAGTGGGCCTTCAGGGTGCTATGATGTCCAAAATGATTGGACGGACTGATCGAATGCTTTTGGAAGCAATCTTTCGCAACAGATTTCCAAAACTCGTGTTTTTTCAGCCAAAAAATAGCCGGAAAACGAATTTTCTTGGGAAAAACGGGGAATTTTCTCAGTGGGGTCTTCGTGTTCTTGTTTCAGCGGGGTTTCAGGGTGCTGTGATGTCCAAAATGATGGGACGGACTGATCGAAAGCTTTTGGAAGCCATGTTTCCCAACAGATTTCCAACACTCGTGTTTTTTCGGACAAAAAATGGCCGAAAAGGGAATTTTCTATGGAAAAACGGGGAATTTTCTCTGTGGGGTCTTCATGTTTTTGTTTTAGCGGGCCTTCAGGGTGCTGTGATGTCCAAAATGATGGGACGGATTGATCGAATGCTTTTGGAAGCCATGTTTCGCTACCGATTTCCAACACTCGTGTTTTTTCTGCCAAAAAATGGCCGGAAAGGGAATTTTCTATGGAAAAACGAGGAATTTTCTCTGTGGAGTCTTCGTGTTATTGTTTTAGCGGGCCTTCTGGGTGCTGTGATGTCGGAAATGATGGGACGGACTGATCGAATGCATTTAGAAGCCATGTTTCCCAACATATTTCCAACGCTCGTGCTTTTTCGGCCAAAAAATGGCCGGAAAGGGAATTTTCTATGGAAAAACACGGAATTTTCTCGGTGGGGTCTTCGTGTTTTTGTTCCAGTGGGCCTTCAGGGTGCTATGATGTCCAAAATGATTGGACGGACTGATCGAATGCTTTTGGAAGCAATCTTTCGCAACAAATTTCCAAAACTCGTGTTTTTTCAGCCAAAAAATAGACGGAAAAAGAATTTTCTTGGGAAAAACGGGGAATTTTCTCGGTGGGGTCTTCGTGTTCTTGTTTCAGCGGGGTTTCAGGGTGCTGTGATGTCCAAAATGATGGGACGGACTGATCGAATGCTTTTGGAAGCCATGTTTCCCAACAGATTTCCAACACTCGTGTTTTTTCGGACAAAAAATGGCCGAAAAGGGAATTTTCTATGGAAAAACGGGGAATTTTCTCTGTGGGGTCTTCATGTTTTTGTTTTAGCGGGCCTTCAGGGTGCTGTGATGTCCGAAATGATGGGACGGACTGATCGAATGCATTTAGAAGCCATGTTTCCCAACATATTTCCAACGCTCGTGCTTTTTCGGCCAAAAAATGGCCGGAAAGGGAATTTTCTATGGAAAAACACGGAATTTTCTCGGTGGGGTCTTCGTGTTTTTGTTCCAGTGGGCCTTCAGGGTGCTATGATGTCCAAAATGATTGGACGGACTGATCGAATGCTTTTGGAAGCAATCTTTCGCAAGATTTCCAAAACTCGTGTTTTTTCAGCCAAAAAATAGCCGGAAAACGAATTTTCTTGGGAAAAACGGGAATTTTCTCAGTGGGGTCTTCGTGTTCTTGTTTCAGCGGGGTTTCAGGGTGCTGTGATGTCCAAAATGATGGGACGGACTGATCGAAAGCTTTTGGAAGCCATGTTTCCCAACAGATTTCCAACACTCGTGTTTTTTCAAGCAAAAAATGGCCAGAAAGGGAATTTTCTATGGAAAAATAGGGAATTTTCTCTGTGGGGTCTTCATGTTTTTGTTTTAGCAGGCCTTCAAGTTGCTGTGATGTCCAAAATGATGGGACGGACTGATCGGATGCTTTTGGAAGCCATGTTTCCCAATAGATTTCCAACACTCGTGTTTTTTCAAGCAAAAAATGGCCAGAAAGGGAATTTTCTATGGAAAAACAGGGAATTTTCTCTGTGGGGTCTTCATGTTTTTGTTTTAGCGGGACTTCAAGGTGCTGTGATGTCCGAAATGATGGGACGGACTGATCGAATGCTTTTAGAAGCCATGTTTCCCAACAGATTTCCAACACTCGTGTTTTTTCGGACAAAAAATGGCCGAAAAGGGAATTTTCTATGGAAAAACGGGGAATTTTCTCTGTGGGGTCGTCATGTTTTTGTTTTCGCGGGCCTTCAGGGTGCTGTGATGTCCGAAATGATGGGACGGACTGATCGAATGCATTTAGAAGCCATGTTTCCCAACAGATTTCCAACACTCGTGTTTTTTCGGACAAAAAATGGCCGAAAAGGGAATTTTCTATGGAAAAACGGGGAATTTTCTCTGGGGTCTTCATGTTTTTTTTTTTAGCGGGCCTTCAAGGTGCTGTGATGTCCAAAATGATGGGACGGACTGATCGAATGCTTTTAGAAGCCATGTTTCCCAACAGATTTCCAACACTCGTGTTTTTTCGGAAAAAAATGGCGAAAAGGGAATTTTCTATGGAAAAACGGGGAATTTTCTCTGTGGGGTCTTCATGTTTTTGTTTAACGGGCCTTCAGGGTGCTGTGATGTCGGAAATGATGGGACGGACTGATCGAATGCATTTAGAAGCCATGTTTCCCAACATATTTCCAACGCTCGTGCTTTTTCGGCCAAAAAATGGCCGGAAAGGGAATTTTCTATGGAAAAACACGGAATTTTCTCGGTGGGGTCTTCGTGTTTTTGTTCCAGGCCTTCAGGGTGCTATGATGTCCAAAATGATTGGACGGACTGATCGAATGCTTTTGGAAGCAATCTTTCGCAACAAATTTCCAAAACTCGTGTTTTTTCAGCCAAAAAATAGACGGAAAAAGAATTTTCTTGGGAAAAACGGGAATTTTCTCGGTGGGGTCTTCGTGTTCTTGTTTCAGCGGGGTTTCAGGGGTGCTGTGATGTCCAAAATGATGGGACGGACTGATCGAATGCTTTTGGAAGCCATGTTTCCCAACAGATTTCCAACACTCGTGTTTTTTCGGACAAAAAATGGCCGAAAAGGGAATTTTCTATGGAAAAACGGGGATTTTCTCTGTGGGGTCTTCATGTTTTTGTTTTAGCGGGCCTTCAGGGTGCTGTGATGTCCGAAATGATGGGACGGACTGATCGAATGCATTTAGAAGCCATGTTTCCCAACATATTTCCAACGCTCGTGCTTTTTCGGCCAAAAAATGGCCGGAAAGGGAATTTTCTATGGAAAAACACGGAATTTTCTCGGTGGGGTCTTCGTGTTTTTGTTCCAGTGGGCCTTCAGGGTGCTATGATGTCCAAAATGATTGGACGGACTGATCGAATGCTTTTGGAAGCAATCTTTCGCAACAGATTTCCAAAACTCGTGTTTTTTCAGCCAAAAAATAGCCGGAAAACGAATTTTCTTGGGAAAAACGGGAATTTTCTCGGTGGGGTCTTCGTGTTCTTGTTTCAGCGGGGTTTCAGGGTGCTGTGATGTCCAAAATGATGGGACGGACTGATCGAAAGCTTTTGGAAGCCATGTTTCCCAACAGAGATTTCCAACACTCGTGTTTTTTCAAGACAAAAAATGGCCGAAAAGGGAATTTTCTATGGAAAAATAGGGAATTTTCTCTGTGGGGTCTTCATGTTTTTGTTTTAGCAGGCCTTCAAGTTGCTGTGATGTCCAAAATGATGGGACGGACTGATCGGATGCTTTTGGAAGCCATGTTTCCCAATAGATTTCCAACACTCGTGTTTTTCAGGCAAAAAAAATGGCCGAAAAGGGAATTTTCTATGGAAAAACAGGGAATTTTCTCTGTGGGGTCTTCATGTTTTTGTTTTAGCGGGACTTCAAGGTGCTGTGATGTCCGAAATGATGGGACGGACTGATCGAATGCTTTTAGAAGCCATGTTTCCCAACAGATTTCCAACACTCGTGTTTTTTCGGACAAAAAATGGCCGAAAAGGGAATTTTCTATGGAAAAACGGGGAATTTTCTCTGTGGGGTCTTCATGTTTTTGTTTTCGCGGGCCTTCAGGGTGCTGTGATGTCCAAATGATGGGACGGACTGATCGAATGCATTTAGAAGCCATGTTTCCCAACAGATTTCCAACACTCGTGTTTTTTCGGACAAAAAATGGCCGAAAAGGGAATTTTCTATGGAAAAACGGGGAATTTTCTCTGTGGGGTCTTCATGTTTTTGTTTTAAAAAATGATGTCCAAATGATGGGACGGACTGATCGAATGCTTTTAGAAGCCATGTTTCCCAACAGATTTCCAACACTCGTGTTTTTTCGGACAAAAAATGGCCGAAAAGGGAATTTTCTATGGAAAAACGGGAATTTTCTCTGTGGGGTCTTCATGTTTTTGTTTTAACGGGCCTTCAGGGTGCTGTGATGTCCGAAATGATGGGACGGACTGATCGAATGCATTTAGAAGCCATGTTTCCCAACATATTTCCAACGCTCGTGCTTTTTTTCGGCCAAAAAATGGCCGGAAAGGGAATTTTCTATGGAAAAACACGGAATTTTCTCGGTGGGGTCTTCGTGTTTTTGTTCCAAAGGCCTTCAGGGTGCTATGATGTCCAAAATGATTGGACGGACTGATCGAATGCTTTTGGAAGCAATCTTTCGCAACAATTTCCAAAACTCGTGTTTTTTCAGCCAAAAAATAGCCGGAAAAAGAATTTTCTTGGGAAAAACGGGAATTTTCTCGGTGGGGTCTTCGTGTTCTTGTTTCAGCGGGGTTTCAGGGTGCTGTGATGTCCAAAATGATGGGACGGACTGATCGAATGCTTTTGGAAGCCATGTTTCCCAACAGATTTCCAACACTCGTGTTTTTTCGGACAAAAAATGGCCGAAAAGGGAATTTTCTATGGAAAAATAGGGAATTTTCTCTGTGGGGTCTTCATGTTTTTGTTTTAGCGGGCCTTCAAGTTGCTGTGATGTCCAAAATGATGGGACGGACTGATCGAATGCTTTTGGAAGCCATGTTTCCCAACAGATTTCCAACACTCGTGTTTTTTCAAGCAAAAAATGGCCGAAAAGGAATTTTATGGAAAAATAGGGAATTTTCTCTGGGGTCTTCATGTTTTTGTTTTAGCGGGCCTTCAAGTTGCTGTGATGTCCAAAATGATGGGACGGACTGATCGGATGCTTTTGGAAGCCATGTTTCCCAATAGATTTCCAACACTCGTGTTTTTTCACGCAAAAAATGGCCAGAAAGGGAATTTTCTATGGAAAAACAGGGAATTTTCTCTGTGGGGTCTTCATGTTTTTGTTTTAGCGGGACTTCAAGGTGCTGTGATGTCCGAAATGATGGGACGGACTGATCGAATGCTTTTAGAAGCCATGTTTCCCAACAGATTTCCAACACTCGTGTTTTTTCGGACAAAAAATGGCCGAAAAGGGAATTTTCTATGGAAAAACGGGGAATTTTCTCTGTGGGGTCTTCATGTTTTTGTTTTCGCGGGCCTTCAGGGTGCTGTGATGTCCGAAATGATGGGACGGACTGATCGAATGCATTTAGAAGCCATGTTTCCCAACAGATTTCCAACACTCGTGTTTTTTCGGACAAAAAATGGCCGAAAAGGGAATTTTCTATGGAAAAACGGGGAATTTTCTCTGTGGGGTCTTCATGTTTTTGTTTTAACGGGCCTTCAGGGTGCTGTGATGTCGGAAATGATGGGACGGACTGATCGAATGCATTTAGAAGCCATGTTTCCCAACATATTTCCAACGCTCGTGCTTTTTCGGCCAAAAAATGGCCGGAAAGGGAATTTTCTATGGAAAAACACGGAATTTTCTCGGTGGGGTCTTCGTGTTTTTGTTCCAGTGGGCCTTCAGGGTGCTATGATGTCCAAAATGATTGGACGGACTGATCGAATGCTTTTGGAAGCAATCTTTCGCAACAAATTTCCAAAACTCGTGTTTTTTCAGCCAAAAAATAGACGGAAAAAGAATTTTCTTGGGAAAAACGGGGAATTTTCTCGGTGGGGTCTTCGTGTTCTTGTTTCAGCGGGGTTTCAGGGTGCTGTGATGTCCAAAATGATGGGACGGACTGATCGAATGCTTTTGGAAGCCATGTTTCCCAACAGATTTCCAACACTCGTGTTTTTTCGGACAAAAAATGGCCGAAAAGGGAATTTTCTATGGAAAAACGGGAATTTTCTCTGTGGGGTCTTCATGTTTTTGTTTTAGCGGGCCTTCAGGGTGCTGTGATGTCCGAAATGATGGGACGGACTGATCGAATGCATTTAGAAGCCATGTTTCCCAACATATTTCCAACGCTCGTGCTTTTTCGGCCAAAAAATGGCCGGAAAGGGAATTTTCTATGGAAAAACACGGAATTTTCTCGGTGGGGTCTTCGTGTTTTTGTTCCAGTGGGCCTTCAGGGTGCTATGATGTCCAAAATGATTGGACGGACTGATCGAATGCTTTTGGAAGCAATCTTTCGCAACAGATTTCCAAAACTCGTGTTTTTTCAGCCAAAAAATAGCCGGAAAACGAATTTTCTTGGGAAAAACGGGAATTTTCTCAGTGGGGTCTTCGTGTTCTTGTTTCAGCGGGGTTTCAGGGTGCTGTGATGTCCAAAATGATGGGACGGACTGATCGAAAGCTTTTGGAAGCCATGTTTCCCAACAGATTTCCAACACTCGTGTTTTTTCAAGCAAAAAATGGCCAGAAAGGGAATTTTCTATGGAAAAATAGGGAATTTTCTCTGTGGGGTCTTCATGTTTTTGTTTTAGCAGGCCTTCAAGTTGCTGTGATGTCCAAAATGATGGGACGGACTGATCGGATGCTTTTGGAAGCCATGTTTCCCAATAGATTTCCAACACTCGTGTTTTTTCAAGCAAAAAATGGCCGAAAAGGAATTTTCTATGGAAAAACAGGGAATTTTCTCTGTGGGGTCTTCATGTTTTTGTTTTAGCGGGACTTCAAGGTGCTGTGATGTCCGAAATGATGGGACGGACTGATCGAATGCTTTTAGAAGCCATGTTTCCCAACAGATTTCCAACACTCGTGTTTTTTCGGACAAAAAATGGCCGAAAAGAATTTTCTATGGAAAAACGGGAATTTTCTCTGTGGGGTCGTCATGTTTTTGTTTTCGCGGGCCTTCAGGGTGCTGTGATGTCCGAAATGATGGGACGGACTGATCGAATGCATTTAGAAGCCATGTTTCCCAACAGATTTCCAACACTCGTGTTTTTTCGGACAAAAAATGGCCGAAAAGGGAATTTTCTATGGAAAAACGGGAATTTTCTCTGTGGGGTCTTCATGTTTTTGTTTTAACGGGCCTTCAGGGTGCTGTGATGTCGGAAATGATGGGACGGACTGATCGAATGCATTTAGAAGCCATGTTTCCCAACATATTTCCAACGCTCGTGCTTTTTCGGCCAAAAAATGGCCGGAAAGGGAATTTTCTATGGAAAAACACGGAATTTTCTCGGTGGGGTCTTCGTGTTTTTGTTCCAGTGGGCCTTCAGGGTGCTATGATGTCCAAAATGATTGGACGGACTGATCGAATGCTTTTGGAAGCAATCTTTCGCAACAATTTCCAAAACTCGTGTTTTTTCAGCCAAAAAATAGCCGGAAAAAGAATTTTCTTGGGAAAACGGGAATTTTCTCGTGGGGTCTTCGTGTTCTTGTTTCAGCGGGGTTTCAGGGTGCTGTGATGTCCAAAATGATGGGACGGACTGATCGAATGCTTTTGGAAGCCATGTTTCCCAACAGATTTCCAACACTCGTGTTTTTTCGGACAAAAAATGGCCGAAAAGGGAATTTTCTATGGAAAAACGGGAATTTTCTCTGTGGGGTCTTCATGTTTTTGTTTTAGCGGGCCTTCAAGGTGCTGTGATGTCCAAAATGATGGGACGGACTGATCGAATGCTTTTAGAAGCCATGTTTCCCAACAGATTTCCAACACTCGTGTTTTTTTTTCGGACAAAAAATGGCCGAAAAGGGAATTTTCTATGGAAAAACGGGAATTTTCTCTGTGGGGTCTTCATGTTTTTGTTTTAGTTTTAGGGCCTTCAGGGTGCTGTGATGTCCGAAATGATGGGACGGACTGATCGAATGCATTTAGAAGCCATGTTTCCCAACATATTTCCAACGCTCGTGCTTTTTCGGCCAAAAAATGGCCGGAAAGGGAATTTTCTATGGAAAAACACGGAATTTTCTCGGTGGGGTCTTCGTGTTTTTGTTCCAGTGGGCCTTCAGGGTGCTATGATGTCCAAAATGATTGGACGGACTGATCGAATGCTTTTGGAAGCAATCTTTCCCAACAAATTTCCAAAACTCGTGTTTTTCAGCCAAAAATAGCCGGAAAAAGAATTTTCTTGGGAAAAACGGGGAATTTTCTCGGTGGGGTCTTCGTGTTCTTGTTTCAGCGGGGTTTCAGGGTGCTGTGATGTCCAAAATGATGGGACGGACTGATCGAATGCTTTTGGAAGCCATGTTTCCCAACAGATTTCCAACCCTCGTGTTTTTTCAAGCAAAAAATGGCCAGAAAGGGAATTTTCTATGGAAAAACGGGAATTTTCTCTGTGGGGTCTTCATGTTTTTGTTTTAGCGGGCCTTCAAGGGTGCTGTGATGTCCAAAATGATGGGACGGACTGATCGAATGCTTTTGAAGCCATGTTTCCCAACAGATTTCCAACACTCGTGTTTTTTCGGACAAAAAATGGCCGAAAAGGGAATTTTCTATGGAAAAACGGGGAATTTTCTCTGTGGGGTCTTCATGTTTTTGTTTTAGCGGGCCTTCAGGGTGCTGTGATGTCCGAAATGATGGGACGGACTGATCGAATGCATTTAGAAGCCATGTTTCCCAACATATTTCCAACGCTCGTGCTTTTTCGGCCAAAAAATGGCCGGAAAGGGAATTTTCTATGGAAAAACACGGAATTTTCTCGGTGGGGTCTTCGTGTTTTTGTTCCAGCGGGCCTTCAGGGTGCTATGATGTCCAAAATGATTGGACGGACTGATCGAATGCTTTTGGAAGCAATCTTTCGCAACAGATTTCCAAAACTCGTGTTTTTTCAGCCAAAAAATAGCCGGAAAAGAATTTTCTTGGGAAAAACGGGAATTTTCTCAGTGGGGTCTTCGTGTTCTTGTTTCAGCGGGGTTTCAGGGTGCTGTGATGTCCAAAATGATGGGACGGACTGATCGAAAGCTTTTGGAAGCCATGTTTCCCAACAGATTTCCAACCCTCGTGTTTTTTCAAGCAAAAAATGGCCGAAAAGGGAATTTTCTATGGAAAAACGGGGAATTTTCTCTGTGGGGTCGTCATGTTTTTGTTTTAGCAGGGCCTTCAAGTTGCTGTGATGTCCAAAATGATGGGACGGACTGATCGGATGCTTTTGGAAGCCATGTTTCCCAATAGATTTCCAACACTCGTGTTTTTTCAACAAAAAATGGCCGAAAGGGAATTTTCTATGGAAAAACAGGGAATTTTCTCTGTGGGGTCTTCATGTTTTTGTTTTAGCGGGACTTCAAGGTGCTGTGATGTCCGAAATGATGGGACGGACTGATCGAATGCTTTTAGAAGCCATGTTTCCAACAGATTTCCAACACTCGTGTTTTTTCGGACAAAAAATGGCCGAAAAGGGAATTTTCTATGGAAAAACGGGGAATTTTCTCTGTGGGGTCTTCATGTTTTTGTTTTCGGGCCTTCAGGGTGCTGTGATGTCCGAAATGATGGGACGGACTGATCGAATGCATTTAGAAGCCATGTTTCCCAACAGATTTCCAACACTCGTGTTTTTCGGACAAAAAATGGCCGAAAAGGGAATTTTCTATGGAAAAACGGGAATTTTCTCTGTGGGGTCTTCATGTTTTTGTTTTAACGGGCCTTCAGGGTGCTGTGATGTCGGAAATGATGGGACGGACTGATCGAATGCATTTAGAAGCCATGTTTCCCAACATATTTCCAACGCTCGTGCTTTTTCGGCCAAAAAATGGCCGGAAAGGGAATTTTCTATGGAAAAACACGGAATTTTCTCGGTGGGGTCTTCGTGTTTTTGTTCCAGTGGGCCTTCAGGGTGCTATGATGTCCAAAATGATTGGACGGACTGATCGAATGCTTTTGGAAGCAATCTTTCGCAACAAATTTCCAAAACTCGTGTTTTTTCAGCCAAAAAATAGACGGAAAAAGAATTTTCTTGGGAAAAACGGGAATTTTCTCGGTGGGGTCTTCGTGTTCTTGTTTCAGCGGGGTTTCAGGGTGCTGTGATGTCCAAAATGATGGGACGGACTGATCGAATGCTTTTGGAAGCCATGTTTCCCAACAGATTTCCAACACTCGTGTTTTTCGGACAAAAAATGGCCGAAAAGGGAATTTTCTATGGAAAAACGGGAATTTTCTCTGTGGGGTCTTCATGTTTTTGTTTTAGCGGGCCTTCAGGGTGCTGTGATGTCGGAAATGATGGGACGGACTGATCGAATGCATTTAGAAGCCATGTTTCCCAACAGATTTCCAACGCTCGTGCTTTTTCGGCCAAAAAATGGCCGGAGAGGGAATTTTCTATGGAAAAACACGGAATTTTCTCGGTGGGGTCTTCATGTTTTTGTTTTAGCGGGGTTTCAGGGTGCTGTGATGTCCAAAATGATTGGACGGACTGATCGAATGCTTTTGGAAGCAATCTTTCGCAACAGATTTCCAAAACTCGTGTTTTTTCAGCCAAAAAATAGCCGGAAAACGAATTTTCTTGGGAAAAACGGGAATTTTCTCGGTGGGGTCTTCGTGTTCTTGTTTCAGCGGGGTTTCAGGGTGCTGTGATGTCCAAAATGATGGGACGGACTGATCGAATGCTTTTGGAAGCCATGTTTCCCAACAGATTTCCAACACTCGTGTTTTTTCGGACAAAAAATGGCCGAAAAGGGAATTTTCTATGGAAAAATAGGGAATTTTCTCTGTGGGGTCTTCATGTTTTTGTTTTAGCGGGCCTTCAAGTTGCTGTGATGTCCAAAATGATGGGACGGACTGATCGAATGCTTTTAGAAGCCATGTTTCCCAACAGATTTCCAACACTCGTGTTTTTTCAGGCAAAAAATGGCCGAAAGGGAATTTTCTATGGAAAAACAGGGAATTTTCTCTGTGGGGTCTTCATGTTTTTGTTTTAGCGGGGCCTTCAAGGTGCTGTGATGTCCAAAATGATGGGACGGACTGATCGAATGCTTTTAGAAGCCATGTTTCCCAACAGATTTCCAACACTCGTGTTTTTTCGGACAAAAAATGGCCGAAAAAAGGAATTTTCTATGGAAAAACGGGAATTTTCTCTGTGGGGTCTTCATGTTTTTGTTTTAGCGGGCCTTCAGGTGCTGTGATGTCCAAAATGATGGGACGGACTGATCGAATGCTTTTGGAAGCCATGTTTCCCAACAGATTTCCAACACTCGTGTTTTTTCGGACAAAAAATGGCCGAAAAGGGAATTTTCTATGGAAAAACGGGGAATTTTCTCTGTGGGGTCTTCATGTTTTTGTTTTAGCGGGCCTTCAAGGTGCTGTGACGTCCAAAATGATGGGACGGACTGATCGGATGCTTTTGGAAGCCATGTTTCCCAATAGATTTCCAACACTCGTGTTTTTCGGACAAAAAATGGCCAGAAAGGGAATTTTCTATGGAAAAACAGGGAATTTTCTCTGTGGGGTCTTCATGTTTTTGTTTTAGCGGGCCTTCAAGGTGCTGTGATGTCCGAAATGATGGGACGGACTGATCGAATGCTTTTAGAAGCCATGTTTCCCAACAGATTTCCAACACTCGTGTTTTTTCGGACAAAAAATGGCCGAAAAGGGAATTTTCTATGGAAAAACGGGGAATTTTCTCTGTGGGGTCTTCATGTTTTTGTTTTAGCGGGCCTTCAGGGTGCTGTGATGTCCGAAATGATGGGACGGACTGATCGAATGCATTTAGAAGCCATGTTTCCCAACATATTTCCAACGCTCGTGCTTTTTCGGCCAAAAAATGGCCGGAAAGGGAATTTTCTATGGAAAAACACGGAATTTTCTCGGTGGGGTCTTCGTGTTTTTGTTCCAGTGGGCCTTCAGGCTATGATGTCCAAAATGATTGGACGGACTGATCGAATGCTTTTGGAAGCAATCTTTCGCAACAGATTTCCAAAACTCGTGTTTTTTCAGCCAAAAATAGCCGGAAAACGAATTTTCTTGGGAAAAACGGGGAATTTTCTCGGTGGGGTCTTCGTGTTCTTGTTTCAGCGGGGTTTCAGGGTGCTGTGATGTCCAAAATGATGGGACGGACTGATCGAATGCTTTTGGAAGCCATGTTTCCCAACAGATTTCCAACACTCGTGTTTTTTCAGGACAAAAAATGGCCGAAAAGGAATTTTCTATGGAAAAACGAAATTTTCTCTGTGGGGTCTTCATGTTTTTGTTTTAGCGGGCCTTCAGGGTGCTATGATGTCCAAAATGATGAGACGGACTGATCGAATGCTTTTAGAAGCCATGTTTCCCAACAGATTTCCAACACTCGTGTTTTTTCGGCCAAAAAATGGCCGGAAAGTGTATTTTCTATGGAAAAACAGGGAATTTTCTCTGTGGGGTCTTCGTCTTCTTGTTTCAGCGGGCCTTCAGGGTGCTGTGATGTCCAAAATTTTGGGACGGACTGATCGAATGCTTTTGGAAGCCATGTTTCCCAATGTATTTCCAACACTCATGTTTTTTCGGACAAAAAATGGCCGTAACGGCAATTTTCTATGGAAAAACGGGGAATTTTCTCTGTGGGGTCTTCATGTTTTTGTTTTAGCGGGCCTTCAAGGTGCTGTGACGTCCAAA
Source organism: Eucalyptus sideroxylon (assembly GCA_014182405.2). Classification (NCBI taxonomy): domain Eukaryota; kingdom Viridiplantae; phylum Streptophyta; class Magnoliopsida; order Myrtales; family Myrtaceae; genus Eucalyptus; species Eucalyptus sideroxylon. The sequence goes on along the minus strand of JABKBF020000017.1, from coordinate 432,227 downwards.
ATGATGGGACGGACTGATCGGATGCTTTTGGAAGCCATGTTTCCCAATAGATTTCCAACACTCGTGTTTTTTCAGGCAAAAAATGGCCAGAAATTGAATTTTCTATGGAAAAACAGGGAATTTTCTCTGTGGGGTCTTCATGTTTTTGTTTTAGCGGGCCTTCAAGGTGCTGTGACGTCCAAAATGATGGGACGGACTGATCGAATGCTTTTAGGAAGCCATGTTTCCCAACAGATTTCCAACACTCGTGTTTTTTCGGACAAAAATGGCCGAAAAGGGAATTTTCTATGGAAAAACGGGAATTTTCTCTGTGGGGTCTTCATGTTTTTGTTTTAGCGGGCCTTCAAGGTGCTGTGATGTCCGAAATGATGGGACGGACTGATCGAATGCTTTTAGAAGCCATGTTTCCCAACAGATTTCCAACACTCGTGTTTTTTCGGACAAAAAATGGCCGAAAAGGGAATTTTCTATGGAAAAACGGGAATTTTCTCTGTGGGGTCTTCATGTTTTTGTTTTAGCGGGCCTTCAGGGTGCTGTGATGTCCGAAATGATGGGACGGACTGATCGAATGCATTTAGAAGCCATGTTTCCCAACATATTTCCAACGCTCGTGCTTTTTCGGCCAAAAAATGGCCGGAAAGGGAATTTTCTATGGAAAAACACGGAATTTTCTCGGTGGGGTCTTCGTGTTTTTGTTCCAGTGGGCCTTCAGGGTGCTATGATGTCCAAAATGATTGGACGGACTGATCGAATGCTTTTGGAAGCAATCTTTCGCAACAGATTTCCAAAACTCGTGTTTTTTCAGCCAAAAATAGCCGGAAAACGAATTTTCTTGGGAAAACGGGAATTTTCTCGTGGGGTCTTCGTGTTCTTGTTTCAGCGGGGTTTCAGGGTGCTGTGATGTCCAAAATGATGGGACGGACTGATCGAATGCTTTTGGAAGCCATGTTTCCCAACAGATTTCCAACACTCGTGTTTTTCGGACAAAAAATGGCCGAAAAGGGAATTTTCTATGGAAAAACGGGGAATTTTCTCTGTGGGGTCTTCATGTTTTTGTTTTAGCGGGCCTTCAGGGTGCTATGATGTCCAAAATGATGGGAGGGACTGATCTAATGCTTTCGGAATCCATGTTTCGCATCAGATTTCCAACACTCGTGTTTTTTCGGCCAAAAAATGGCCGGAAAGGGAATTTTCTATGGAAAAACGGGAAATTTTCTCGGTGGGGTCTTCATGTTTTTGTTTTAGCGGGCTTTCAAGGTGCTATGATGTCCAAAATGATTGGACGGACTGATCGAATGCTTTTGGAAGCCATGTTTCCCAATGATTTCCAACACTCGTGTTTTTTTAGCCAAAAAATGGCCGAAAACGGGAATTTTCTCTATGGAAAAACGGGGAATTTTCTCTGGTGGGGTCTTCATGTTTTTGTTTCAGCGGGCCTTCAAGGTGCTGTGATGTCCAAATGATGGGACGGACTGATCGAATGCTTTTGGAAGCCATGTTTCCCAACAGATTTCCAACACTCGTGTTTTTTAGGACAAAAAATGGCCAGAAAGGGAATTTTCTATGGAAAAATAGGGAATTTTCTCTGTGGGGTCTTCATGTTTTTGTTTTAGCAGGCCTTCAAGGTGCTGTGATGTCCAAAATGATGGGACGGACTGATCGGATGCTTTTGGAAGCCATGTTTCCCAATAGATTTCCAACACTCGTGTTTTTTCAGCAAAAAATGGCCGAAAAGGGAATTTTCTATGGAAAAACAGGGAATTTTCTCTGTGGGGTCTTCATGTTTTTGTTTTAGCGGGACTTCAAGGTGCTGTGATGTCCGAAATGATGGGACGGACTGATCGAATGCTTTTAGAAGCCATGTTTCCCAACAGATTTCCAACACTCGTGTTTTTCGGACAAAAAATGGCCGAAAAGGGAATTTTCTATGGAAAAACGGGGAATTTTCTCTGTGGGGTCTTCATGTTTTTGTTTTATCGGGCCTTCAGGGTGCTGTGATGTACGAAATGATGGGACGGACTGATCGAATGCTTTTAGAAGCCATGTTTCCCAACAGATTTCCAACACTCGTGTTTTTTCGGACAAAAAATGGCCGAAAAGGGAATTTTCTATGGAAAAACGGGAATTTTCTCTGTGGGGTCTTCATGTTTTTGTTTTAACGGGCCTTCAGGGTGCTGTGATGTCGGAAATGATGGGACGGACTGATCGAATGCATTTAGAAGCCATGTTTCCCAACATATTTCCAACGCTCGTGTGTGCTTTTCGGCCAAAAAATGGCCGGAAAGGGAATTTTCTATGGAAAAACACGGAATTTTCTCGGTGGGGTCTTCGTGTTTTTGTTCCAGTGGGCCTTCAGGGGTGCTATGATGTCCAAAATGATTGGACGGACTGATCGAATGCTTTTGGAAGCAATCTTTCGCAACAAATTTCCAAAACTCGTGTTTTTTCAGCCAAAAAATAGCGGAAAAAGAATTTTCTTGGGAAAAACGGGGAATTTTCTCGGTGGGGTCTTCGTGTTCTTGTTTCAGCGGGGTTTCAGGGTGCTGTGATGTCCAAAATGATGGGACGGACTGATCGAATGCTTTTGGAAGCCATGTTTCCCAACAGATTTCCAACACTCGTGTTTTTTCGGACAAAAAATGGCCGAAAAGGGAATTTTCTATGGAAAAATAGGGAATTTTCTCTGTGGGGTCTTCATGTTTTTGTTTTAGCGGGCCTTCAAGTTGCTGTGATGTCCAAAATGATGGGACGGACTGAAATGCTTTTGGAAGCCATGTTTCCCAACAGATTTCCAACACTCGTGTTTTTCAAGCAAAAAATGGCCAGAAAGGGAATTTTCTATGGAAAAATAGGGAATTTTCTCTGTGGGGTCTTCATGTTTTTGTTTTAGCAGGCCTTCAAGTTGCTGTGATGTCCAAAATGATGGGACGGACTGATCGGATGCTTTTGAAGCCATGTTTCCCAATAGATTTCCAACACTCGTGTTTTTTCAGCAAAAAATGGCCGAAAGGGAATTTTCTATGGAAAAACAGGGAATTTTCTCTGTGGGGTCTTCATGTTTTTGTTTTAGCGGGACTTCAAGGTGCTGTGATGTCCGAAATGATGGGACGGACTGATCGAATGCTTTTAGAAGCCATGTTTCCCAACAGATTTCCAACACTCGTGTTTTTTCGACAAAAAATGGCCGAAAAGGGAATTTTCTATGGAAAAACGGGGAATTTTCTCTGTGGGGTCTTCATGTTTTTGTTTTCGCGGGCCTTCAGGGTGCTGTGATGTCCGAAATGATGGGACGGACTGATCGAATGCATTTAGAAGCCATGTTTCCCAACAGATTTCCAACACTCGTGTTTTTTCGGACAAAAAATGGCCGAAAAGGGAATTTTCTATGGAAAAACGGGGAATTTTCTCTGTGGGGTCTTCATGTTTTTGTTTTAACGGGCCTTCAGGGTGCTGTGATGTCGGAAATGATGGGACGGACTGATCGAATGCATTTAGAAGCCATGTTTCCCAACATATTTCCAACGCTCGTGTTTTTCGGCCAAAAAATGGCCGGAAAGGGAATTTTCTATGGAAAAACACGGAATTTTCTCGGTGGGGTCTTCGTGTTTTTGTTCCAGTGGGCTTCAGGGTGCTATGATGTCCAAAATGATTGGACGGACTGATCGAATGCTTTTGGAAGCAATCTTTCGCAACAAATTTCCAAAACTCGTGTTTTTTCAGCCAAAAAATAGACGGAAAAAGAATTTTCTTGGGAAAAACGGGAATTTTCTCGGTGGGGTCTTCGTGTTCTTGTTTCAGCGGGGTTTCAGGGTGCTGTGATGTCCAAAATGATGGGACGGACTGATCGAATGCTTTTGGAAGCCATGTTTCCCAACAGATTTCCAACACTCGTGTTTTTTCGGACAAAAAATGGCCGAAAAGGGAATTTTCTATGGAAAAACGGGAATTTTCTCTGTGGGGTCTTCATGTTTTTGTTTTAGCGGGCCTTCAGGGTGCTGTGATGTCCGAAATGATGGGACGGACTGATCGAATGCATTTAGAAGCCATGTTTCCCAACATATTTCCAACGCTCGTGCTTTTTCGGCCAAAAAATGGCCGGAAAGGGAATTTTCTATGGAAAAACACGGAATTTTCTCGGTGGGGTCTTCGTGTTTTTGTTCCAGTGGGCCTTCAGGGTGCTATGATGTCCAAAATGATTGGACGGACTGATCGAATGCTTTTGGAAGCAATCTTTCGCAACAGATTTCCAAAACTCGTGTTTTTTCAGCCAAAAATAGCCGGAAAACGAATTTTCTTGGGAAAAACGGGGAATTTTCTCAGTGGGGTCTTCGTGTTCTTGTTTCAGCGGGGTTTCAGGGTGCTGTGATGTCCAAAATGATGGGACGGACTGATCGAAAGCTTTTGGAAGCCATGTTTCCCAACAGATTTCCAACACTCGTGTTTTTTCAAGCAAAAAATGGCCAGAAAGGGAATTTTCTATGGAAAAATAGGGAATTTTCTCTGTGGGGGTCTTCATGTTTTTGTTTTAGCAGGCCTTCAAGTTGCTGTGATGTCCAAAATGATGGGACGGACTGATCGGATGCTTTTGGAAGCCATGTTTCCCAATAGATTTCCAACCCTCGTGTTTTTTCAAGCAAAAAATGGCCGAAAAGGGAATTTTCTATGGAAAAACGGGGAATTTTCTCTGTGGGGTCTTCATGTTTTTGTTTTAGCGGGACTTCAAGGTGCTGTGATGTCCGAAATGATGGGACGGACTGATCGAATGCTTTTAGAAGCCATGTTTCCCAACAGATTTCCAACACTCGTGTTTTTTCGGACAAAAAATGGCCGAAAAGGGAATTTTCTATGGAAAAACGGGAATTTTCTCTGTGGGGTCGTCATGTTTTTGTTTTCGCGGGCCTTCAGGGTGCTGTGATGTCCGAAATGATGGGACGGACTGATCGAATGCATTTAGAAGCCATGTTTCCCAACAGATTTCCAACACTCGTGTTTTTTCGGACAAAAATGGCCGAAAAGGGAATTTTCTATGGAAAAACGGGGAATTTTCTCTGTGGGGTCTTCATGTTTTTGTTTTAACGGGCCTTCAGGGTGCTGTGATGTCGGAAATGATGGGACGGACTGATCGAATGCATTTAGAAGCCATGTTTCCCAACATATTTCCAACGCTCGTGCTTTTTCGGCCAAAAAATGGCCGGAAAGGGAATTTTCTATGGAAAAACACGGAATTTTCTCGGTGGGGTCTTCGTGTTTTTGTTCCAGTGGGCCTTCAGGGTGCTATGATGTCCAAAATGATTGGACGGACTGATCGAATGCTTTTGGAAGCAATCTTTCGCAACAAATTTCCAAAACTCGTGTTTTTTCAGCCAAAAAATAGACGGAAAAAGAATTTTCTTGGGAAAAACGGGAATTTTCTCGGTGGGGTCTTCGTGTTCTTGTTTCAGCGGGGTTTCAGGGTGCTGTGATGTCCAAAATGATGGGACGGACTGATCGAATGCTTTTGGAAGCCATGTTTCCCAACAGATTTCCAACACTCGTGTTTTTTCGGACAAAAAATGGCCAAAAAGGGAATTTTCTATGGAAAAATAGGGAATTTTCTCTGTGGGGTCTTCATGTTTTTGTTTTAGCCGGCCTTCAAGTTGCTATGATGTCCGAAATGATGTGACGGACTGATCGAATGCTTTTAGAAGCCATGTTTCCCAACAGATTTCCAACACTCGTGTTTTCTCGGACAAAAAATGGCCGGAAAGGGTATTTTCTATGGAAAAACAGGGAATTTTCTCTGTGGGGTCTTCATGTTTTTGTTTTAGCGGGCCTTCAGGGTGCTATGATGTCCAAAATGATTGGACGGACTGATCGAATGCTTTTGGAAGCAATCTTTCGCAACAGATTTCCAAAACTCGTGTTTTTTCAGCCAAAAAATAGCGGGAAAACGAATTTTCTTGGGAAAAACGGGGAATTTTCTCTGTGGGGTCTTCGTGTTCTTTTTTCAGCGGGGTTTCTGGGTGCTGTGATGTCCAAAATGATGGGACGGACTGATCGAATGCTTTTGGAAGCCATGTTTCCCAACAGATTTCCAACACTCGTGTTTTTTCGGAAAAAAATGGCCGAAAAAGTGAATTTTCTATGGAAAAAGAGGGAATTTTCTCTGTGGGGTCTTCATGTTTTTGTTTTAGCGGGCCTTCGGGGTGCTATGATGTCCAAAATGATGGGACGGACTAATCGAATGCTTTTAGAAGCCATGTTTCCCAACAGATTTCCCACACTCGTGTTTTTCGGCCAAAAAATGGCCGGAAAGGGTATTTTCTATGGAAAAACAGGAATTTTCTCTGTGGGGGTCTTCGTGTTCTTGTTTCAGCGGGCCTTCAGCGTGCTTTGATGTCCAAAATGATAGGACGGACTAATCGAATGCTTTTGGAAGCCATATTTCCCAATGGATTTCCAACACTCGTGTTTTTTAGCCAAAAAATGGCCGAAAAGGGAATTTTCTAAGGAAAAACAGGAATTTTCTCTGTGGGGTCTTCATGTTTTTGTTTCAGCGGGCCTTCAAGGTGCTGTGATGTCCAAATGATGAGACGGACTGATCGAATGCTTTTGGAAGCCATATTTCCCAATAGATTTCCAACATCTGTATTTTTCAGCCAAAAAATGGCCGGAAAGGGAATTTTCTATGGAAAAACGGGAATTTTCTCTGTGGGTTTTCGTGTTTTTGTTTCAGCGGGCCTTTAGGGTGCTGTGATGTCCAAAATGATGGGACGGACTGATCGGATGCTTTTGGAAGCCATGTTTCCCAATAGATTTCCAACACTCGTGTTTTTTCAGCCAAAAATTGACCGAAAAGGGAATTTTCTATGGAAAAACAGGAATTTTCTCTGTGGGGTCTTCATGTTTTTGTTTTAGCGGGCCTTCAAGGTGCTGTGATGTCCGAAATGATGGGACGGACTGATCGAATGCTTTTAGAAGCCATGTTTCCCAACAGATTTCCAACACTCGTGTTTTCTCGGACAAAAAATGGCCGAAAAGGGTATTTTCTATGGAAAAACGGGAATTTTCTCTGTGGGGTCTTCATGTTTTTGTTTTAGCGGGCCTTCAGGGTGCTGTGATGTCCGAAATGATGGGACGGACTGATCGAATGCATTTAGAAGCCATGTTTCCCAACAGATTTCCAACGCTCGTGCTTTTTCGGCCAAAAAATGGCCGGAAAGGGAATTTTCTATGGAAAAACACGGAATTTTCTCGGTGGGGTCTTCGTGTTTTTGTTCCAGCGGGCCTTCAGGGTGCTATGATGTCCAAAATGATTGGACGGACTGATCGAATGCTTTTGGAAGCAATCTTTCGCAACAGATTTCCAAAACTCGTGTTTTTTCAGCCAAAAAATAGCCGGAAAACGAATTTTCTTGGGAAAAACGGGGAATTTTCTCTGTGGGGTCTTCGTGTTCTTGTTTCAGCGGGGTTTCAGGGTGCTGTGATGTCCAAAATGATGGGACGGACTGATCGAATGCTTTTGGAAGCCATGTTTCCCAATAGACTTCCAACACTCGTGTTTTTTCAGCCAAAAAATGGCCAGAAAGTGAATTTTCTATGGAAAAAGAGGGAATTTTCTCTGTGGGGTCTTCGTGTTCTTGTTTCAGCGGGCCGTCAGGGTGCTATGATGTCCAAAATGATGAGACGGACTGATCGAATGCTTTTAGAAGCCATGTTTCCCAACAGATTTCTCACACTCGTGTTTTTTCGGCCAAAAAATGGCCGGAAATGGTATTTTCTATGGAAAAACAGGGAATTTTCTCTGTGGGGTCTTCGTCTTCTTGTTTCAGCAGGCCTTCAGCGTGCTTTGATGTCCAAAATGATAGGACGGACTAATCGAATGCTTTTTGCAAGCCATGTTTCCCAATGGATTTCCAACACTCGTGTTTTTTTAGCCAAAAAATGGCCGCAACGGGAATTTTCTAAGGAAAAACAGGGAATTTTCTCTGTGGGGTCTTCATGTTTTTGTTTCAGCGGGCCTTCAAGGTGCTGTGATGTCCGAAATGATGAGACGGACTGATCGAATGCTTTTGGAAGCCATATTTCCCAATAGATTTCCAACATCGTGTTTTTTCAGCCAAAAAATGGCCGGAAAGGGAATTTTCTATGGAAAAACGGGAATTTTCTCTGTGGGTTTTCGTGTTTTTGTTTTAGCGGGCCTTTAGGGTGCTGTGATGTCCAAAATGATGGGAGGGATAGATCGAATGCTTTTGGAAGCCATGTTTCCCAATAGATTTCCAACACTCGTGCTTTTTCGGACAAAAAATGACCGAAAAGGGAATTTTCTATGGAAAAACAGGAATTTTCTCTGTGGGATCTTCATGTTTTTGTTTTAGCGGGCCTTCAAGGTGCTGTGATGTCCGAAATGATGGGACGGACTGATCGAATGCTTTTAGAAGCCATGTTTCCCAACAGATTTCCAACACTCGTGTTTTTCTCGGACAAAAATGGCCGGAAAGGGAATTTTCTATGGAAAAACGGGGAATTTTCTCTGGGGGGTCTTCATGTTTTTGTTTTAGCGGGCCTTCAGGGTGCTGTGATGTCCGAAATGATGGGACGGACTGATCGAATGCATTTAGAAGCCATGTTTCCCAACAGATTTCCAACGCTCGTGCTTTTTCGGCCAAAAATGGCCGGAAAGGGAATTTTCTATGGAAAAACACGGAATTTTCTCGGTGGGGTCTTCGTGTTTTTGTTCCAGCGGGCCTTCAGGGTGCTATGATGTCCAAAATGATTGGACGGACTGATCGAATGCTTTTGGAAGCAATCTTTCGCAACAGATTTCCAAAACTCGTGTTTTTTCAGCCAAAAAATAGCCGGAAAACGAATTTTCTTGGGAAAACGGGGAATTTTCTCTGTGGGGTCTTCGTGTTCTTGTTTCAGCGGGGTTTCAGGGTGCTGTGATGTCCAAAATGATGGGACGGACTGATCGAATGCTTTTGGAAGCCATGTTTCCAATAGACTTCCAACACTCGTGTTTTTCAGCCAAAAAATGGCCGAAAAGTGAATTTTCTATGGAAAAAGAGGGAATTTTCTCTATGGGGTCTTCGTGTTCTTGTTTCAGCGGGCCTTCAGGGTGCTATGATGTCCAAAATGATGAGACGGACTAATCGAATGCTTTTAGAAGCCATGTTTCCCAACAGATTTCTCACACTCTGTTTTTTCGGCCAAAAAATGGCCGGAAATGGTATTTTCTATGGAAAAACAGGGAATTTTCTCTGGGGGTCTTCGTCTTCTTGTTTCAGCAGGCCTTCAGCGTGCTTTGATGTCCAAAATGATAGGACGGACTAATCGAATGCTTTTTGCAAGCCATGTTTCCCAATGTATTTCCAACACTCATGTTTTTTCAGCCAAAAAATGGCCGGAACGGGAATTTTCTATGGAAAAACAGGGAATTTTCTCTGTGGTGTCTTCATTTTTTGTTTCGGCAGGCCTTCAAGGTGCTGTGATGTACGAAATGATGAGACGGACTGATCGAATGCTTTTGGAAGCCATATTTCCCAATAGATTTCCAACACCTGTATTTTTTAGCCCAAAAATGGCCGGAAAGGGAATTTTCTATGGAAAAACGGGGAATTTTCTCTTTGGGTTTTTCGTGTTTTTGTTTCAGCAGGCCTTTAGGGTGCTGTGATGTCCAAAATGATGGGATGGACTGATCGGATGCTTTTGGAAGCCATGTTTCCCAATAGATTTCCAACACTCGTGTTTTTTCAGGCAAAAAATGGCCAGAAAGGGAATTTTCTATGGAAAAACAGGGAATTTTCTCTGTGGGGTCTTCATGTTTTTGTTTTAGCGGGCCTTCAAGGTGCTGTGATGTCCGAAATGATGGGACGGACTGATCGAATGCTTTTTAGAAGCCATGTTTCCCAACAGATTTCCAACACTCGTGTTTTTTCGGACAAAAAATGGCCGAAAAGGGAATTTTCTATGGAAAAACGGGGAATTTTCTCTGTGGGGTCTTCATGTTTTTGTTTTATCGGGCCTTCAGTGCTGTGATGTGTACGAAATGATGGGACGGACTGATCGAATGCTTTTAGAAGCCATGTTTCCCAACAGATTTCCAACACTCGTGTTTTTTCGGACAAAAAATGGCCGAAAAGGGAATTTTCTATGGAAAAACGGGAATTTTCTCTGTGGGGTCTTCATGTTTTTGTTTTAACGGGCCTTCAGGGTGCTGTGATGTCGGAAATGATGGGACGGACTGATCGAATGCATTTAGAAGCCATGTTTCCCAACATATTTCCAACGCTCGTGCTTTTCGGCCAAAAAATGGCCGGAAAGGGAATTTTCTATGGAAAAACACGGAATTTTCTCGGTGGGGTCTTCGTGTTTTTGTTCCAGTGGGCCTTCAGGGTGCTATGATGTCCAAAATGATTGGACGGACTGATCGAATGCTTTTGGAAGCAATCTTTCGCAACAAATTTCCAAAACTCGTGTTTTTTCAGCCAAAAAATAGACGGAAAAAGAATTTTCTTGGGAAAAACGGGAATTTTCTCGGTGGGGTCTTCGTGTTCTTGTTTCAGCGGGGTTTCAGGGTGCTGTGATGTCCAAAATGATGGGACGGACTGATCGAATGCTTTTGGAAGCCATGTTTCCCAATAGATTTCCAACACTCGTGTTTTTTCAGGCAAAAAATGGCCAGAAAGGGAATTTTCTATGGAAAAATAGGGAATTTTCTCTGTGGGGTCTTCATGTTTTTGTTTTAGCCGGCCTTCAAGTTGCTATGATGTCCAAAATGATGGGACGGACTGATCGAAAGCTTTTGGAAGCCATGTTTCCCAACAGATTTCCAACACTCGTGTTTTTTCAAGCAAAAATGGCCGAAAAGGGAATTTTCTATGGAAAAATAGGGAATTTTCTCTGTGGGGTCTTCATGTTTTTGTTTTAGCAGGCCTTCAAGTTGCTGTGATGTCCAAAATGATGGGACGGACTGATCGGATGCTTTTTGAAGCCATGTTTCCCAATAGATTTCCAACACTCGTGTTTTTTCACGCAAAAAATGGCCAGAAAGGGAATTTTCTATGGAAAAACAGGGAATTTTCTCTGTGGGGTCTTCATGTTTTTGTTTTAGCGGGACTTCAAGGTGCTGTGATGTCCGAAATGATGGGACGGACTGATCGAATGCTTTTAGAAGCCATGTTTCCCAACAGATTTCCAACACTCGTGTTTTTTCGGACAAAAAATGGCCGAAAAGGGAATTTTCTATGGAAAAACGGGAATTTTCTCTGTGGGGTCGTCATGTTTTTGTTTTCGCGGGCCTTCAGGGTGCTGTGATGTCCGAAATGATGGGACGGACTGATCGAATGCATTTAGAAGCCATGTTTCCCAACAGATTTCCAACACTCGTGTTTTTTCGGACAAAAAATGGCCGAAAAGGGAATTTTCTATGGAAAAACGGGGAATTTTCTCTGTGGGGTCTTCATGTTTTTGTTTTAACGGGCCTTCAGGGTGCTGTGATGTCGGAAATGATGGGACGGACTGATCGAATGCATTTAGAAGCCATGTTTCCCAACATATTTCCAACGCTCGTGCTTTTTCGGCCAAAAAATGGCCGGAAAGGGAATTTTCTATGGAAAAACGGGGAATTTTCTCTGTGGGGTCTTCATGTTTTTGTTTTATCGGGCCTTCAGGGTGCTGTGATGTCCAAATGATGGGACGGACTGATCGAATGCTTTTAGAAGCCATGTTTCCCAACAGATTTCCAACACTCGTGTTTTTTCGGACAAAAAATGGCCGAAAAGGGAATTTTCTATGGAAAAACGGGGAATTTTCTCTGTGGGGTCTTCATGTTTTTGTTTTATCGGGCCTTCAGGGTGCTGTGATGTCCGAAATGATGGGACGGACTGATCGAATGCTTTTAGAAGCCATGTTTCCCAACAGATTTCCAACACTCGTGTTTTTCGGACAAAAAATGGCCGAAAAGGGAATTTTCTATGGAAAAACGGGGAATTTTCTCTGTGGGGTCTTCATGTTTTTGTTTTAACGGGCCTTCAGGGTGCTGTGATGTCGGAAATGATGGGACGGACTGATCGAATGCATTTAGAAGCCATGTTTCCCAACATATTTCCAACGCTCGTGCTTTTTCGGCCAAAAAATGGCCGGAAAGGGAATTTTCTATGGAAAAACACGGAATTTTCTCGGTGGGGTCTTCGTGTTTTTGTTCCAGTGGGCCTTCAGGGTGCTATGATGTCCAAAATGATTGGACGGACTGATCGAATGCTTTTGGAAGCAATCTTTCGCAACAAATTTCCAAAACTCGTGTTTTTTCAGCCAAAAAATAGACGGAAAAAGAATTTTCTTGGGAAAAACGGGAATTTTCTCGGTGGGGTCTTCGTGTTCTTGTTTCAGCGGGGTTTCAGGGTGCTGTGATGTCCAAAATGATGGGACGGACTGATCGAATGCTTTTGGAAGCCATGTTTCCCAACAGATTTCCAACACTCGTGTTTTTTCGGACAAAAAATGGCCGAAAAGGGAATTTTCTATGGAAAAACGGGGAATTTTCTCTGTGGGGTCTTCATGTTTTTGTTTTAGCGGGCCTTCAGGGTGCTGTGATGTCCGAAATGATGCGACGGACTGATCGAATGCATTTAGAAGCCATGTTTCCCAACATATTTCCAACGCTCGTGCTTTTTCCGCCAAAAAATGGCCGGAAAGGGAATTTTCTATGGAAAAACACGGAATTTTCTCGGTGGGGTCTTCGTGTTTTTGTTCCAGTGGGCCTTCAGGGTGCTATGATGTCCAAAATGATTGGACGGACTGATCGAATGCTTTTGGAAGCAATCTTTCGCAACAGATTTCCAAAACTCGTGTTTTTTCAGCCAAAAATAGCCGGAAAACGAATTTTCTTGGGAAAAACGGGAATTTTCTCAGTGGGGTCTTCGTGTTCTTGTTTCAGCGGGGTTTCAGGGTGCTGTGATGTCCAAAATGATGGGACGGACTGATCGAAAGCTTTTGGAAGCCATGTTTCCCAACAGATTTCCAACACTCGTGTTTTTTCAAGCAAAAAATGGCCGAAAAGGAATTTTCTATGGAAAAATAGGGAATTTTCTCTGTGGGGTCTTCATGTTTTTGTTTTAGCAGGCCTTCAAGTTGCTGTGATGTCCAAAATGATGGGACGGACTGATCGGATGCTTTTGAAGCCATGTTTCCCAATAGATTTCCAACACTCGTGTTTTTCACGCAAAAAATGGCCGAAAGGGAATTTTCTATGGAAAAACAGGGAATTTTCTCTGTGGGGTCTTCATGTTTTTGTTTTAGCGGGACTTCAAGGTGCTGTGATGTCCGAAATGATGGGACGGACTGATCGAATGCTTTTAGAAGCCATGTTTCCCAACAGATTTCCAACACTCGTGTTTTTTCGGACAAAAAATGGCCGAAAAGGGAATTTTCTATGGAAAAACGGGGAATTTTCTCTGTGGGGTCGTCATGTTTTTGTTTTCGCGGGCCTTCAGGGGTGCTGTGATGTCCGAAATGATGGGACGGACTGATCGAATGCATTTAGAAGCCATGTTTCCCAACAGATTTCCAACACTCGTGTTTTTTCGGACAAAAATGGCCGAAAAGGGAATTTTCTATGGAAAAACGGGGAATTTTCTCTGTGGGGTCTTCATGTTTTTGTTTTAACGGGCCTTCAGGGTGCTGTGATGTCGGAAATGATGGGACGGACTGATCGAATGCATTTAGAAGCCATGTTTCCCAACATATTTCCAACACTCGTGTTTTTCGGCCAAAAAATGGCCGGAAAGGGTATTTTCTATGGAAAAACACGGAATTTTCTCTCGTGGGGTCTTCGTGTTTTTGTTTCAGCGGGCCTTCAGCGTGCTTTGATGTCCAAAATGATAGGACGGACTAATCGAATGCTTTTGGAAGCCATATTTCCCAATGGATTTCCAACACTCGTGTTTTTTAGCCAAAAAATGGCCGGAAAAAGGGAATTTTCTAAGGAAAACGGGGAATTTTCTCTGTGGGGTCTTCATTTTTTGTTTCGGCAGGCCTTCAAGGTGCTGTGATGTACGAAATGATGAGACGGACTGATCGAATGCTTTTCGAAGCCATATTTCCCAATAAATTTTCAACACTCGTATTTTTTCAGCCAAAAAAGGGCCGGAAAGGGAATTTTCTATGGAAAAATGGTGAATTTTCTCTACTGCGACTTCGTGTTTTTGTTTCAGCGGGCCTTTAGGGTGCTGTGATGTCCAAAATGATGGGACGGACTGATCGGATGCTTTTGGAAGCCATGTTTCCCAATAGATTTCCAACACTCGTGCTTTTTCGGCAAAAAATGACCGAGAAGGGAATTTTCTATGGAAAAACAGGGAATTTTCTCTGTGGGATCTTCATGTTTTTGTTTTAGCGGGCCTTCAAGGTGCTGTGATGTCCGAAATGATGGGACGGACTGATCGAATGCTTTTAGAAGCCATGTTTCCCAACAGATTTCCAACACTCGTGTTTTCTCGGACAAAAAATGGCCGGAAAGGGTATTTTCTATGGAAAAACAGGGAATTTTCTCTGTGGGGTCTTCGTCTTCTTGTTTCAGCGGGCCTTCAGCGTGCTTTGATGTCCAAAATGATAGGACGGACTAATCGAATGCTTTTTGGAAGCCATATTTCCCAATGGATTTCCAACACTCGTGTTTTTTTAGCCAAAAAATGGCCGCAACGGGAATTTTCTAAGGAAAAACAGGGAATTTTCTCTGTGGGGTCTTCATGTTTTTGTTTCAGCGGGCCTTCAAGGTGCTGTGATGTCCGAAATGATGAGACGGACTGATCGAATGCTTTTGGAAGCCATATTTCCCAATAGATTTCCAACATCTGTATTTTTTCAGCCAAAAAATGGCCGGAAAGGGAATTTTCTATGGAAAAACGGGGAATTTTCTCTGTGGGTTTTTCGTGTTTTTGTTTCAGCGGGCCTTTAGGGTGCTGTGATGTCCAAAATGATGGGACGGACTGATCGGATGCTTTGGGAAGCCATGTTTCCCAATAGATTTCCAACACTCGTGCTTTTTCAGGCAAAAAATGACCAGAAAGGGAATTTTCTATGGAAAAACAGGGAATTTTCTCTGTGGGATCTTCATGTTTTTGTTTTAGCGGGCCTTCAAGGTGCTGTGATGTCCGAAATGATGGGACGGACTGATCGAATGCTTTTAGAAGCCATGTTTCCCAACAGATTTCCAACACTCGTGTTTTCTCGGACAAAAAATGGCCGGAAAGGGTATTTTCTATGGAAAAACAGGGAATTTTCTCTGTGGGGTCTTCATGTTTTTGTTTTAGCGGGCCTTCAGGGTGCTGTGATGTCCGAAATGATGGGACGGACTGATCGAATGCATTTAGAAGCCATGTTTCCCAACAGATTTCCAACGCTCGTGCTTTTTCGGCCAAAAATGGCCGGAAAGGGAATTTTCTATGGAAAAACACGGAATTTTCTCGGTGGGGTCTTCGTGTTTTTGTTCCAGCGGGCCTTCAGGGTGCTATGATGTCCAAAATGATTGGACGGACTGATCGAATGCTTTTGGAAGCAATCTTTCGCAACAGATTTCCAAAACTCGTGTTTTTTCAGCCAAAAAATAGCCGGAAAACGAATTTTCTTGGGAAAAACGGGGAATTTTCTCTGTGGGGTCTTCGTGTTCTTGTTTCAGCGGGGTTTCAGGGTGCTGTGATGTCCAAAATGATGGGACGGACTGATCGAATGCTTTTGGAAGCCATGTTTCGCAATAGACTTCCAACACTCGTGGTTTTTCAGCCAAAAAATGGCCAGAAAGTGAATTTTCTATGGAAAAAGAGGGAATTTTCTCTATGGGGTCTTCGTGTTCTTGTTTCAGCGGGCCGTCAGGGTGCTATGATGTCCAAAATGATGAGACGGACTAATCGAATGCTTTTAGAAGCCATGTTTCCCAACAGATTTCTCACACTCGTGTTTTTTCGGCCAAAAAATGGCCGGAAATGGTATTTTCTATGGAAAAACAGGGAATTTTCTCTGTGGGGTCTTCGTCTTCTTGTTTCAGCAGGCCTTCAGCGTGCTTTGATGTCCAAAATGATAGGACGGACTAATCGAATGCTTTTTGCAAGCCATGTTTCCCAATGGATTTCCAACACTCGTGTTTTTTAGCCAAAAAATGGCCGCAACGGGAATTTTCTAAGGAAAACAGGAATTTTCTCTGTGGGGTCTGCATGTTTTTGTTTCAGCGGGCCTTCAAGGTGCTGTGATGTCCGAAATGATGAGACGGACTGATCGAATGCTTTTGGAAGCCATATTTCCCAATAGATTTCCAACACCTGTATTTTTAGCCCAAAAATGGCCGGAAAGGGAATTTTCTATGGAAAAACGGGAATTTTCTCTTTGGGTTTTCGTGTTTTTTGTTTCAGCAGGCCTTTAGGGTGCTGTGATGTCCAAAATGATGGGATGGACTGATCGGATGCTTTTGGAAGCCATGTTTCCCAATAGATTTCCAACACTCGTGCTTTTTCAGGCAAAAAATGACCACAAAGGGAATTTTCTATGGAAAAACAGGGAATTTTCTCTGTGGGGTCTTCATGTTTTTGTTTTAGCGGGCCTTCAAGGTGCTGTGATGTCCGAAATGATGGCACGGACTGATCGAATTCTTTTAGAAGCCATGTTTCCCAACAGATTTCCAACACTCGTGTTTTTTCGGACAAAAAATGGCCGAAAAGGGAATTTTCTATGAAAAACGGGAATTTTCTCTGTGGGGTCTTCATGTTTTTGTTTTATCGGGCCTTCGGGGTGCTGTGATGTACGAAATGATGGGACGGACTGATCGAATGCTTTTAGAAGCCATGTTTCCCAACAGATTTCCCACACTCGTGTTTTTTCGGTCAAAACATTGCCGGAAAGGTAATTTTCTATGGAAAAACACGAAATTTTCTCTGTGGGGTCTTCGTGTTTTTGTTCCAGCGGGCCTTCAGGGTGCTATGATATCCAAAATGTTGGGACGGACTAATCGAATGCTTTTGGAAGAAATGTTTCCCGACAGATTTCCAACACTCGTGTTTTTTCAGCCAAAGAATGGCCGGAAAGGGAATTTTCTACGGAAAAATGGGGAATTTTCTCTATGGGGTCTTCGTGTTTTTGTTTTAGTGGCCCTTCAAGGTGCTGTGATGTCCAAAATGAGTGGACGCTATGATCGAATGCTTTTGGATGCCATGTTTCCCAATAGATTTCCAACACTCGTGTTTTTTCAGCCAACAAATGACCGAAAGGGAATTTTCTATGGAAAACACGGAATTTTCTCTGTGGGGTCTTCATGTTTTTGTGTCAGCTGGCCTTCAGGGTGCTGTGATGTCCGAAATGATAGGACAGACTGATCGAATGGTTTTAGAAGCCATGTTTCCCAACAGATTTCCCACACTCATGTTTTTTGGGCCAAAAAATAGCCGGAAAGGGAATTTTCTATGAAAAAATGGGGAATTTTCTCTGGAGGGTCTTCGTGTTCTTGTTTCCGCGGGCTTTCAGGGTGCTGTGATGTCCAAAATGATGGGACGGACTGATTGAATACTTTTGGAAGCCATGTTTCCTAATAGATTTCCAACACACGTGTTTTGTCAGCGAAAAAATGCCCACAACGGGAATTTTTTATGGAAAAACGGGGAATTTTCTCCGTGGGGTCTTCTTGTTTTTGTATCAACGGGCCTTCAGGGTGCTATGTTGTCCAAAATGATGGGACGGACTGATCGAATGCTTTTGGAAGCCATGTTGCCCAACAGATTTCTAACACTTGTGTTTTTTCATCCAAAAATGGCCGGAAAGGGAATTTTCTATGGAAAAATGGGGAATTGCCTCGTGGGGTCTTCGCGTTCTTGTTTCAGCTGGCCTTCAGGGCGCTTTGACGTCCAAAATGATCGGACGGACTGATCGAATGCTTTTGGAATCCATATTTCCCAACAGATTTCCAACACTCGTGTTTTTTCAGCCAAAAAATGGTCGGAAAGGGAATTTTCTATGGAAAAACACGGAATTTTCTCTGTGGGGTCTTCATGTTTTTGCTTCAGCAAGCCTTCAAGGTGCTATGATGTCCAAAATGATGGGACGGACTGATAGAATGCTTTTAGAAGCCATGTTTCCCAACAGATTTCCCACACTCGTGTTTTTTCGGCCAAAACATGGCCGGAAAGGTAATTTTCTATGGAAAAACATGAAATTTTCTCTGTGGGGTCTTCGTGTTTTTGTTCCAGCGGGTCTTCAGGGTGCTATGATATCCAAAATGTTGGGACGAACTAATCGAATGCTTCTAGAAGCAATGTTTCCCAACAGATTTCCAACACTCGTGTTTTTTCAGCCAAAGAATGGCCGGAAAGGGAATTTTCTACGGAAAAACGGGGAATTTTCTCTATGGGGTCTTCGTGTTTTTGTTTTAGTGGGCCTTCAAGGTGCTGTGATGTCAAAAATGATGGGACGCAATGATCGAATGCTTTTGGATGCCATGTTTCCCAATAGATTTCCAACACTCGTGTTTTTTCAGCCAACAAATGACCAGAAAGGGAATTTTCTATGGAAAAACAAGGAATTTTCTCTGTGGGGTCTTCATGTTTTTGTGTCAGCTGGCCTTCAGGGTGCTGTGATGTCCGAAATGATAGGACGGACTGATCGAATGGTTTTAGAAGCCATGTTTCCCAACAGATTTCCCACACTCATGTTTTTTGGGCCAAAAAATGGCCGGAAAGGGAATTTTCTATGAAAAAATGGGGAATTTTCTCTATGGGGTCTTCGTGTTTTTGTTTTAGTGGGCCTTCAAGGTGCTGTGATGTCCAAAATGATGGGACGCAATGATCGAATGCTTTTGGATGCCATGTTTCCCAATAGATTTCCAACACTCGTGTTTTTTCAGCCAACAAATGACCAGAAAGGGAATTTTCTATGGAAAAACACGGAATTTTCTCTGTGGTGTCTTCATGTTTTTGTGTCAGCTGGCCTTCAGGGTGCTGTGATGTCCGAAATGATAGGACGGACTGATCGAATGGTTTTAGAAGCCATGTTTCCCAACAGATTTCCCACACTCATGTTTTTGGGCCAAAAAATGGCCGAAAAGGGAATTTTCTATGAAAAAATGGGGAATTTTCTCTGGGGGGTCTTAGTGTTCTTGTTTCCGCGGGCTTTCAGGGTGCTGTGATGTCCAAAATGATGGGACGGACTGATTGAATACTTTTGGAAGCCATGTCTCCTAATAGATTTCCAACACACGTGTTTTGTCAGCGAAAAAATGCCCGCAACGGGAATTTTTTATGGAAAAACGGGAAATTTTCTCCGTGGGGTCTTCTTGTTTTTGTATCAACGGGCCTTCAGGGTGCTATGATGTCCAAAATGATGGGACGGACTGATCGAATGCTTTTGGAAGCCATGTTACACAACACATTTCTAACACTTATGTTTTTTTCAGCCAAAAAATGGCCGAAAATGGAATTTTTTATGGAGAAATAGAGAATTGTCTCTGTGGGGTCTTCGCGTTCTTGTTTCTGCTGGCCTTCAGGGTGCTGTGATGTCCAAAATGATGGGACGGAATAATCGAATGCTTTTGAAATGCATATTTCCCAACAGATTTCCAACACTCGTGTTTTTTCAGCCAAAATATGACAGGAAAGGGAATTTTCAATGGGAAAACACGGAATTTTGTCTGTAGGGTCTTCGTGTTTTTGTTCCAACGGGCCTTCAGGGTGCTATGATGTCCAATATGATGGGACGGACTGATCGAATGGTTTTGGAAGCAATGTTTCCCAATAGATTTCCAAAACTCGTGTTTTTTCAGCCAAAAAATAGCCGGGAAGCGAATTTTCTTGGGAAAAACGGGGAATTTTCTCTGTGGGGTCTTCCTATTTTTCTTTTAGTGGACCTTCAGGGTGCTGTGATGTCCAAAATTATGGGACGGACTGATCGAATGCTTTTGGATGCCATGTTTCCCAACAGATTTCCCACGCTCGTGTTTTTTCGACCAAAAAAAGGCCGGAAAGGGAATTTTCTATGGAAAAACACGGAATTTTGTCTGTGGGGTCTTCGTGTTGTTGTTCCAGCGGGCCTTCAGGGTGCTATGATGTCCAAAATGATGGGACGGAGTGATCGAATGCATTTGGAAGCAATGTTTCCAAATAGATTTCCAACACTCGTGTTTTTTCAGCCAAAAAATGGCCGTAAAAGGCATTTTCTACGGAAAAACGGGAATTTTCTCTGTGGGGTCTTCGTGTTTTTGTTTTAGTGGGCCTTCAGGGTGCTGTGATGTCCAAAATGATGGGACGGACTAATCATATGCTTTTGGATGCCATGTTTCCTAGCAGATTTCCCACGCTCGTTTTTTTTGGGACAAAAAATGGCCGGAAAGGGAATTTTTTATGGAAAAACGGGGAATTTTTTCTGTGGGGTTTTCGTGTTTTTGTTTCAGCGGGCCTTTAGGGTGCTGTGATGTCCAAAATGATGGGATGGACTGATCGGATGCTTTTGGAAGCCATGTTTCCCAATAGATTTCCAACACTCGTGTTTTTTCAGCCAAAAAATAGCCGGGAAGCGAATTTTCTTGGGAAAAACGGGGAATTTTCTCTGTGGGGTCTTCCTGTTTTTCTTTTAGTGGACCTTCAGGGTGCTGTGATGTCCAAAATTATGGGACGGACTGATCGAATGCATTTAGAAGCCATGTTTCCCAACAGATTTCCAACACTCGTGTTTTTTCGGCCAAAAAATGGCCGGAAAGGGAATTTTCTATGGAAAAACGGAGAATTTTCTCTGTGGGGTCTTCATGTTTTTCTTTTGGCGGGCCTTCAGGGTGCTGTGATGTCCGAAATGATGGGACGGACTGATCGAATGCATTTAGAAGCCATGTTTCCCAACAGATTCCCAACGCTCGTGTTTTTTTGGCCAAAAAATGGCCGGAAATGGAATTTTCTATGGAAAAACGGGGAATTTTCTCTGTGGGGTGTTCGTGTTTTTGTTTCAGCGGGCCTTCAGGGTGCTATGATGTCCAAAATGATGGGACAGACTGATCAAATGCTTTTAGAAGCAATGTTTCCCAACAATTTTCCAACACTCGCGTTTTTTCAGACAAAAAATGGCCGGAAAGGGAATTTTCTACGGAAAAACGGGGAATTTTCTCTATGGGGTATTCTTGTTTTTGTCTTAGCGGGCCTTCAGGGTGCTGTGATGTCCGAAATGATGGGACGGACTGATCGAATGCTTTTGAAAGCAATATTTCCTGATAGATTTCCAACACTCGTATTTTTTCAGCCAAAAAATTACCAGAAAGGGAATTTTCTATGGAAAAACGGGGAATTTTCTCTGTGGGGTCTTCGTGTTTTTGCTTCAGCGGGCCTCCAGGGTACTATGATGTCCAAAATGATGGGACGGACTGATCGAATGCTTTTGGAAGCCATGTTGCCCAACAGATTTCTAACACTTGTGTTTTTTCATCCAAAAATGGCCGGAAAGGGAATTTTCTATGGAAAAATGGGGAATTGCCTCTCGTGGGGTCTTCGCGTTCTTGTTTCAGCTGGCCTTCAGGGCGCTTTGACGTCCAAAATGATCGGACGGACTGATCGAATGCTTTTGGAATCCATATTTCCCAACAGATTTCCAACACTCGTGTTTTTCAGCCAAAAATGGTCGGAAATGGAATTTTCTATGGAAAACACGGAATTTTCTCTGTGGGGTCTTCATGTTTTTGCTTCAACAAGCCTTCAAGGTGCTATGATGTCCAAAATGTTGGGACGGACTAATCGAATGCTTCTGGAAGCAATGTTTCCCAACAGATTTCCAACACTCATCTTTTTTCAGCCAAAGAATGGCCGGAAAGGGAATTTTCTACGGAAAAACGGGGAATTTTCTCTATGGGGTCTTCGTGTTTTTGTTTTAGTGGGCCTTCAAGGTGCTGTGATGTCCAAAATGATGGGACGCAATGATCGAATGCTTTTGGATGCCATGTTTCCCAATAGATTTCCAACACTCGTGTTTTTCAGCCAACAAATGACCGAAAGGAATTTTCTATGGAAAAACAAGGAATTTTCTCTCAGGGGTCTTCATGTTTTTGTGTCAGCTGGCCTTCAGGGTCTTTGTGATGTCCGAAATGATAGGACGGACTGATCGAATGGTTTTAGAAGCCATGTTTCCCAACAGATTTCCCACACTCATGTTTTTTGGGCCAAAAAATGGCCGGAAAGGGAATTTTCTATGAAAAAATGGGGAATTTTCTCTGGGGGGTCTTCGTGTTCTTGTTTCCACGGGCTTTCAGGGTACTTTTGGAAGCCATGTTTCCTAATAGATTTCCAACAAACGTGTTTTGTCAGCGAAAAAATGCCCGCAACGGGAATTTTTTATGGAAAAACGGGGAATTTTCTCCGTGGGGTCTTCTTGTTTTTGTATCAACGGGCCTTCAGGGTGCTATGATGTCCAAAATGATGGGACGGACTGATCGAATGCTTTTGCAAACCATGTTGCCCAACAGATTTCTAACACTTGTGTTTTTTCATCCAAAAAATGGCCGGAAAGGGAATTTTCTATGGAAAAATGGGGAATTGCCTCTGTGGGGTCTTCGCGTTCTTGTTTCAGCTGGCCTTCAGGGTGCTTTGACGTCCAAAATGATCGGACGGACTGATCGAATGCTTTTGGAATCCATATTTCCCAACAGATTTCCAACACTCGTGTTTTTTCAGCCAAAAAATGGTCGGAAAGGGAATTTTCTATGGAAAAACACGGAATTTTCTCTGTGGGGTCTTCTTGTTTTTGTATCAACGGGCCTTCAGGGTGCTATGATGTCCAAAATGATGGGACGGACTGATCGAATGCTTTTGGAAGCCATGTTGCCCAACAGATTTCTAACACTTGTGTTTTTTCATCCAAAAAATGGCCGGAAAGGGAATTTTCTATGGAAAAATGGGGAATTGCCTCTGTGGGGTCTTCGCGTTCTTGTTTCGCTGGCCTTCGGGTGCTGTGATGTCCAAAATGATGGGACGGAATAATCGAATGCTTTTGAAATGCATATTTCCCAACAGATTTCCAACACTCGTGTTTTTTCAGCCAAAATATGGCAGAAAGGGAATTTTCAATGGGAAAACACGGAATTTTGTCTCGTAGGGTCTTCGTGTTTTTGTTCCAAATGGGCCTTCAGGGTGCTATGATGTCCAATATGATGGGACGGACTGATCGAATGCTTTTGGAAGCAATGTTTCCCAATAGATTTCCAAAACTCGTGTTTTTTCAGCCAAAAAATAGCCGGGAAGCGAATTTTCTTGGGAAAAACGTGGAATTTTCTCTGTGGGGTCTTCCTGTTTTTGTTTTAGTGGACCTTCGGGGTGCTGTGATGTCCAAAATTATGGGACGGACTGATCGAATGCTTTTGGATGCCATGTTTCCCAACAGATTTCCCACGCTCGTGTTTTTTCGACCAAAAAAAAGGCCGGAAAGGGAATTTTCTATGGAAAAACACGGAATTTTGTCTGTGGGGTCTTCGTGTTGTTGTTCCAAATGGCCTTCGGGGTGCTATGATGTCCAAAATGATGGGACGGACTGATCGAATGCTTTTGGAAGCCATGTTGCCCAACAAATTTCTAACACTTGTGTTTTTTCATCCAAAAATGGTGAAAGGGAATTTTCTATGGAAAAATAGGGAATTGTCTCTGTGGGTCTTCGCGTTCTTGTTTCGGTTGGCGTTCAGGGGTGCTGTGATGTCCAAAATGATGGGACGGACTGATCGAATGCTTTTGGAATGCATATTTCCCAACAGATTTCCAACACTCGTGTTTTTTCAGCCAAAATATGGCCGGAAAAGGAATTTTCTATGGAAAAACACGGAATTTTGTCTGTGGAGTCTTCGTGTTTTTGTTCCAGCGGGCCTTCAGGGTGCTATGATGTCCAAAATGATGGGACGGACCGATCGAATGCTTTTGGAAGCAATGTTTCCCAATAGATTTCCAAAACTCGTGTTTTTTCAGCCTAAACATGGCCGGAAATGGAATTTTCTATGGAAAAATGGGGAATTTTCTTTGTGGGGTTTTCGTGTTTTTGTTTCAGCGGGCGTTCAGGGTGCTATGATGTCCAAAATGATGGGACAGACTGATCAATTGCTTTTAAAAGCAATGTTTCCCAACAATTTTCCAACACTCGTGTTTTTTCAGCCAAAAAATGGCCGGAAAGGGAATTTCTACAGAAAAACGGGGAATTTTCTTTGTGGGGTATTCTTGTTTTTGTCTTAGCGGGCCTTCAGGGTGCTGTGATGTCCGAAATGATGGGACGGACTGATCGAATGCTTTTGAAAGCCATATTTCCAGATAGATTTCCAACACTCGTATTTTTCAGCCAAAAAATTACCGAAAGGGAATTTTCTATGGAAAAACGGGAATTTTCTCTGTGGGGTCTTCGTGTTTTTGTTTCAGCGGGCCTGCGGGGTGCTATGATGTCCAAAATGATGGGACGGACTGATCGAATGCTTTTGGAAGCAATGTTTCCCAACAAATTTCCAACACTCGTGTTTTTTCAGCCAAAAATGGCCGGAAATGGAATTTTTCTACGGAAAACAGGGAATTTTCTCTGTGGGGTCTTCGTGTTTTTGTCTTAGCGGGCCTTCAGGGTGCTATGTTGTCCAAACTGATGGGACGAACCGATCGAATGCTTTTGGAACTAATGTTTCCCAATAGATTCCAAAACTCGTGTTTTTTCAGCCTAAACATGGCCGGAAAGGGAATTTTCTATGGAAAAACGGGGAATTTTCTCTGTGGGGTTTTCGTGTTTTTGTTTCAGCGGGCATTCAGGGTGCTATGATGTCCAAGATGATGGGACAGACTGATCAAATGCTTTTAGAAGCAATGTTTCCCAACAATTTTCCAACACTCGTGTTTTTTCAGCCAAAAATGGCCGGAAAGGGAATTTCTACGGAAAAACAGGAATTTTCTCTCGTGGGTATTCTTCTTTTTGTCTTAGCGGGCCTTCAGGGTGCTGTGATGTCCGAAATGATGGGATGGACTGATCGAATGCTTTTGAAAGCCATATTTCCCGATAGATTTCCAACACTCGTATTTTTTCAGCCAAAAAATTACTAGAAAGGGAATTTTCTATGGAAAAACGGGAATTTTCTCCGTGGGGTCTTCGTGTTTTTGCTTCAGCGGGCCTTCAGGGTGCTATGATGTCCAAAATGATGGGATGGACTGAGCGAATGCTTTTGGAAGCCATGTTGCCCAACAGATTTCTTACACTTGTGTTTTTTCATCCAAAAAATGGCCAGAAATGGAATTTTCTATGAAAAAATAGGGAATTGTCTCTGTGGGGTCTTCGTGTTCTTGTTTCAGCTGGCCTTCAGGGTGCTGTGATGTCCAAAATGATGGGACGGACTGATCGAATGCTTTTGGAATGCATATTTCCCAACAGATTTCCAACACTCGTGTTTTTTCAGCCAAAATATGGCCGGAAAGGGAATTTTCTATGGAAAAACACCGAATTTTGTCTGTGGGGTCTTCGTGTTTTTGTTCCAGCGGGCCTTCAGGGTGCTATGATATCCAAAATGATGGGACAGACCGATCAAATGCTTTTGGAAGCAATGTTTCCCAATAGATTTCCAAAACTCGTGTTATTTCAGCCTAAACATGGCCGGAAAGGGAATTTTCTATGGAAAAACGGGGAATTTTCTCTGTGGGGTCTGCGTGTTTTTGTTTCAGCGAGCCTTCGGGGTGCTATGATGTCCAAAATGATGGGACAGACTGATCAAATGCTTTTAGAAACAATGTTTCCCAACAATTTTCCAACACTCGTGTTTTTTCAGCCAAAAAATGGCCGGAAATGGAATTTTCTACAAAAAAACGGGGAATTTTCTCTGTGGGGTCTTCGTGTTTTTGTTTCAGCGGGCCTTCAGGGTGCTATGATGTCCAAAATGATGGGACGGACTGATCGAATGCTTTTGGAAGCAATGTTTCCCAACAAATTTCCAACACTCGTGTTTTTTCAGCCAAAAAATGGCCGGAAATGGAATTTTTCTACGGAAAAACAGGGAATTTTCTCTGTGGGGTCTTCGTGTTTTTGTCTTAGCGGGCCTTCGGGGTGCTATGATGTCCAAACTGATGGGACGAACCGATCGAATGCTTTTGGAACCAATGTTTCCCAATAGATTCCAAAACTCGTGTTTTTTCAGCCTAAACATGGCCGGAAAGTGAATTTTCTATGGAAAAACGGGGAATTTTCTCTGTGGGGTTTTCGTGTTTTTGTTTCAGCGGGCGTTCAGGGTGCTATGATGTCCAAGATGATGGGACAGACTGATCAAATGCTTTTAGAAGCAATGTTTCCCAACAATTTTCCAACACTCGTGTTTTTTCAGCCAAAAAATGGCCGGAAAGGGAATTTCTACGGAAAAACAGGGGAATTTTCTCTCAGGGTATTCTTCTTTTTGTCTTAGCGGGCCTTCGGGTGCTGTGATGTCCGAAATGATGGGATGGACTGATCGAATGCTTTTGAAAGCCATATTTCCCGATAGATTTCCAACACTCGTATTTTTTCAGCCAAAAAATTACTAGAAAGGGAATTTTCTATGGAAAAACGGGGAATTTTCTCTGTGGGGTCTTCGTGTTTTTGCTTCAGCGGGCCTTCAGGGTGCTATGATGTCCAAAATGATGGGACGGACTGATCGAATGCTTTTGGAAGCCATGTTGCCCAACAGATTTCTAACACTTGTGTTTTTTCATCCAAAAATGGCCGGAAAGGGAATTTTCTATGGAAAAATAGGGAATTGTCTCGTGGGGTCTTCGCGTTCTTGTTTCAGCGGGCCTTCAGGGTGCTGTCATGTCCAAAATGATGGGACGAACTGATTGAATGCTTTTGGAATCCATATTTCCCAACAGATTTCCAACACTCGTGTTTTTTCAGCCAAAAAATGGCCGGAAATGGAGTTTTCTATGGAAAAACACAGAATTTTCTCTGTGGGGTCTTCATGTTTTTGTTCCAGCGGGCCTTCAGGTGCTATGATGTCCAAAATGATGGGACGGACTGATCGAATGCTTTTGGAAGCAATGTTTCCCAACAGATTTCCATCACTCTTGTTTTTTCATCCAAAAAATGGCCGGAAAGGGAATTTTCTATGGAAAAACGGGAATTTTCCCCGTGGGGGTCTTCGTGTTTTTGTTTTAGTTGGCCTTCGGGTGCTGTGATGTCCAAAATAATGGGACGGACTG
This sequence comes from Eucalyptus sideroxylon, assembly GCA_014182405.2. Taxonomy (NCBI): domain Eukaryota; kingdom Viridiplantae; phylum Streptophyta; class Magnoliopsida; order Myrtales; family Myrtaceae; genus Eucalyptus; species Eucalyptus sideroxylon. Next base: position 405,072 of record JABKBF020000017.1, on the reverse strand, counting down.
ATGAATGCTTTTGGATGCGATGTTTCCCAACAGATTTCCCACGCTCGTGTTTTTCGGCCAAAAATGGCCGGAAAGGGAATTTTCTATGGAAAAACGAGAAATTTTCTCTGTGGGGTCTTCGTGTTTTTGTTTCAGCGGGCCTTTAGGGTGCTGTGATGTCCAAAATGATGGGACGGACTGATCGGATGCTTTTGGAAGCCATGTTTCCCAATAGATTTCCAACACTCGTGTTTTTCAGCCAAAAATGGCTAGAAAGGGAATTTTCTCTCAGGGGGTCTTCATGTTTTTGTTTCAAAAGCCTTCGGGTGCTTTGTGATGTCCGAAATGATGGGATGGACTAATGAAATGCTTTTCGAAGCCTTGTTTCAGCGGGCGTCGGGTGCTATGATGTCCAAGATGATGGGACAGACCGATCAAATGCTTTTAGAAGCAATGTTTCCCAACAATTTTCCAACACTCGTGTTTTTTCAGCCAAAAAATGGCCGGAAAGGGAATTTCTACGGAAAAACAGGGAATTTTCTCTGTGGGGTATTCTTGTTTTTGTCTTAGCGGGCCTTCGAGTGCTGTGATGTCCGAAATGATGGGATGGACTGATCGAATGCTTTTGAAAGCCATATTTCCCGATAGATTTCCAACACTCGTATTTTTTCAGCCAAAAAATTACTAGAAAGGGAATTTTCTATGGAAAAACGGGGAATTTTCTCTGTGGGGTCTTCGTGTTTTTGCTTCAGCGGGCCTTCAGGGTGCTATGATGTCCAAAATGATGGGATGGACTGAGCGAATGCTTTTGGAAGCCATGTTGCCCAACAGATTTCTAACACTTGTGTTTTTTCATCCAAAAATGGCCAGAAATGGAATTTTCTATGAAAAAATAGGGAATTGTCTCTGTGGGGTCTTCGTGTTCTTGTTTCAGCTGGCCTTCAGGGTGCTGTGATGTCCAAAATGATGGGACGGACTGATCGAATGCTTTTGGAATGCATATTTCCCAACAGATTTCGAACACTCGTGTTTTTTCAGCCAAAATATGGCCGGAAAGGGAATTTTCTATGGAAAAACACCGAATTTTGTCTGTGGGGTCTTCGTGTTTTTGTTCCAGCGGGCCTTCAGGGTGCTATGATATCCAAAATGATGGGACAGACCGATCAAATGCTTTTGGAAGCAATGTTTCCCAATAGATTTCCAAAACTCGTGTTATTTCAGCCTAAACATGGCCTGGAAAGGGAATTTTCTATGGAAAAACGGGGAATTTTCTCTCGTGGGGTCTGCGTGTTTTTGTTTCAGCGAGCCTTCAGGGTGCTATGATGTCCAAAATGATGGGACAGACTGATCAAATGCTTTTAGAAACAATGTTTCCCAACAATTTTCCAACACTCGTGTTTTTTCAGCCAAAAATGGCCGGAAATGGAATTTTCTACAAAAAAACGGGGAATTTTCTCTGTGGGGTCTTCGTGTTTTTGTTTCAGCGGGCCTTGCAGGGTGCTATGATGTCCAAAATGATGGGACGGACTGATCGAATGCTTTTGGAAGCAATGTTTCCCAACAAATTTCCAACACTCGTGTTTTTCAGCCAAAAAATGGCCGGAAATGGAATTTTTCTACGGAAAAACAGGAATTTTCTCTGTGGGTCTTCGTGTTTTTGTCTTAGCGGGCCTTCAGGGTGCTATGATGTCCAAACTGATGGGACGAACCGATCGAATGCTTTTGGAACTAATGTTTCCCAATAGATTCCAACACTCGTGTTTTTTCAGCCAAAATATGGCCGGAAAGGGAATTTTCTATGGAAAAACACCGAATTTTGTCTGTGTCTTCGTGTTTTTGTTCCAGCGGGCCTTCGTGGTGCTATGATATCCAAAATGATGGGACAGACCGATCAAATGCTTTTGGAAGCAATGTTTCCCAATAGATTTCCAAAACTCGTGTTATTTCAGCCTAAACATGGCCGGAAAGGGAATTTTCTATGGAAAAACGGGGAATTTTCTCTGTGGGGTCTGCGTGTTTTTGTTTCAGCGAGCCTTCAGGGTGCTATGATGTCCAAAATGATGGGACAGACTGATCAAATGCTTTTAGAAACAATGTTTCCCAACAATTTTCCAACACTCGTGTTTTTTCAGCCAAAAAATGGCCGGAAATGGAATTTTCTACAAAAAACGGGAATTTTCTCTGTGGGGTCTTCGTGTTTTTGTTTCAGCGGGCCTGCGGGTGCTATGATGTCCAAAATGATGGGACGGACTGATCGAATGCTTTTGGAAGCAATGTTTCCCAACAAATTTCCAACACTCGTGTTTTTTCAGCCAAAAAATGGCCGGAAATGGAATTTTTCTACGGAAAACAGGGAATTTTCTCTGTGGGGTCTTCGTGTTTTTGTCTTAGCGGGCCTTCAGGGTGCTATGATGTCCAAACTGATGGGACGAACCGATCGAATGCTTTTGGAACCAATGTTTCCCAATAGATTCCAAAACTCGTGTTTTTTCAGCCTAAACATGGCCGGAAAGGGAATTTTCTATGGAAAAACGGGAATTTTCTCTCAGGGTTTTCGTGTTTTTGTTTCAACGGGCGTCGGGGTGCTATGATGTCCAAGATGATGGGACAGACTGATCAAATGCTTTTAGAAGCAATGTTTCCCAACAATTTTCCAACACTCGTGTTTTTTCAGCCAAAAAATGGCCGGAAAGGGAATTTCTACGGAAAAACAGGGAATTTTCTCTGTGGGGTATTCTTGTTTTTGTCTTAGCGGGCCTTCAGGGTGCTGTGATGTCCGAAATGATGGGATGGACTGATCGAATGCTTTTGAAAGCCATATTTCCCGATAGATTTCCAACACTCGTATTTTTCAGCCAAAAAATTACTAGAAAGGGAATTTTCTATGGAAAAACGGGGAATTTTCTCTCGTGGGGTCTTCGTGTTTTTGCTTCAGCGGGCCTTCAGGGTGCTATGATGTCCAAAATGATGGGATGGACTGAGCGAATGCTTTTGGAAGCCATGTTGCCCAACAGATTTCTAACACTTGTGTTTTTTCATCCAAAAATGGCCGAAATGGAATTTTCTATGAAAAAATAGGGAATTGTCTCGTGGGGTCTTCGTGTTCTTGTTTCAGCTGGCCTTCGGTCTTGTGATGTCCAAAATGATGGGACGGACTGATCGAATGCTTTTGGAATGCATATTTCCCAACAGATTTCCAACACTCGTGTTTTTTCAGCCAAAATATGGCCGGAAGGGAATTTTCTATGGAAAAACACCGAATTTTGTCTGTGGGGTCTTCGTGTTTTTGTTCCAGCGGGCCTTCAGGGGTGCTATGATATCCAAAATGATGGGACAGACCGATCAAATGCTTTTGGAAGCAATGTTTCCCAATAGATTTCCAAAACTCGTGTTATTTCAGCCTAAACATGGCCGGAAGGGAATTTTCTATGGAAAAACGGGGAATTTTCTCTCGTGGGGTCTGCGTGTTTTTGTTTCAGCGAGCCTTCAGGGTGCTATGATGTCCAAAATGATGGGACAGACTGATCAAATGCTTTTAGAAACAATGTTTCCCAACAATTTTCCAACACTCGTGTTTTTCAGCCAAAAATGGCCGGAAATGGAATTTTCTACAAAAAAACGGGAATTTTCTCTCGTGGGGTCTTCGTGTTTTTGTTTCAGCGGGCCTGCAGGGTGCTATGATGTCCAAAATGATGGGACGGACTGATCGAATGCTTTTGGAAGCAATGTTTCCCAACAAATTTCCAACACTCGTGTTTTTTCAGCCAAAAAATGGCCGGAAATGGAATTTTTCTACGGAAAAACAGGGAATTTTCTCTGTGGGGTCTTCGTGTTTTTGTCTTAGCGGGCCTTCAGGGTGCTATGATGTCCAAACTGATGGGACGAACCGATCGAATGCTTTTGGAACTAATGTTTCCCAATAGATTCCAACACTCGTGTTTTTTCAGCCAAAATATGGCCTAGGAAGGGAATTTTCTATGGAAAAACACCGAATTTTGTCTGTGGGGTCTTCGTGTTTTTGTTCCAGCGGCCTTCAGGTGCTATGATATCCAAAATGATGGGACAGACCGATCAAATGCTTTTGGAAGCAATGTTTCCCAATAGATTTCCAAAACTCGTGTTATTTCAGCCTAAACATGGCCGGAAAGGGAATTTTCTATGGAAAAACGGGGAATTTTCTCTCGTGGGGTCTGCGTGTTTTTGTTTCAGCGAGCCTTCAGGGTGCTATGATGTCCAAAATGATGGGACAGACTGATCAAATGCTTTTAGAAACAATGTTTCCCAACAATTTTCCAACACTCGTGTTTTTTCAGCCAAAAAATGGCCGGAAATGGAATTTTCTACAAAAAAACGGGAATTTTCTCTGTGGGGTCTTCGTGTTTTTGTTTCAGCGGGCCTGCAGGGTGCTATGATGTCCAAAATGATGGGACGGACTGATCGAATGCTTTTGGAAGCAATGTTTCCCAACAAATTTCCAACACTCGTGTTTTTCAGCCAAAAAATGGCCGGAAATGGAATTTTTCTACGGAAAAACAGGGAATTTTCTCTGGGGTCTTCGTGTTTTTGTCTTAGCGGGCCTTCAGGGGTGCTATGATGTCCAAACTGATGGGACGAACCGATCGAATGCTTTTGGAACTAATGTTTCCCAATAGATTCCAACACTCGTGTTTTTTCAGCCAAAATATGGCCGGAAAGGGAATTTTCTATGGAAAAACACCGAATTTTGTCTGTGGGGTCTTCGTGTTTTTGTTCCAGCGGGCCTTCAGGGTGCTATGATATCCAAAATGATGGGACAGACCGATCAAATGCTTTTGGAAGCAATGTTTCCCAATAGATTTCCAAAACTCGTGTTATTTCAGCCTAAACATGGCCGGAAAGGGAATTTTCTATGGAAAAACGGGGAATTTTCTCTGTGGGGTCTGCGTGTTTTTGTTTCAGCGAGCCTTCAGGGTGCTATGATGTCCAAAATGATGGGACAGACTGATCAAATGCTTTTAGAAACAATGTTTCCCAACAATTTTCCAACACTCGTGTTTTTTCAGCCAAAAAATGGCCGGAAATGGAATTTTCTACAAAAAAACGGGAATTTTCTCTCGTGGGGTCTTCGTGTTTTTGTTTCAGCGGGCTGCAGGGTGCTATGATGTCCAAAATGATGGGACGGACTGATCGAATGCTTTTGGAAGCAATGTTTCCCAACAAATTTCCAACACTCGTGTTTTTCAGCCAAAAAATGGCCGGAAATGGAATTTTTCTACGGAAAAACAGGGAATTTTCTCTCGTGGGGTCTTCGTGTTTTTGTCTTAGCGGGCCTTCAGGGTGCTATGATGTCCAAACTGATGGGACGAACCGATCGAATGCTTTTGGAACCAATGTTTCCCAATAGATTCCAAAACTCGTGTTTTTTCAAATTTAAACATGGCCGGAAAGGGAATTTTCTATGGAAAAACGGGGAATTTTCTCTCAGTGGGGTTTTCGTGTTTTTGTTTCAACGGGCGTCGGTGCTATGATGTCCAAGATGATGGGACAGACTGATCAAATGCTTTTAGAAGCAATGTTTCCCAACAATTTTCCAACACTCGTGTTTTTCAGCCAAAAAATGGCCGGAAAGGGAATTTCTACGGAAAAACAGGAATTTTCTCTCGTGGGGTATTCTTGTTTTTGTCTTAGCGGGCCTTCAGTGGTGCTGTGATGTCCGAAATGATGGGATGGACTGATCGAATGCTTTTGAAAGCCATATTTCCCGATAGATTTCCAACACTCGTATTTTTCAGCCAAAAAATTACTAGAAAGGGAATTTTCTATGGAAAAACGGGGAATTTTCTCTGTGGGTCTTCGTGTTTTTGCTTCAGCGGGCCTTCAGTGGTGCTATGATGTCCAAAATGATGGGATGGACTGAGCGAATGCTTTTGGAAGCCATGTTGCCCAACAGATTTCTAACACTTGTGTTTTTTCATCCAAAAAATGGCCAGAAATGGAATTTTCTATGAAAAAATAGGGAATTGTCTCTGTGGGGTCTTCGTGTTCTTGTTTCAGCTGGCCTTCGTGGTCTTTGTGATGTCCAAAATGATGGGACGGACTGATCGAATGCTTTTGGAATGCATATTTCCCAACAGATTTCGAACACTCGTGTTTTTTCAGCCAAAATATGGCCGGAAAGGGAATTTTCTATGGAAAAACACCGAATTTTGTCTGTGGGGTCTTCGTGTTTTTGTTCCAGCGGGCCTTCAGGGTGCTATGATATCCAAAATGATGGGACAGACCGATCAAATGCTTTTGGAAGCAATGTTTCCCAATAGATTTCCAAAACTCGTGTTATTTCAGCCTAAACATGGCCGGAAAGGGAATTTTCTATGGAAAAACGGGAATTTTCTCTCAGTGGGGTCTGCGTGTTTTTGTTTCAGCGAGCCTTCAGGGTGCTATGATGTCCAAAATGATGGGACAGACTGATCAAATGCTTTTAGAAACAATGTTTCCCAACAATTTTCCAACACTCGTGTTTTTTCAGCCAAAAAATGGCCGGAAATGGAATTTTCTACAAAAAAACGGGGAATTTTCTCTGTGGGGTCTTCGTGTTTTTGTTTCAGCGGGCCTGCAGGGTGCTATGATGTCCAAAATGATGGGACGGACTGATCGAATGCTTTTGGAAGCCATGTTGCCCAACAGATTTCTAACACTTGTGTTTTTTCATCCAAAAAATGGCCGGAAAGGGAATTTTCTATGGAAAAATAGGGAATTGTCTCTGTGGGGTCTTCGCGTTCTTGTTTCAGCGGGCCTTCAGGGTGCTGTCATGTCCAAAATGATGGGACGAACTGATTGAATGCTTTTGGAATCCATATTTCCCAACAGATTTCCAACACTCGTGTTTTTTCAGCCAAAAAATGGCCGGAAATGGAGTTTTCTATGGAAAAACACAGAATTTTCTCGTGGGGTCTTCATGTTTTTGTTCCAGCGGGCCTTCAGGGTGCTATGATGTCCAAAATGATGGGACGGACTGATCGAATGCTTTTGGAAGCAATGTTTCCCAACAGATTTCCATCACTCTTGTTTTTTCATCCAAAAAATGGCCGGAAAGGGAATTTTCTACGGAAAAACGGGGAATTTTCCCTGTGGGGTCTTCGTGTTTTTGTTTTAGTTGGCCTTCAGGGTGCTGTGATGTCCAAAATAATGGGACGGACTGATGAATGCTTTTGGATGCGATGTTTCCCAACAGATTTCCCACGCTCGTGTTTTTTCGGCCAAAAAATGGCCGGAAAGGGAATTTTCTATGGAAAAACGAGAAATTTTCTCTGTGGGGTCTTCGTGTTTTTGTTTCAGCGGGCCTTTAGGGTGCTGTGATGTCCAAAATGATGGGACGGACTGATCGGATGCTTTTGGAAGCCATGTTTCCCAATAGATTTCCAACACTCGTGTTTTTTCAGCCAAAAAATGGCTAGAAAGGGAATTTTCTCTGTGGGGTCTTCATGTTTTTGTTTCAGCAGGCCTTCAGGGTGCTGTGATGTCCGAAATGATGGGATGGACTAATGAAATGCTTTTCGAAGCCATGTTTCCCAATAGATTTCCCACACTCGTGTTTTTTCGGCCAAAAAATGTCCGGAAATGGAATTTTCTATGGAAAAACGGGGAATTTTCTCTGTGGGGTCTTCGTGTTCTTGTTTCAGCGAGCCTTCAGGGTGCTGTGATGTTCAAAATGCTGGGATGGACTTATCGAATACTTTTGGAAGCCATGTTTCCCAATAGATTTCCAACCCTCTTGTTTTTTCAGCCAAAAAATGACCGCAATGGGAATTTTCTATAGAAAAACAGGGAATTTTCTCTGTGGGGTCTTCATGTTTTTGTTTCAACGGGCCTTCAAGTTGCTATGATGTCCAAAATGATGGGATGGACTGATCGAATGCTTTTGGAAGCCATATTTCCCAATAGATTTCCAACCCTCGTGTTTTTTCGGCAAAAAAATGGCCGGAAAGGGAATTTTCTTTGGAAAAATAGGGAATTTTCTCTGTGGGGTCTTCGTGTTCTTGTTTCAGCAGTTCTTCAGGGTGCTATGATGTCCAAAATGATGGGACGGACTGATCGAATGCTTTTGAAAGCAATGTTTCGCAACAGATTTCCAACACTCGTGTTTTTTCAGCCAAAAATTGGCCGGGATTAAGATGTATTATTAAAAATAAGTTTGGGTCATTTAAGTTTGGACTTTTGGCCCAAGTGAGATGGGCCTAAAGTGGGCCAGGAGGCCCAGCCCATAGAGCCATGAGGTGGTCGACCCATGGAGGGGGGAGGAGGAGCCGTATGGCCTCCTCCAAGTGTCTTCGGCAAGGGAGACACTTGTCTCCTTCTTGGGGACAAGTGTCCCTCCATGCAAAAAGGGAAGCATGCAAGTATTTAAACAACCAAAAAGAAAGAGAGAGAGGGAGTGGCCGGTTTTGAGAGAGTGAGAGAGAGAGAGTTGTCGAGTGAGAGAGGGAAACTGAGAGAGAGGAGGAAGAGGCCACGCAAAGGAGGAAGCCCGCTCGTCCTTCGCCCGTCACCGTGCGTCCGTCGTCCGCCGTGTGCTCGTGCTTGCTCGGTCTGGAGGCAAGTTCGGATCCATATTCTGCTCTTGCATGTTGTATCTTGCATGTGTGTTTGATTGGTGATGAATCTCGGACATTTAGGGTATGAGAAACCGAAGCTTGAGTGTGTTGTGTTTTAAATAGCATTCTGTTTTCGAGTATACCGCCTGACCCCGAACGTTGTAGAGGCTTTCATGCGGGTTTTGAGTCGCATTTTGGCTTTGACTTCTTCATGAAAGTTGTAGACAACATCTCAATGTATAACATACTAAAAGTTGAGACAAAATGGCTGATTTTAAAGGGGGGAAACTCTTCCTCTACGAAAATACTAGATCTGGAACTGTCTTGTTGACCTCTTGGTGGTTTTGTGTGTTGCATGTCACTTTTTTACCGATAATTTCACTTCAACTTCTGCACGAAAGTTGTAGAGAACATCCTGAAGACTAACATACTCAAATTTGAGATAAAACGAACATGTGTCGCCTAGTGAAACGATTTTTCTTTCGAAGACGACAGATCTGGAAGTATTGTACGGGACTCCAGCGACTTCGTGGACTATAAAGTGACTATCTGTTGAGAATATCACCTAGATCCCTTAATGAAACTTGTAGTGGACCTCTTGAAGCAAAACATATCAAAAATTCAGAAGAAATGAAGGAAGATAAGTAGGTGAAACCTTGATTTTTCGGAGACACCTAAACTGGACTGTTTGGTACTAGGAACAGGGGTTTCGACCGTCCATGGTTAATAATCTAGGACGAATCTGGCCTGAATGTCTGCATGAAAAATCTACCTTAGGATCTTGAATATCTTCTGGTAAAATTTCATAATTTTTGGAGTCCATTCGGGTATTTAAATTGAAATATTTCAAGAACTGCGCAATCTGATTGTATCCAAATGTTGCAAGCTGGAATGTGTGAGCTATATCTTTTTGTGTGAAGTTCTTTTGGGCATGTGTTCTTCATGGAGTTGCTACCTTTATGTCTTGCCTATCACATGTTCTGATTTTATAATTTTTGAAGATCATATGGATATTTAATTTATGTGTTTTCCGCAATTGTGCAAGATGGAATTTGGTAAATTTCAAAAAGACATGATGTATGGATTATTCTAAGTTGTATGAACCCCATCGATTGTGTTGTCATCAGTGGTTGGATCTTGCTGTATATAGGATGATGATTGGAACTACATATAAGAATCAAATGCTGAAAATGATCTTGTTACCATCATATCATATGCCATGTTGAAATTGAGCCATAATTGTGAATGTGAACTATGATAAATGAGAAGGCCGTCGGAGGTGTGAGCCGACGATGCCCCGGGAGTGTCGGGATGCCTGGCCAAGGAGTGCAAATGCCGGATGCCCGGTTGTGTCATGATACATGCCTGGAGGTTTGTGCCGGATGCCCGGTTGTATCATGATGCATGCCCAGAGGGTCCTCGAGAGTTTTGAGATGCCCGGTGATATACGGTATATAATTCTAGGGGGAATGCCTGGTGGTATGGCAGTACGTAATTCCGGAAGCCCTGGAGGTGTGTGCCGAGGGGATTCCTCGTGATGCTAGTTGGGATACGAGATGCCCGGAGGTGTGTACCGGATGCCCCGTTGTATTTTGAATACATGCCCGGAGGTTCCTCGCGATGCCAGATTGGGTGCGAGCGATAAATGAAGGATGCAAACATTGGTCCCTAGGAAGAAAAATGATGAGATCCTTATGAAAGATAAATATTAAAATTGAATCATGTGCATGGGTGTATACATATGGTATGATGCATGATCTACTTATGAAAGTAACTTGATGTTATTTGACATTGAGAATGTGATCATGAAGCCTTGAATGGATCTCATGGGGATGTATACACGATAGCATGGATGATATGAATCATGCGCATGGATGTGTACATATAGCATAGTGGTATATGCACATATGGCATAATGGTATATGTGACATGATGACGGTGAGTGCAGGGATGTATGTGCACCTATGGCATGATGGTACATGTATGACATGATGATGGTGAGTGCATGGATGTATGTGCACCTATGGCATGATGGTAAATGTATGACATGATGGTGAAGGTTATATGATGATGTATGTACATGTGGTGTGAGGACATATGCATGGCTTCAAGGTAAGTTATGCATGGATGCATGAATGACATGTGTTATACTATGATTGTTATGATTGTATTGTGTGATGCATTGAGTGGTTTATTGGGTCCTTTACCTGCTGAGTGGCTGTACTCACCCCTTCGGAGACCAACATTTCAGATTAGATAAGATACCTCTGCTGCTTCTGCCACCGGTAGATGGATCGAGTGGTTGGATATGACCGTGAGGAGGAGGATCGCAAAGGAAGGAACTTTTGGACGCCGACACTAATCAATGGACTTTAAGTATATGACTGTTGGAGAAGATGTCGGTCATCTTTTGAAGTGTAGCCGAGTATAAAAGACTACAGCATTTTGATGTACCGATGAATGATGTCCATCTGGTTTAAGTAAATAAACGTATTTGGCTTTTACCTATAAATGCTTAGTTGGTGTGCATCGTTTTCTGAATATAGGGAAGGAAGTTGATGGATGTGCTTCTGCTATATGAATTGCGTAAGGGACCGATAAAAAAAAAGAAAAAAAGAAAAAAAATGTAAACCCTCATGTAGTATGGACCTGCTGCAATTGAAATGGTATCAGAGTGACATGTTAATAAGAAAAGTGAAATGGAAATTGAACTGTGGCGATCCTAACAGATTGGGGGCCGTTCGAGGGGTGCCACACTGTGTTTCTCCGGAAACTCTCAAAGGGAAACTATTGAAAATAATGAATATATTTTTAGAAAGAAAATCCACAAGACTTAAATGATAAAAATGAGACAAGAACTGATGAATTTATTTCACTCTTTAGAACAGAAGCAAACATTTAGGAAAGGTTGCATAGTGAACAGATATTTTCTCAAAAAGCATGTTAGAAATTCGGATTAAGAAAATAATATATATTTTTTATAATTCCGAACTTTATAACTTCTGAAAAATAACGAATAAAGAGATACAACCTTTCAAAGGTTGTAAGACATCTAATGACCATTAGCAAAATAACCGCAAGTAAAAAAAAAATAATAATATTAATAAACAAGGATTAGTTTGCCTAATAATCGTGCATAGGGTCAAGCGCACTTAGCCCATCATTTTCAATTATAATGTCAGAAGACTTTCGCACCTAAATATGTTCACACACTCCCAACTTTTCCGCGTGTCTTTGTTTCACAAATAAACTTCCAACGAAAAGAAGTTCCTCAGTTTTTGTTGAAAAGAAACTGTGCCACATGAAACTAAGAATATCATGAAAAGCAACCTGCATTCACGAACGACTTCCAGATGGGGCAAAAAAAAACAAAAGAAAAAGAAAAGAGAGAGAGAGGGGATTATGATATGGACTAACCCAAAGTTCTGGAGGTCCATCTCCTCAGCCATGTCGAGAGCATCGGACGATGGAGCCATTGTTATTGTACACAATCCGATGGAGTGAATTATGTCGCTGTCAATCACACCAAATCCCATCACATTAGTATGCACTCTATTATCCCATGGAGTACCACCAGAGCCTCCAAAGGGTCTGATGGTTTTAAAAGGTTAGATGTGCGATATTGGCTCCGCATACACTCCTATGGAATTGAGAGTCTCACCGCATCTTCCGTGAAAGCTGATGACTTTGCTTCCGGTCGATGGATACCAAAAGTACTTCCCCGTTTCCATGCCAAAGGGACCATGCGTTCCTCTATGACTGTAGAATGTGAGTGATTGAACAATAGCATCATCAATGTTGTTGCCGCCATTCTTTCACTTGTAACCAAAGATTGATATCAAGTATTCTCATGGATAATCCAATCTAACATGTGCAATCTCAAAAGTCTCTCTTAAGATTGGACATATAGTGAAAAAAATACTTGCTTGTCAATTTTAATTTACTAAATCACTTGACAGGACACATATCAACGTGATCTCGACCAATGAGATATGAATAAGTAAACAACAACGAATAGGAGAAGGAATGAAACACTAACCCTCGTGACCTTGGACTACTATTCTACTGTGTGGCCATCGTGCTCAACTGAGTAAACTCGTTCACCACTCTTGTCATACACAAACATAATGTAACGTATAACATTGTTGTACGTTACCTCAATTTCTCTCACACTGTTGAATTTCCCATCATCCCAAGCACATTCACCTAGGCCTCCAAGTGGCCCGATTCATTTAATTGGTAGAGATGCGAGGTCGGTTCAAAATATGCTCCAATTAGTTGAAGAAATTCACCACCTTCCAAAAAATGCAACAATTGTGCCACACGTTGCAGGAGATGAGACCGTTGGCGATCCACGGAAGGACACTTCAAGCCCACCACTCAACATCCTCATCCAGTTAATGGCAGTCGAATCGCTTGTGTTAACTCCCTTCTTTGCTAGTCATGGGGGTCTGCTCTTCAAGTTTCTCTGAGGGAGGGAACGGAAGACTTCCCTTCTGTAGCAGCAGCAGCAGCGGCTGCATCCTCATCAACTCAATTTGTACTTTAGCATCTATTTCCGTGTTGTTTGCATGAGCTGATAAACCTCTCAAGCTCCCCGCTACCTTGCACGATTCGAGCAAAAACTTTTGAATAAGGTTTTGGATTATCCAAATTACTCGTTTTGATTTGAAAAAACAAAATCAATAACAAGAATGAGAGGGGTGGTCTTGGCAATTCAAAGTAGAAATGTGACATCATGATAATAATAGGTTGAAAGCTTAATTGGATCATTTGCAATTTTGGCGTGTTTAAATAGTCTATTACTTATTACTTTTGAATCTAAATATTAGGACGTATATAATATATATAATATATATATATATATACATATATATATTATCTTTTGTTAATTCAACTGAAATTTTTACAACGTGTATATGTTGGCACTTAGATTTGTATATAACTATTCCGTATTTTTCTAAAAATTTGAATATTAAATATGAAAAATTACTTTCACTTAATTCGAATAAACATGCTCTCAAAGACCAACACTATCTTTTATCCCTGAAAAATTGGGTGATGTGTCTGTTGGGACTACAAGGCAGTGAATGAGAATTATTTTTTGGGGTGTTATGGCAGTTAAAGAGAAATTGCAAATCTGATCAACCATAAGTGATTGTTTTTAACAATAATTAAGTGATCACTTTTAAGTTTTAACAAATATTGGCAATCAAACAATCAATCGTGAATGGCTTCACTTTTAGCACTGTAATTATTTGTGAATTGTTTCAAGCAAATGTGCATTCTCATCTTTTTTTGGACAGATTAGACAAATCCCTTTTTCAATTTTTGATATGAACAGGATAGGTACCATTATCTTTGATTCAACATCATCATCCTAGAGTGATACCCCAATCTACTTCTCTATCTTCTAGATTATCTTTTATCCATTTCTACATTGAACATTTTCACACTGTTCATGGATTATATTGAGCATGTACCAAAAGTTCGGGAACTATATTAAATAAATTAAAAGTTCATTGACCACATTAGACATTGGGCTAAAGTTTAGAGACCACATTTAATAAATTGAAAACTCGAGAACTAAATTGCACATTGGACCAAAGTTCATGGATTGTTTGTATCATTTTCCCTTTTTATTATTTCTTTTCTTTTAATTTTTCTTATCTTTTTTGTTCTTCTTCTTCCTCAGTGTGAAGACTTCCCCGAAGCTACCCTTCGCCGAACTCTTCCTCATCGAAGCTCCTCAATTGTATGGCGCCACCACAGTGCCAAACCAACACCCAATCCCTCACAATCATCACAACCCAGAGGCCTACCTTTCTCAAGCCACGTTGTCCCTTAACCAAAGCTTTCCTCGACGAAGGACACTCAATCCACGAAGAACAAAACCACAAAGCAAGAATCGCACACAGAAATGACACAATGAGTAACCATGTCTAGTGACCAAAACACTCCCGGTACAGGTCTAGAATCTAAGAAAACCACGCGAGCCTGGTTCAAGCATTTCGTCAAGCACTTAGAGGGGGTTACCGAAAGGGGGCAACGGTTCGTGCCAAGATCAACATACGATGTATGAAAACACTAAAAGACCGATGGAGAGACCAATCGCTGGCACTTAACACAAGTATAACTAAGAGATGGCAAGCCTCGGTCAAAACAAACTAAGGAGATTCGGATCTCGTTCGGGCATTTATAGAAACAGTTGGCGTGCACTACTGTAATGAGGGACTTTCAACTTGATATGGACCCGAGCACAAACCTAGACTCCTAACGTGTACTAGAACACACAGCAGCATCAATGGAGGGCCGGCGGGGCCAAAGCTCGCGTGAAATGGTTGACCGCGAGCTCCGGCCCGACGCCCCCCTCAAAAACAGAGCACACAAGCTCGGCGAAGACCTACCTGGTTTGGGTAAGGCACCGCAGCGGACGGCAGCTGACAAAGTGGTCTCCAGCAACGGTGAGCCCCTCCCTCGAGCTCACTCTCTCTCTCTCTCTCTCTCTCTCTCTCTCTCTCCTCCCTAGTTCGCCTTCTCTCTCTGGGCTGAGCCAAAAAAAAAAAAAAGAGATACAAAAACAGAGCCTCTCCAACTCTCTCGCCGGCTCACTCTCTCGGTCTCACTCTCCCTCCAGCTCTCCCTTTGTCTCTCTGCCAAAGAAAGCAAAAAAACTAGCTGAAGAAGAAGGCCGAAGCTCTCTCCCTTTTATCCCGTCTTTCCTCTCTCTCCAAGGACGACGTGAGATGTGTTGCCAGCACACCGATCGTCCTTGCCGAGCGTCGCCCGCGAGACATTCTTCGCGCTGCTGTCCTCACTCGTACAGCCGTCCTTCGTCCCAATCGTTTGTCACGAGGCTCCTGTCCAAAACGAGAGAAGCAGAGGAGGAAGAAGAGAAGTGGGGGGCTGGGCTGGAGGGGAAGAGGAGATGGGCCGCATGAGGGAAGAAAGAAGAGAGCAAGTTGGGCTGGGCCTAGGTGAAAAGGAATAGAAGAAGAGAAGAGGGAAGAAGACCGGGCCGGCCTAGCCCGGGCCCGGCCTCGGCGCCCTTTTTTCTCCTTCTTTTTAAATATTTGTCTAATTAATTAATTTTATTTTATTTTTTAATAATTAATGATAGTAGTGAAAATGTTCCTAACATTTATGCATGATGCAATTAAATGAAATTAATTATTTTAAATTAAATATTAAATTGTTTATTAAATTATTTTATTTATGAGTTAAAAATTAATCCTTACTTTTTATGTAATTAATGAATGATTAAATGGTCGCCAAAATTTGGATGTTAAAATAATGAAAATTCAGTCACAATTTGTAATTTCGAGCAAAAAGTCAAAAGTAATTTGAGTTACTGTTAAATTATATCTCGAATTGTGAGTATATAGGAAGCTTGAATAGAATTGAGTGAAGTGAATTGAAATTATTAACCTTATCCTTGAGTGGTTGAAGTCCTCGTAATTGTTAGAGATACCTATTCAAGATTTAACCGAGACTTTAATTGCCTATTTTGGTTTCATATAATATCTCAAGAAGACGAGAAGATGTACGGTGAACATCTCATATCCACACAATGAAAAGGTGAATTTAAATATTCCGTGGGTCCTAATCCGACAGTAAGTCCTTGTCAGAGAAAGGAATAGGGAAAGCAAGGGTTTGCTTTTAGTTCTCTTTTCTATATAAAGCAATAGCCGCCCATGGGGCCGTGCATGATGATCATTAACTAGAAAAGGACAAGTTCATGTATTCTCACCTAGTCTCCCACCTGACCCAGGTGGTTTCCCACTTGCAAGGGCCACCTGCGGTAATTTGTCGGGTCATGTTTCTTATTTTAACATATTGATATTAGCATGTTTTGAACCTTTTATTCATAATGAATATTCTTTTCTCCACCAATTAAGAAATATGAAATGTGATATTATGAGGTCTTTCACCTCGGGAGGATTTTCCGCATGTTTCTTTTCTCTTGAGCCTTTTAACTCCCTGTAAAGGAAAAGGAAAAAGGAAAATAAGGGTTTGCTTTTAGTTGTTCTCTTTCCTAAATAAAGCAGGTGGGAGGCCACCTCGGTCTGGCGGGAGACTAGATAAGGATACAAGATCTAGTCCTCGCCTGGTTAATGATCATCAGGCACGCCCCTGCTGCTTTATATGCCCTGGCAGCTTTATTAAGAAAAGAGGATAACCAAAGCAAATTGTTTTCTTTTTTCCTTTTCTTTGACAGGGGCTTACTTTTAGATTGGACCCGCTGAATATTTAAATTGACCTTTTCCTTGTGTGGATTTTACATAAGATGTTCACTGTACATGTTCCTGTCTTCTTGAGATATTAGATAAAACCAAAATAGGCAATTAAAGTCTTGGTCAAATCTTGGATAGATGTCTCCAACAATCACAAGGACTTGAACTACTTAAGGATAAGGTCAATTATTTCAATTCGCATCATTCAATTCTGTTTGAGCTTTATACATGGCTCACAACTTAAGAAATAATTTAACGGCAACTCAAATTATTTCTAACTTTTTGTTTGAAATCACAAATTGTGGGCAAGTTTCCGTTATTTTATATAAGATTACCATTTCTCTTTGCTTATATTGTTATTCCTTTTCCACTCGTAACTGCAATAAAACCATATTGCTCGCATGGAGTGTATTGGACAAGTATCTATAACAATCAGTGGTCGAAGAATTCCATAATGGAAATCCTTCAATGATCAAACTCAAGGTGATGGAGGGTGCGGGTCATATGCCACGAGAAGGCCGGTAGGCTTATCTGAGTTCTTACGGCGCCCTTAGTTCTAGCCTTCTGTTTTTCAATTGTTTAGTTTCGACAATTGCCGTGTTTCTCAGGCCCAAAAAGGTCGTGGGAGCTTCAAGGATGTTCCTTGCTAGGAAGGTACTCAGTCTCAATTGTCTTCCCTGTTAAAGCGTTTGCTCTTCCTAAAGGTAAGAAACTACTTTCCAAGACTTATGCCCAGAATTGTATAATTGAGGGTGTACATGATAACAATTTTATTTTTATTCCATAACTATTTTTCTATTCTAGAATTGTTTCTGAATAAAAATATGTTTGCTAAAGCAATTCCATTTTTTTTTCTAGGACAATTTTTTAGTCAAGAAATAGGTTTGAAACAAAAATAAGAAATGAAAAATAAAAACTCTTCTCATCACTCATCCTTGCTACTAGCCGACTATCCATCCACCATCGCTCGCTATTCACCACCGCCTGCTGTTCATTGCCGTTGGTTGCCGGCCCCCCTCCACCCCCGGTGGCCATCTACCGCTCGCCACTGTCTAACCACCGTTGCCCACTGCTATTGGCTGCCATCCACCACCACTTGAGAGGGATAAATTTTGTATCATTATCAAATGAATTTTTATTTTGAAAATATAAATTTTGTATCATTATTAAATACGTATTTTTGTTCAAAAACTCTTCCAGGAATTAAAACATAAAAATTGATTTCTGGAAAAGTCAGAATGATTGTCATTCGTGTTTTGAGTCTCTGAGAAATGCTTCTGTCACTATCGAAAGGAATAACCTCATATGCCCGTAGTAAAGAGAAAGATTCTATCACGATGCAAAAGTTTTATGAGAATTTGTATTTTTTTAGTGGAACCTTTATAGTTCTGAACTTTTGCTTGACATGTGGTCAACATAGTATATTAGGCTAGGTCGTCACATGTCTTCTTGGTTAAAAAACAAGCGACGTTCGTCGAATGTTGTTGTAGGCGCAGAATGGAGGCAATGGTCAGTCAACGGACAAATCAGATTTTATTCGAAAACAATTCTGGAGTTCCACACTCGACGAATATCCATCCGCAAAAGGATTGTGCAGCGTGGATCCCAAAAAATCCCTAAGTGTGGGGCGAATTATTCATTCCACTCACTCTCATGGCATGACTATGATTAGTTGACCGCTGAATTGCTTGGAGAACGCATGCTACAGAATCTTTTATTGGATGGATTGTTTCTCTTTTTAAATTGGGGAATAGGATGGTACAAATATCATAACTTTCGTATGATACTTGATTGTTCGAGTCTAAAATTATTCAAAAATCTTTCACTTAAGTGCTATTATCAATTTATGTGTTCAGAAATTTGACATGATATTAATTTATTATAAATTAATTGACGTGGCTCTGAAAAATCTAATTTGGAAAATTATAAGATACGATCTGGTTTTGGCCCTATTGGTAAATGCAAAGAAATTAATAAAGAAAAACCAAAATAAGAAAAAGTAGAAGAGATTTGATGCTCACAAAATCCTCTATTTCGCTCTCTTCTTCTTTAGTGATTGAGACATGGTTCCTTGATAGAGCTTAGTCATTTAACGTTAATGAGTTAGGAAGCACGAACACTTTCTAAAGGTCTTCATGTCATGTCATGTCTGACACTCCGATACATGTTTGACACATTCAGACACTTTCCAACACTTGGTTAACACATGTCAGAAAATCCAACATCTAATCAACTTTCCCATACTCTCGAGTCCGAATTCTAACATGAGGTCAATTTTAAAATTTTTTAATAAATGTGAGGTCAAAATGTATATATGTGAAAAAATAAAAATAATAAAAATAATAAAGAAAGAAAGAAGAAAAATTAAGTTTTCTCTTTTCTTCCGACTCTCACTTCCAAAGTGATACACGATTCACCCTCAAGTTTTTTTTCTCTTTTCTTCGACACGTCTAACACATGAGTCCAGAATGTGAATTGTTTGTTTTTCCCTCCAAAATTTATGAATTATTGGAATGGAGTTGACTATGTCAAATTAAAACAATGAATAACATTAATAAATGGTGAATTCATGTTTTTAGTGTAAATTCATTCTAGGCTTATTATTATTATTATTATTATTATTATTATTATTATTATTATTATTATTATTATTATTATTATTATTATTATTATTATTATTATTATTATTATTATTATTATTATTTATTTGTGAATTTGAAACAAATTAATTTGATTGAAATAATTATAAAAATAATAATTTATTATGTATATATAAAAATATATATTTAATATACAACACATCTCAACATGTGGAAATTTTCTAATTTTTTAGAAACAATGTGTCGACATGTCGTGTCATGTCATGCCATGTATCGCGTGTTGATATCGGTGCTACTTAGTTAGTAGGCAACAGGTTAGAGATGTTAGAGAAAACTTATTTGATGTTTTGAAGTTGACAAAACTTTTCTACATTCTATTCAAAAGATCCAAACTTTTGTGTCAAAGTATGAAGACTACCAGACTTTTGTGTCAAACTCTATTTTACATTAGAAGTTTGTCAACTCTGAAAAATTCTAGACTAAATGCAAGTAAAAAATGAAGACTTATCCAAACGCGAGATTATCTTTCTTTCGTCAAGGGTTCGGATCGTATGAATTATATATGACATTATGGATGGAAATATCACCTACAAGATTGGTTATCTTTATTGAAATCAATTTAGATACATCAAATCTTTTCAAAGGCAAGTAAATTTGGAAAGAATCTACTTATGGAAACCAAAATCCTAATTGTATGGGTGAACAGGATTGACGGGCTTTCATCACAATTCTCAAATGGCTCGAGATCTCCTTGATTGATTCTATCCAACGGGTTGATTGGAATAATTCCTTTGGAAAGTACCAACGGTCGAGAATGCATGAAGGAGTATTTAAGGAGACATTTCCAGTCATTTGAAAGTGTGTGTGGAAGAAGAATTCTAAAGTTTGAAGCTTCCCATTTACTTGTTATTTCTTACACTGAGCTCAAAGTTGTACTCAAAAGAAAGAGAGACTTATAGTGTGACTTCGTGAGAGAGTAGTAGAGACTCTTCACTGTGAAGTTGAGATCATGGGGCTATAAAATCTCTTTTATTTCTTAGTGGAATCTAGCCAGAAGGCTGTCAGCATAGGAGAGTGGATGTAGGCTTGATTTAAGCCGAACCACTATAAGTTATGTGTTCTTATTCTCTTCCCTGAACTCCTTTATTTTGTTCGTAGTTCTATTTAACTGCTAAAGTTTGAACTCGTTCAAAGTCTGTTGTTTTTCAGACTCTGTTTCAAAAGTAAAATATTTCTACTGTTCTTTGCGAAAAAAAATTGTACACCTATTCACCCCCCTCTAGGTGTTCTTACTAGCCCTTTCAATTGGTATCAAAGCCTGCGTACTTATTTTTTTGAATTTTTTTACTTCTAAGCTAAAAAACCTCTATAGCTAGTGTTTTGGCTCCAGGTTTGGTTGAAGGTCAAATCGACACCAAACCCCTTTACTTCGATGGAAAAGAGTACAATGTATGGAAGAACAAGATGAAGGCATTTCTCAGATCCAAAGATCCTTTGGAGTGAGATGTTGTAGAAAAATGGATCAATCCTAAAGTAACATCTGCTTTAGACTGAGGAAAAGAAATTATTGATGCTGATGAAACAACACGAGCTAAAATTACCAAGAGACAAGCTCTTAATGCGAAAGTAATCTACTCTTTATACTATGCCTTAAGTCTAACCGAATTTCTTCTAGTGAAATAGCAAAAGAAGTTTGGGACAGATTACATGTTACCTACGAAGGGACTAATCGAGTGAAGGAAACAAAAATAAGCATTCTGCTCGCACAATATGAAGCCTTCAAAATGAAGCTCGGAGAATCCATTACTGATATGTTCAGTCGCTTCATAGAGATTATAAATGGCCTGGTTTATCAAGGTCAACCAATCTCAGGACCAATGAAAGTCAACAAACTGCTGCGTGAATTTTCTAAAGATTGGAATCATGTGAAGACGTCAATTAGAGAAAATTAGAGAATCATGCCTCTATCAGTAGACGAACTAGTAGGCATGCTTCAATCATATGAAGTGGAGCAGATCAATGAGGAAGAAGATCCAAGAGGTAAGAAGTCAATTGTTTTAAAATCTAATAATGATTCTAATGATACAGATTCATATGATGATATGAACGATGAGGAGCTAGCACTTATAATTAAAAAGTTCATAAAGTCGAATAGAAAGGGAAGAAGATTCAACTGGAAGAAGCAGAGCACACAGAATTTCCAAAAGAGGCTAACAGAAGACAATGAATCCAGTAAGGATGTGATATGCTTCAAGTGCAAGAAAAAGGGGCATATTAGACCTAACTATCCTCTGTTGAAGAGGAAGAAAGGAAAATCAAAGAAGTACAAAAAGGCTGTCAAAGCAGAAACTTGGAGTTACACCGAGTGTGAGGAAAGCGAAGAAAAATATGCCAACATATGTCTGATGGCTCATTTCGACTCAGACTCAGAACAAAAAACAAACTCTGATTCAGATTCAGACCAAGAAGTTGAGGTTAGTAACTTGGTAATACCTGTTAAAGTCTCTAAATACATAGATGAACTTTGTCTAGGTCTCAAATCATCTCTTAAAAGGATTTTCGAACTGAAAAAGGAAAATTCTAAACTTAGGCAACATGAAGATTCTTGGAAACAAAAGTTTGAAAGTGTAAAAGCAAGTTTTGACCATTTGAAAGAAAATTCTAAGTCTCTTTCAAAGGAAAATGCTATTTTGAAATAAGACATTTCAAATATTACAAACAGATTTTCAAAAGGATCCGAAAAGTTGGAGAAAATTATTTCAGCTCAAATACCCTACTTTAACAAATCTGGTTTGGGTATGACTTCAGAAACTGTTCCATTGATTGATTTTCCTAAAGTAAAGGAGAGAATCAAACAAAGACCTGCATGGGCATTTTATAGAAATCACTTTCAAAAGGTTTTTGTAAAACCTTTTGGCCAAAGTGCACTCAGATGTTCGAAGTGTAACAGCTCAAAACATTTTGAGAAAAAATGTCCCAAGGTTTGGAGACTTGTTAAGAAGGACTAGGCAAAGACCATCTTTAATACTAACTTTTATGGACCCAAGAAAATCCGGGTATCAAAGAAAGCTAGAGTTTTTCTTTTAATCATAGGTCACTTTCAAGAGGAAGATATAATGGTATTTGGATAGTGGCTATTCGAGGCATATGACAGGAAACTCAAGCTGCTTCATAAAGCTTGTTAGACTGAATGGAGGAAAAGTTTCTTTTGGAGGAAATAGCAAAGGAAGAATAGTAGGATGTGGAACTGTAAAGATTGGAAGTTTGACTATCAACAATGTTTCCTTGGTGGAAGGTTTGAACTATAATCTACTAAGCATAAGCCAGCTTTGCGATACTGGATTCAAAATAAACTTCCAAGAAGGCATTTTTTCTAGAACGAGTCAAGACTTCCCTCAATCATTCACTAAGCAAAGGAATGTGAATATTTACCTTCTAGATGTAAACCCAGAAAGTTCTCAATGCCTTATATCTATTCAAGACGAAGCAAGTCTCTGGCATTGGAAACTGGGTCATGTTAATATGAAACAGATTGCCAAGATTTCTTCTAAGAAGCTTGTTCGAGACCTTCCCAATCTGACTTATCAAAAGTCTGAATTATGCACTCCCTGTGTTTTGGGAAAACAAGTTAGAAGTTCCTTTAAACCTGTAAATCAAGTTTTTACTAGTCGAGCTTTGCAGCTTCTCCATATGGACCTATTTGGACCAACCAGAACTTAGAGTATTGGTGGAAAGAAATATTGCCTAGTAATCGTGGAGGATTACTCTCGCTTCACTTGGGTATACTTTCTGGCAAATAAGTCTGAAGCCTTCTCCTATTTCTCAAAGTCTGCAAAGAAGGTTCAGAATGAAAAAGGTTAGCTATTTCGAGCATACAAACTAATCATGGAGGTGAGTTTGAAAATCAAAACTTTGCGAAGTTCTGTGATGAATATGATTCTCAGCATATTTTCTCTTCTTCATACACTCCAAAACAAAATGGGGTTGTGGAAAGAAAGAATAGAGCCTTACAAGAGATAGCTAAAACTCTCTTAATAGAGAGCAATATCCTCTTGATTTTGGGCAGAAGCAGTTTCTACAGCTTGCTACATCATCAACAGAGTGTTCTTGAGGCTTATCCTAGATAAAACTCTTTATGAAATGTATAAAGGAAAGAAGCCAAATGTTTCCAACTTCCATGTCTTTGGCTGTAAATGTTTTATTTTGAAGAATGCAAATGATCGAACCGAGAAGTTTAAAGAAAAATCAAGCAAATGAATCTTCCTTGGCTACTCAACTTCAAGCAAAGCATACAAGGTCTTTAACAAGAAGACTCAATCTGTAGAAGAATCTATGAACGTCAAGTTTTAAGATTATGTGCAGAATCAACCAAATTAGACTCATCTTGAAGAGTTTGAACCTGTTCCAGAATCAACAAAGTCTACTTCCCCCAAAGAAATGCAGACTTCTAGAGAACATCAACAAGCAGATCGAAAAGATTCAACCGAAGCAGAGGATCAACAGACTTTCAAACCTAGCAGCAACTGGAAGCACAAGTCAAGTCATCCCAAAGAACTCATCATTGGCAACATTGATGAAGGAGTTCGCACCAAATCCAAAAGAAGAGAAGAGTCCAGTGCTCTAGCACTTATTTCTAAGATTGAACCAAAATGAGTAGATGAAGCTTTGTTCGATGCAAGATGGATCAAAGTTATGCAAGAAGAACTCAGACAATTCAGCATCAACAATGTATGGGAGTTGATCCCAAAACCCAAAGGTAAATCTATAATTGGAACGAAATGGGTTTTTAGGAACAAAATGAATAAGGAAGGAAAAGTGATCAGAAACAAAGCAAGACTCATGGCAAAAGGATATACATAAGAATGAGGGATAGACTATGACAAGACCTATGCACCAGTAGCGAGGTTAGAAGCAATTAGATTATTACTTGCTTTTGCTTGCTATAAAAATTTCAGTTTATTCCATATGGATGTAAAGAGTGCATTCCTGAATAGATTCATTCAAGAAGAAGTCTATGTAGAACAACCATCAGGATTTGAAGATCCAAAGAAACCAGACTCAGTTTACAAATTAAAAAAGGCCTTGTATAGACCAAAGCAAGCATCTCGAGCCTGGTATGAAATGTTGAGTAAGTTTCTAACTCAAAACGGTTTTGAAAAGGGAAAGGTTGATACTACCTTGTTTATAAAGAAAGAAGGAAAAGATTTTCTGCTAGTATAAATTTATGTAGATGATATTATCTTTGGTTCTCCTAACGAAAATCTCTGCAATAAGTTTTCAAGATCTATGCAGGATGAATTTGAGATGAGCATGATGGGTGAATTAACATTCTTTATGAGTTTGCAAGTCAAACAATCAAAGAAAGGTATATTCATTCACCAAGAAAAATATGCCAAAGATCTTATCAAGAAATTTGGGTTAGAGAATTGCAAGAAGACAGAGATACCTATGTCAAGTTCTTCAAAGATGGACAAGGATGAAAAAAGGGAAGAAAGTAGACTAGAAGCTATATAGAAGCATGATCGGTTCTCTTCTCTATCTTACTGCATGTAGACCAGATATTTTATTCAGTGTTTGCATTTGTGCTAGATTTCAGTCTGATCCCAAAGAATCTCATTTAAGTGCTGTAAAATGCATCATTAAATATGTTGCAACTTCTCCAAAGCTGGGTCTATGGTATCCAAAAGAATGAGACTTTACCCTTCTTGGATATTCAGATGCAAATTTAGCTAGTTGTAGAGTCAATAGAAAGAGCACATCTAGTACTTGTCAACTGCTGGGAAATACGCTAGTATCTTGGTTCTCAAGGAAGTAGAGTATTGTAGCATTATCAATAGTAAAAACATAGTATGTGGCTCTTGGGAGCAGTTTTTCTCAAATTTTGTGGATAAGACAATAGCTAAGAGACTTTAGAATAGAAGAATCCTACACCGAGATTAGATGCGACAACACCAGTGCTATTAATCTCACCAAGAACCCAACTCTTCATTCAAGGGCAAAGCATACAGAGATTCGACATCACTTTATAAGGGATCATGCCCAGAATGGGGAGATTATGATTCAGTTTATTGATTCGAAGAATCAGTTGGCAGACATCTTTACAAAGCCTCTGGAGAAAAATCTTTTCGAATCTATTCACAACAAGTTAAATATTATGTCCCCTATTATTTAAAGTCTGAAGTTGGTCAAACTAAGAATTTCCAGATGCTACCTTAGTATGAGATTATCTCGAATCTAGGTATTCTAATTTTAGTATAAAATTTGTAAAAAGGTATGACTTTATTCGAATCATCACTTGCTTATTTTATTTTTAGAAGTTATATTTTTTCTTGCTAAAATTCGATTTTCAAATTTTAGTTGCCATTTTTAATTCATTCCGAAAAGTTTTTTTGTGTCGTTTCATTTTCCCGAGTTCAAAAAACCTTTTTATCATTCAAAACATTTCATTTCCTCTACTGCCTTTCAAACCCTAAGAGTCTCCCTTGATCTTTACTCTCAAGTTTGCTCTGCAAGTTTCCATCTTTTCTTCATTTGAGCCTGCCTGTGAAATCCTCCTAGCCTACAAGCATGTCTTGCCAAAGGAAATCCTCTCGGATTGTAAGCAAGGGGCCTCGTAATGTGCCAGAAAGGCAGACACATTTCGATCTCACTGAGGAAGATTCTCCCTGTAACTCTCCATTGCAATCTCCACAGCACTCTCCGCAGAATCCTCCGCACCAACCTCTGGAAGAGGAAGTCGAGCAAGACGTTGTTCCTCTCAGGACTTTGACTCCCCAAGTTTTGTACAAGCATTATGGTTATCTGAAAATGGGTGGTACTCCAATGAAGTTTAT
This sequence comes from Eucalyptus sideroxylon, assembly GCA_014182405.2. Taxonomy (NCBI): domain Eukaryota; kingdom Viridiplantae; phylum Streptophyta; class Magnoliopsida; order Myrtales; family Myrtaceae; genus Eucalyptus; species Eucalyptus sideroxylon. Next base: position 378,856 of record JABKBF020000017.1, on the reverse strand, counting down.
TACTGATTTTCTTAGAGGACATGGGCATAAAAACGAAACATTATTTCTAAGAATGATGGAACAGTTAGGTATAGCATCAAATGGAGCGGCAGAAGAAGCTTTTCTTAACTTTACTACTGATCCTAGATTTAGCTCTCAAAATCAGCTTGAAAGTAAAGATGATGATGAGCGAATGTTTTCGAATTTTCAACCTAGGATGGGTGTTGCTGCTGAAGTGCTTGGTGATAGAACAAAAGTCTTTCGTTCTAAAGAACACAAAAGGGTTTACACCCAAAGGTTGAAAAGAGGAGTGATGAACCCTCAATTAGTCAATTTGTCTTTCTAGACTCGATCAAGGTGAATTTGAGGGAAAAGTTGGCTTTCCTTCAACTTGAGAATTTTTGTTCAAAGACGACTATAGCATATCTAGAGTTGACTGCATTTTTCTATTCGAATCTATCTTTTCTTGACCAGAATCAAATCTAGTTCACTGTGAGTGATAAAGCGTATGTAGTGGATGTTGACACACTGGCAGACATTATTGGGGTGTAAAGGAGTGGTTTTCAACTAATAAGTGTCTTAGTTGGTCAAGCAACGAGATTTCTTGTCAATGACAGATTACTAGAATGAGGCATCACATATTCTAGACTACCAGCCTCAAATATTCTATTGCACAAAATTGTCATTAATTGCATCAGACCAAAGGCTGCATAAAAAAACAGATGTTTCTAGATTCGAAGCAAGGCTCATGTTTGCGATCTGCAATGGGATGAGATTTTCACTCCCTCATACTATCCTGATGCACATGTATAGGACGGTTATGAAGGATAAAGGACAGTTGCCTTATTTTGCGATGGTTACACAATTGTTTAGACACTTTCAGATCCAATTTCCCGCAACTCTTTGTTCTTGAACCATTGCTCCTATGGTAATAGAACTAAATATGGTTTTGAAGATGAGGTTGAAAGATCTGAACAAAGCTATTGAGTGCTTGAAGAAGGAGTCCTCAAGCAAAACAAAGGAAGACTCTGCTGGAAGAAAGAGGAAAGGCAAGGAAGTTGTGCAAGAACCTGCAAAGAAGAGAAGATCACTTATCTTGCAAGACGAAGAGGATGAAGATGACCTTACAATTTCTGCCTTTGCCTTAAAAAATCTTCAAAGTTTTGTTGGTTTTGAGCAACCAAAGGAAAAGGAAGGAGGAGACACAGAAGAAACAGAGCAAGAAGATGAAGAACAAGCATTAAGAGAAGAAGAAGCAGAAGAAGAAGGAGGTCACTCTAAAAAGAAGGGTGAGGATAACTCTTATGAAGAGATAGTTACAATATCCTTATCTAAGGATTCAGAAGCAACTAGGAGTGGACCAATAGGAGTATGAACAGAAATAGAACATCACTCTTGTTCTGACAACGAGAAGACAAAAGAAGAAGGAATCCCTTCTCCACTTGTAGGCACAGAAACATGGGGAGCTGTTGAGAAAATAAGGACTTCTTCTCCTCATTTTGGGAGTGATGGGATAAGTCGATCTCCTGCGGACCCAGAAGATGTCTATGCTTCTCAATTTCCTGAAGCTGACATTGAAGAATCTACTTCGAGTCTTGGTGCTAGACAAGTTGATGTTCCCTCTTATATCAACTCTCCAAGAATTCAATTTGCTGAAGCTAGTGCGCAGTCTGAACCAAATGCAGACTTTCAAAGGCTGTTAGAGCTCCTTTTGAAGTTAAGAGCTCTGCAACATAGGATGGAGTTTGAGATCTAGAAGCTTCATACTACCTTGAAATCTACTTCAGATTTTCTCACTAGAAAAGTACAGTCTCTAGACATTCAAGTTCAAGCTTTAAATCAACAAGTTTCACAAACTATTGCCAAGATCGAAGATATCCAGAAGCTGAAGGAGACAGTGTAGTCTATGGGAGATTTCCAACTAGTTCGAATTCCAAGACAACACTGATTTCATTTATCTTTTATCTATTTTGACTTTCTCCACTTTTTGTTGCTGATAAGAAGGGGGAGAATGTGCAAATTTGAACATTTGAACTCTTGAAACTCTTTGCAGATTTTGTTTGACTGTTATTCTGTAGCAACTTTTGTTAGGATAATTATGGTTGTGGATGGATGTTTAAATCCTAATGTTTGTCTAATTTGTCAAGATTAACATGTTTTTTGTGGTTGCAGAATCCATGCTATCAAGATCTTTAACAATCTATTTTATAAGATATAATGTACTACTAAAGTGTTGTTTTGCAGGTCATAAGTCCTTAAATCTGCAGGGAAATTTTGTCATCATCAAAAAGGTAGAGATTGTTAGAGAAAACTCCTTTAATGTTTTGAAACCGACAAAACTTTTCTACATTCTATTATAAAGATTTCGAGACTTCTATGTCAAAGTTTAAAGACTGTCAAACTTTTGTGTCAAAGTCTGTTTTACATCAGAAGTCTGTCCACTTTGACAAATTTCAGACTGAACGCAAGTGAAGAATGAAGACTTATTCGAACATGAGATTATCTTTCTTTCTTCAAGGGTTCGGATTGTATGGATTATATATGGCCTTCTGGATGGAAATATCACCTACAAGATTGGTTATTTTTATTGAAATCGGTTTAGATACAGTAAATCTTTTCAAAGGCAAATAAATTTGGAAAGAACCTACTTATAGAAACCAAGATCATGATTGTATGGGTGAACATGATTGACGGGCTTTCATCACAATCTTCAAACGGCTCAAGATCTCCTTGATTGATTCTGTCGAACAGGTTGATTAGAAGAATTCCTTTGGAAAGTGCCAATGGTCGAGAAGGCATGAAGAGTATTTAAGGAGACATTTCCAATCATTTGAAAGTGTGCGTGAAAGAAGAATTCCAAAGTCTGAAACTTCCCACTTGTTATTTCTTACACTGAGCTCAAAGTTGTACTCAAAAGAGAGAGAGAGAGACTTATAGTGTGACTTTATGAGAGAGTAGTAGAGACTCTTCACTGTGAAGTCAAGATCACAATGCTGTAAAATCTCTTTTATTTATTAGTGGAATCCAATCAGCAGGTTGTCAGCGTGGGAGAGTGGACATAGGCTTGATCTAAGCCAAACCACTATAAATTCTAGGCTTGATCTAAGCCGAACCACTATAAATTATATGTTCTTATTCTCTTGCCTAAACTCCTTTATTTTGTTCGTAGTTCTATTTAACTGCTAAAGTTTGAACTTACTCAAAGTCTATTGTTTTTCAGTCTTTGTTTCAAAAGTAAAATATTTCTATTGTTACTTGTGAAAAAAAAAATATATATACACCTATTCACCCTCCCTTTGGATGTTCTTACTAGCCCTTTCAAGAAAAATAGAAGGATCTGCAGAATTAAGAAGTAAAAAAGGAAAAAAAGCAATAGTGGCCAAGAAGATATCTAGTGGAGTATGCAGCTAGTGATTTTTCACTTATACACCCAACGTGGCATTCGACTTCTTTGCGATTTGCTGGATTCATGTGAGCACCATCGCGATTTATGTCCTGAATCCGTTAATGTCTTTGTGATTCGTCCGAATCAAGCACAACTCCTTTCGTCAGGCCCTTAAACTCATCACCATCTCAACTCACTGAAGCCGATTTGACCGATTCCCTTTTTGTTATATATAGGCTCGGATCTCTTCACTGCTCATTTCAAGCTCGAACCTCTCTATTGCTCAAGGTTTTGGAAGAGCATCTCCTCTCTAGTATTTAGGGTTTCATTTTGAAATGAATTTGAGGACAAAAGAGCCAAAAAGAAGATTATCCATGTTGGAATTAAGCTTCTTATAGGAAAGCCACTCGTAATCAAAATTTAATTTACAAAGTCATGTAGTAACTCATCCATTAATATGACATTTAAGTGAGCGCCGTATTAGAGTAATGACCATTATGGAGTCCTTATTTCCTTTAAGTTGAAATACATGTACTTTTTTATTTTTTTGGTCAGTGAAATATATGAACTTTTTTTTTGGGTCCAAAAAATATATGTACTTTAGGATGCACAGGATGTCATAATCTTCCGACAAGTCGCATATGCAGTGAGAAGCACGATATTTGTGCTAGCACCAACTGTAAAACGCTTTCTCGACACCAATAACAGAACTTAGTTCTTATAAGCCCTTCTATTGCAAAATAAGGGCACAAGGACTATAATCCCAGAGAGTACAGCCAACTCTCTCTGGCAGCCAAAGAGCGTGATAATCTTCATTCAACTTCCCAACTGTAACAAAACAGCTATCATATTTGAAACCTGAACACATTGCAGATGTATCCAAAAATGATTTTGATATCGAGCGATAAATATTAAAAATATGCTGGAGTGGGATTGGGATAATGACGAGGGAGGCTTTGTCACTATGTAATCAAGGTCTTTTTTTTTTTTTTTTTTCTAGGACAGAGAATTTCTCTTTTCACTAATGGGAAACTTAAAAATTGGATTGCGTTGGGGTGTAATTCATACTTCCCATCAATAGGATGGCACGGGGGTCTCACTCTCCAGTGAGCAATCGAGGGTCTAGGGGCTGCCTCACCAAGGTCGCAGGGACAGTGCCCCCAGGCTGCCAAAGGGCTTTTATAGTTTGAACCCATATTTTATTAGTAATTTAGGTTTTGGCCCATGAATAACTACTGAATATGGAAAGTATCGAGAACTAATGAAGAAGAAAAAAACGGGACATAAAATCCAAGTGGCCAAAAACATAAGCGTATCCAACCTTATGAGAAGAAGGTATCATCGGTTATTGTACTTGATGAGGAGCATCTGCTGGATACTCCAATCTAGACATGAGGAGGGGTCCAAGAGCGAGCTTTGGTGGCTAGCCCTAATAAGCCACCCGAGCATACATGAAGTTATTGAGCTGGAACTATTAAGAGTTGGGCACACCCTTGACAATCAAGCATCTTAGAGCTTTAATCGCTCTAGATAGGACCAACTTGATTTTCCTTATAGAAACCAAGAATAAAAACAGTATGGTGACTCGCATAAAACAGCAATAGAAATTTTCATATTCAGTCATCATTGATCCTATTGGAATTGTGGGTGGGCTAGCACTTATGTGGACTGAGGAGGTGAAGGTGGAAGTGGAATCAAGTTTGGGGGAGTTTATAGACATCACATGCAAAGACCTCAATAGCGGATACATAATAATGAGGATAACTTTTCTTCACGCCCCTACAAACTATCAGGAAAGATTTCAACTATGGCAAACCATTTGCTTTATTAGTTCATCCAATACCCTCACATGGATTTGCATAAGAGATTAAAAGATTGGAAGACGAGATACGGACCGATATAGGATTGTGGCATTCCGAGACTCTTGAACACATTCTCACTCATGGATATTGAGATAAAGGGATGTACCTACACATGGACAAATAATAGAGAAGGAGATGAGTTAGTGAAAAGGAGGTTGGATAGGGCCATATGCAACTTAGAGTGGAGAGTTCTATTACCAACTGCAGAAGCCTTCGTATTACCAGTAATTGAATCAGACCATCATCCTATCCTACTCTCCTTGGACTCAAATGGGGTGAGAAGAAAACAAATATTCAGATTTGAGACCCATTGGTTAGAAAACATAGAATGTACAAAAGTAACACACAAAGCATGGGAGAATGAAAGCTGCAATTACCTTAATATTAAAGCCAAAATAAAACTAGTGGCAGCGGCTCTTCGAAAATGGAGTAGTGCATTGAGATGGATCCAGCCATGCTAGAACATATTACTGAGCTTTCCAATTGTGTAGAAGAGGGACCAAATAGTGAGGAATACAGAAATATTGTAAAATAGATTGGAAACTTATGTAGGCGAGAAAAAATGTTATGGTTCATGCAATCCATAATAAATTGGATGAATGGGGAGATCAAAACACAAAGTTTTTTCATGCCACAACAATCTAGTATCTCTATGTTATAGCTTGATGATTAGCATTGGAGCCATGACCCATTGAATATCAAACAACACATTAGGGCTTAATATAGCTCATTATTTACTTCGGTGGGTTATAAAGACTATCAGCCCATATTAGCCAATGCACACAAGTGGCAAATGATGACAAGAATGCGTTGTGGAGAGGAAAGTACACTTGCAAGTCCTGCGCGAACTAAATTCAACCCTCAACTGTTTTTGCACGTGGAGCTTGTCTCTAACAACTCCCAAACTGTGGATTGTGTGCTGGGATGGCTGGAAACTCCTTGGGCTACCTAGTTCATAATTGAAGGTTGCAAATTCCTAATGGGCCAACTTTAGGGGTTGATTTAAAGTATGAGCCGAGAATCGCAAATCAGACCCCAAACTGGACTGTCAAGGCCCACCGGACGAATTCTTTACCATCAATTTGGAAAGAGAGCCCCCCTCTTCATAATGTTTAATTTTATGTTTTGATCTTGGAACTTTATGTTATCCATCTCATCGTTAGCAGTGAAAAGTTTATCTTCTGACCAAAAAGAAAATAAAAATTCATAAAACTCTCGGAATTCACGAGCACACTCCCACTTCACTCATCTCTTCGTCTCTCTCTCTCTCTCTCTCTCTCTCTTTGTGATAGGCATCGAGTTCAGCGACTTAGTCTAGAGTTCTTGCAACGATGGCATTGCTCTCAGCTTTCATGATGGAGATTGTGATCCCAGTCTGCGCCATCATTGGGATTGTGTTCTCCTTGGTGCAGTGGCGCTGCAGGTTGTGCTATAGCGACGACCAAAAGGGAGACCGAACTGAGCGCGAAGTTTCTCAAGGCAAGTATGATGAGATAAAGAGTACCATATCTAAAGGTAACTATACAGATCCTTTAGCTTCACAACTTGCCTGCTTTATGGAACTTTTCCTTTTTGCTGCACCGGGGATTGATAGCCGTACATTCTCAAACATTCCAGATCTTTCGGTAAGGAAATTCTATGGTTCCCTTTTTCAATAAGGCTCGTAATTTAGCACATATTCGTTGTCCGAGAGAGAAAAAGGAAAAAAATGAAGACAGAGATTGAAGTACATTTGATTTTCTGGGCTGAGTCTTTCTTTTTCCGGGCATAGCGAGGTTGGAGTTCAACCCCCTCCTTTCTATGTCTCACACACTGTTCATTAACAGATTTTTTCTGGTCAATCTCGCATCTGCCTGAGCAAAAGCAACCATTTCGAGTCTTGTAGTCTGATGATATCTCAGCGAAATCATGAGCTTCTGCAGCTTGTGGGGCGAGTCATTATTAGGGTTTGTCACAGCTGCTAGAGCTCTGAGCGATGTATCTGAGCACAGTAGTATAATATTTAATCATTGAGATCTCTTCTGAGGAAGATGGTTGGAATAGTGGTGATCTTTGTCGTGTTCTTGGGCGGAGGGTTAACTGGGGTAGCTCTTGTCCTTTTGGCTTTTGCCCTTTTTTTTTTCAATCAACAAGTTCGCGCTTTGTTTGGACTAGGTAAATGCACGTGATGTGCCTGTCACGGGAATGTTTTCGTCTCTTTACTCATCAACTTAACTGCAGGTTCCTACGGGACTGGAAGGCACTTTATTTTATTGAATTGCACAAACAAAGAATGTTCATACTATAGCATAGCTGTTTCAAAAGTATATTTGATTAATGTCTGGGGATAATTTATGAATAATTACTCGTCTTAAAAGATTAATTGATCTATTAGCTCAAGAATTGATTTGAGTAAGTCAAACTTGGTGTTGTGTTTTGAGCGTATGTACATCCGTGAGACAGATTACATTTGACGACAGCCTAAGGGATGCGCTCGTGTTGTTGAAAAGGATTTCTATGAAAAGATTTTCTAAACTTTCTAATGTTTGGAACAATCAAATAATAAATCAGTTCAAAAACATTTTCAATCAAAGAAAGTTCTTGCTCTAAATCAAGAAAAAGATTTCTCCTCCCTAATAAGAGGAGTTATTCCTTGTCACACCGCGGCAAAGAACTTCAACCAAGCTTAGAGTTTCGATGAATCTCTCTCTCTCATCCTCATCTGCTTCCAGAATTTCTTTTCCCTAGTGACAAATCGACAAGTCATGTTTTCATCCATAATAAAGTAACGCCCCCCTCTCTCCCCACCGACATGTGCAAAAGAATCACACCTATGCACTCACCACTTTGGTCGTAGTCTCATCCACATCTTATTATAGTCAAGCGGTAAAAGACCCGATTGGTGGGCAGTTATGGCCGAAGAGTACATCGCACTGCTGAAAAATCACACATGGGGGCTTATACCATATTGTCAGCATTATAAGCCCATTGGCTACAAATAGGTCTTTTAGGTCAAGTTTCGTGCATATGGATCTGTTGAACGGTATAAGGCCAAATTAGTCACAAAGGGCTTTCATCAATTCTAGGGAGTCGACTACAATGAAACCTTCAATTCGGTAGTTAAACATGTCACCATTTGCACAGTCCTCCCGATTGCATTTCCTCCGGGCGGGCAACTCCAACAATTAGATGTCAAGAATGCTTTTCTCCATGATCATCTCACTGAAGAAATATTCATGGATCAACCACCGGGTTTCGCTGTTTGCCATTTGAAATGATCTTTGTGGCTTGAAATAAGCTCCTCATGCCTGGCACCAACGTCTCAGTAATTTTCTCGTCTCCCTTGGTTTTGTAGCTTCTACCACTGACTCCTCACTATCTACTCCATTGCCAAATCGACAAGTCATGTCAGGCCCATGTCTCCAATTCCTGCCCTGGGGTTTATAGTGGCTGAGCCCAAGAAACCCAAACTTCTCCAATCGAGACCACAGTAGTTGGGCCCAAGTCCCCATAGGTCAAGGCCTTGTCCCCAAAGCTCAAGTCGGGGTCCTCGAAATTGAGTCTAAATTCCTAATGGTGGGGCTTGGGACCTTCGAAGCCTAGCCCAAGACCTTGGCATCATGCCTGTGTCTTTGCCAGTCACACCCAAGTCCCTAATCTCAAGGTCGGGTTTTATAAGAGAAAAAATTAGTTGTTTACAATTTGTTAAAGTATTGAAGTTATGAAATTTGATTTGATAAAAATATATCTAAAAATTGATGATATAGCACATGCGGCCTTAATATCACACAATTATTGCATTCTTTCTTCAGAAAATAAAAGCAATAATTTTCAGTTCATTTCAAATTTTAGTTGAACATCGAAAAATATCGTCATTTTATCGAAAAATGACTTCTTCGAGCACATTTTTTAGAAATGTCAAGTTATCCGCAAAACAAACAGAGCATAGGTTTAATTTCTTTCTTCCGTATGATTTGTGTTAGTCATAGGAAGCTTGGTATATGCAACTAATGACACTAAGTCAAATTAATTAAACTTGGGATAGTAATTTTTATATGTAATTGGCTTTAATAGAAGCATATTGTACTAGAAAGGTGAATTGCTGACGACGTACAACCTTTAATTCTAAAGTATATCTTCACTTCGTTTGTGAATGTGTTTTGGGGTTTTATCAACATACGTTGTGACTTGATGTAAAATATTTCTCATTTTCATGAGATTGTCATCCTTGATTTATCATGCTTATGACCAAACGCTAATTCTATAGGGTTAGTTAAGAATATATAGGTAACGAACTGTTCTTATTTTTCTGGAAGGTTCTCTTTTGTGTTACATTCTTGCTTCTCCTAACTAAAGTCCTTATACGTAACAATGTTTCATACCTATTGCTCATCATTTTTATTTGAATTATCTTTCGAACTAAATCATTATCAATTCTATTGTGAAATTAATTTTTTTCTTTTATTTTTTTTCCAATCATTTCTCCCTAGTTGCATTTCACCTGTCTCCTCTTCTAGTTCTAATCTAGGAAACACCGATACTCTTCGGGAGCCTTCGTGTTTGGTCAACACATGTCGGAAAATCCGATACTTGGTTAATTTTCCTGACACTATCCGACACTTGAGTTGGAATTTCGATATGCGAGTTTCCGACATGTGATTCTAACATGTGAGGTCAATTTAAAAAAAAAAAAAGATTCAATAAATGAGGGGTCAAAATATATATATATATATATATGTGAAAAGAAAAAAAATAATAGATGGGAAAGTAAGAAAAGTCTAGTATTTTCTTCTCTTCTAACTCTCACTTCCCATGATACACAATTCACTCCCTAATTTTTTCTCCTCTTCTGACACGTTTGACACGTGAGTCTAGAATGTGAATTGCTTGTTCTTTTTCTCCAAGTTTTATGGATTATTAGAGTGGAGTTGAATTTGTCAAATTGAAATAATGGATAATATTAATAAATGGCAGATTAATATTTTCAGTGTAAATTTATTCTAGGCTTTTATTATTATTTATTTATTTGTGAATTTGAATAAAATTAATTTTGATAATTTATTATGTATATATAAAATATACATTTAATAAACAATTAGTCCAAATATGTCGGAATTCTCTGTTTTTTGAGAAATGACGTGTCGGTGTGTCATGTCGTGTCATGCTGTATTGCGTGTTGCATATCGATGTCAATGCTACTTAGGTTCTAACTTCTAAGTTCAGTTGTAATTTTAGTTCTGATGTTTTCCCATACTCTTGGTTTTATTTCTGGCTCTAACCTACAGTTTGCTATTGTAGGTCATAATCTGTTTCTACTTTCTTCTTTGTTTGTGATGCTTTAATTCAAAGTAATGTTTAAGATGTATTTACGATAATATTGTGGGTCTGGGACTATGTACTGAATATTCAGTTCTTTTTATTTCATTAGTCATTTTGCGGAACTAGGTACTTTCATTCTTTCATCCCTTTCCCCAGCTTGCCCTACTCATTATGTTATCGTCACTCTTCCGCTGGTTGGATTTAACACTTACACTGTCTACCTTGGCAAAGGTGAATCGTAACATAAACCATATTATCTTTTGAGTTACTCTTTTGGAGGAGCTGTAGGTTAGGCTTTCTTATTTCTTGGAACTAGGTTCAACAAAACTAGGCAACGGAATAACGTAACTGGATTTAACTACTTTATACCTTATTTCGTCACACATAACGTAGAATGTCAAGAATCAGATTTGTTGCGTTATTTGCTTGATAGAGAGGGCTCAATTATCGTTTGTGATTGTAACAGATGTGAAATCGTTTCTGTTAATGGAGTACCAGTATGCTGGAGTTTTCGTGGTTGCTTTTGCGATCGTAATCTTCCTCTTACTTGGCTCTGTTGAGAGGTTCAGCACCCAAAGCCGGCCTTGCACATCGAATCATTCAAAAACGTGCAAGCCTGCACTTGTCACTGCCATTTTCAGTACAGTTTCATTCCTACTTGGTGCTTTCAGATCAGTCCTCTTTGGTTCCCTCGGCGCATATATTACTATATATGCTAACGGAAGGACTGCCTTGAAAGACGAAAACATCGTTAAAAGATCTTTCAGGTCTGCTGCAGTTATGGGATTTCTTCTTGCTGCTGTCGATCTTCTCGTGCTCTATCTTGCAATCATTTTGTTCAAGTTGTACTATGGCAATGACTGGGAAGGTCTGTTTGAGGCTATTACCGGTTATGTTCTTGGTGGATCTTTCATGGCTCTCTTTGGAAGAGCCAGTGGTGGAATTTATGCCAAGGCTGCTGATGTTTGTGTTCGTCTGGTTGAAGAGAATGACCCAGATAGCCCACAAAATGATCAAAACCCAGCTGTATGTACTTTCTTACCGTAGCTTTATCTATTAAGTACATAATTCACTTTTAGTCATAAATGACGTTGACCTTAATCATTCAGGTGATTGCTAATTATGTTGGTGATATTGTTGGAGATATTGCTGGTATGGGACCTGATCTTTTTGGCTCTTATGCTGAATCATCATGCGCTGCCCTTGTTCTTGCTTCCATCTCTTCTTTCGGAATGGAACACAACTTCACTGCTATGTGTTATCCCCTGCTTATAAGTTCTATGGGTATTCTCGTTTGCTTGATCTCAACTTTCTGGTGGGAAATCAGGCCTGCATCGAAGAAGGAACAATTTATTATTTCCACAATTCTAATGACTATTGGTATTGCTATTGTTAGCTGGATTGCTCTGCCCTCATCATTCACAATTTACAACAGTGGATTGCCGAAAGTTGTGAAGAACTGGTAAACTCTTTGATGATACTTTTTACCTTCTGATCCTAAATGCTGCTTTCTTCTAATGTGAATTGGAACATGCTTTAGTGTCAGAGGGCTTTTACGGGATTAAGTCAACACGTTAAGCGTATGCAGTCGCTAATTATGGATATGATCTTGCAGGCAGCTGTCCTTGTGTGTTGGTGTTGGTCTTTGGGCAGGGCAAATTAGTGGGTTTGTCAATAAATATTACACCAACGATGACTTCAGGTGTTAAATTTCTAAATTGACTCTGCATTCGTTTTGCGGAAAATATGGTGTTTCTAGAAATTGTTTTCCAAAAAGCCATTTTCTAGAAAAATAACCATTCTTCCGGTATTCAACTAAAATGTGAAAATGAACTAGAAAATAGTTTCCGCCCTTTTGAAAAGAAAATCTTTTCCTGCATGTATTCATTTTTAATAACTTTTTATTATTTTTTACTTCTTCCTCCTTGGCCTTGAACAGCCGCCGGCTATGGTGACAGCTTGGCAACCAGCCATTAGTGAGCTTCGGCCTCACCCTAGGATGGCAAGGCTCGAGTCTTTCCTAAGGTTGCCAGAGGTTGGCAAGGCTCTAGTGGCAACCCCAGGCAATAGCGCCAACCTCTAGCAAGGCTTGAACTTTGCCTAGCTCAATGGCCTTGGATGAGCTTGGCTTCACTAGATTCTGGCGAGGTTAGAGCTCGCCAATGGCCGGTCACCGGCTGTTGCCGTGGCTGGGCAACCAGCCAAGGAAGAAGAAAAAGAAGAAAAGAAGAGAGAATAAAAAAGAAAAATAAAACATAAAAATAAAAGGAACATGCATTTGGAGAAAGAAAATGAGGTAGAAGAAGTTATGAAAAATGTTTTTCACTTTCTGAAAAGTGAAAATATATATATATATATATATATATATATATTTTCCCCACTTTTGAAGATATTTTTTTTAATAGCGAAAAATATTTTCCTTAATTAGTATATTTTCTGTGAAATTAACGTCGAAAAATCCAAACAACGGTTTCTTGAAATTTTTTTTTTTTCGTGAAAGGAATGGAGCATAAATGAATGATATTAATCTTTACAACTGTTGATGGTCATGTGCTGACCAAGTAATGATCCTCATTTCAGCCGCTGTCTCCAACGATGTTTAGGATGCTGCCAACAATATCTGCAGCTGTCTCCAAGATGATGCTGCCACCAATTCCTGCACCTGTCTCCAATGTGTTGCTGCCCACAATTTCCGCAGCGGTCTCCAAGTCGCTCTCGAGAATGTTAGTGTTGCCCTTGGCTCTGTCAGTATCCCATTTTTTGCCGCCGTTAACATTTTCGTGAGTTACCATTTTGCTGCCACGTATGGAATTGCTGTGGCTGCCCTTGGGATGCTAAGTACCATTGCCACTCGATTGGCCATAGATGCTTTCGGTCCCATCAGCGACAATGCCGAACGTATTGCTTTCATGGCTTGCATTAGAGCCCGTGAAGCTGACGGCAATTCTGCCATTGGAAAGGTACAGGCAATCCTTGCATGTGAATATAGTATAAACACTGTCCTGTTGTCCTTTTAGTAGCTTATTTTGATAAAATCTATAACATAGCAGAGGAAAGGGTGTCTCTGCGTAGGGACATTTCATGAGATTACATCCACGTCCTCCAGAATCTGTGCACATTGTCCAATTATCTTCTTTTTCACCATAAATGGCTAAATATTACGTTAGTTACGTGAGTCATTTTGGATTCTTGCTGGGGTGGCATGATGTTTGGTTGAAATCACCTTCTTTCCTTTAGGTGCTGCCTTTCATCTATCATTCTCAATATTAGCCCTACTGGCAAATTCTAATTTCCTGTTGTTTAAATCTAATGTTAGATGGACCTTTTTTTGTTTCTTATCTGGTATGTAGGGATTCGCCATTGAATCAGCTGCCCTGGTGTCTATTGCTCTGTTGGGTGCATTTGTGAATCGTCCAGCAATGTCGTCTTCTGTTGATGTCCTGACACCCAAGATCATCGTCGGTTTGATCATGGGCACCTGGCTTCCTTACTGTTTCTCTGCTTTGACCATGAAAAGTGTGGGACGTGCAGGATTCAAGATGGCTCTGAAGGTCTGCGAACAGTTGACAGAGCCAGAGTCAGGGCCAAGCTATGCTACATGCGCCGAAATTTCAACTGAGGCCTCAAGGCCAAACTATGCTACATGCTTTGAAATTTCAACTGAGGCATCTTTCAGGGGGATGATTGGACCTACTGTCCTTGTCGTGTTTACACCACTTATCATTGGGACCATCTTCGGTGTGGAGATGCTGTCTGGTCTTTTGGCTGGCTCTCTCAGTTCCGTTGTTCAGGTAATCTTTACCAAAGCAATCAATGTCTATCTATTTTGGTAGTTTGCGTTGCTCAAGGTTGTCTCTATTGAGAATCACCACCTCTCTCTTCCATTTCCAGATCTTTCTCTCTTGGCCCAGATAATTCCAGAATAATTTAGTCTTTCTTCGTCCAAGCAAGTTGTAGTGTAAAATAAATTGCCAGTGATATTTGTATTGGAATTGTCTGGAGAAATATGAAAGTCGGTTAGTTCACCGACTTTACACCCTATAAATAGGAGTGATTGCTCCCTTGGCGGAGAGTGTTGTGTCGTAGTGGGTGGCGTGAGCAGAGAGTGTAGTGCAGGAAAATAGTGGTCCCCATCGTGTTGGCATAGGAGTCTACGAAAGGGATTGTGTGTAGAAAAGCAGGAGCGAGTCCCAAATGTGAGTGAAGTGACAGACTTGTGAGTTTGAGACAAGTGTGTGCATTTGTAATAAATATCTTATAGTAAAGGTATTTTACTATTTAGAAAAATAGCAAGTGCTAGATTTTCTCAACAAAAGTAATATCAGAGTTGTGAAACTGAAGTTCAACAGTCTCTTGATAGAATGCTTATTAAATCAGGTTAAGATATGGTAGTTTCTTCATTGTTGGACAAAATTTGTGTAGGTTGGTGAACTGCTATCATCTTATCTATGATAATGTGGGAGCTTTGCATCAGTTATCTCATTTGATTGTATTATTTTCCTGATGAATATTATTCTGTGGGCTTGGTTTCGAACAGATTGCGATATCAGCATCCAAGACTGATGGAGCATGGAACCAAGCGAAAGATGACATTAAGGTTTACAGCTGCTCCAACTGCTCGACAGCTAGTTTTTGTCGATTATACTCATCTGTGGTGATTCAGTGACCTCCTGAGAAAACTTGCCTGGCTCGACAGAGATTTTTTTCTTAATATCTTGAATTTGCTTTCAGGCTGGTGCTTTGGAGTGTGCGGAGAAATATCGCCAAAAAAATCCGGACCTTTTCAAAATTGCCAAAGGGGGAAAGTCCATTCGCGATTCTCGGAAGGACAGTTCGGGCCCACCGCTCAACATCCTCATCCAGCTAATGGCAGTGGAGTCGCTCGTGTTCGCTCCCTTCTTTGCTAGATACGGTGGTCTGCTCTCCAAGTTTCTCTGAGGGAGGGAACAGACGACTTCCCTTCTGTAGCAGCAGCAGCAGCAGCCTCGTTGTCATCCACTCAATTTGTACTTTAGCATCTATTTCCGTATTGTTTGCACGAGCTGATAAACCTCTCTAGCTCCTCCACTGCTTCGGACAATTCGAGCAAAATCTTTTAAATAAGGTTTTGGATTATCCAAATTGCTTGGTTTGATTTGAGAAAAAAAAATCAAGAACAAGAATGAGAGGTGTGGTCTTGGCCATTCAAAGTAGAAATACGACATCATGATAATAAAAAGTTGAACGCTGCTTAAACACTCGGGTGCTAAAGCATGTATACAGTGCTCCATCTTCCTACGTCACCCTGCGTAAGGTGAAGCAGGATTCAACAAGAAACACGCATCAATCCAAAGTACACAAACCCTACTTTTAAATATGGAGAAACCGTCTATCGGTGCTGATAATAGAGACCTTACGCAAGCCGAAATGGCCGGGACCACAGAGAAGAGCATCGACCGTGGAGGCAGGACTGAAGTCGATGCCGATGCCAGTGCGAATATTCCGGTCGACAGAGCACGCAAGTCCATATGATGGGATAATGTTGTAAAGTATTTAAGTGGATTAAGATGCCTTTCTTTCTTTATTTATTTTTGAGAATTTTTAATCCCACGATAAATCTTTAATGTTGTTATTTCTTTTATTGAAGTTTTGACTCACTCTCTGAATTCTAAGAAACTGGAGAAGAACTAATTAACCGCTAAATAAAGGAGTAGTGACATGTTTTACTAGCATATCTTTTGTCATACTTCAACTTGTTTGTAATCAGGAATTACCTACATTCTCAACTCAAAGTAATAAAATTAACTATAGTTGTTTCGATTTATGTTGGGATAATAATTGATAGGTTTGCCAGCCTTTTTCAATGTAACTCATCCTATCTCTTTTCTCACCATCTCTTTTTTGTGCGTAATTTTAATACCGGGGTTAAATCATCCTTAAGAAAATACGATTAAAAAACATGCACTTTTCCAAGTACCTATGTCACGCCCCGAACCTCGAGCGCACGTACAACCCTCGGTGGTTGATAGAATTTCGCGACGTTCCCAAGACTCGTCGCCAACCCTTTTTCATTTTATTGCACACGCGGAAGTGAATTAACTAATCCCCTGACAACAACATACATGGAATAGAAAAGCAAGACAACAAATTCCCAAATCTAAACACACTTTCAAAAACACCTCAAGTTCTTATACAAAAGGTCTATCTAAAAAAGAACTACTGAGCCACCTATGCTCCTGACTCTTCTGCTTCAAGCTCCTAGTCCTTTACACTAGAGACCTGAAAATTGTTATACAATAATCAGTGAGATATAAATCTCAGTGAGTTCTCCCCTAAGCCCTGATTAGTACACCAACTCCACTCGGGTATCTCTTCATAACCTCCCCACAAACAAGTCCACGACCAACAAAACAATAGTCGGTTTGCATGCAACCTTACCCGGTATGCCATACCCTGCATGTTATAACTCAGCACAATACACGCAATGCACATGGGCATTAGATGATGCAGTTCATCAATCACATATGATTCACATCACAAACGATCTCACCTAGCTATTGCCACACTCTGCACATTTTCGATTCTTGCGTGTATGTCATAAACAATGTGATTCACTCGTGCATATAACAATTTCACACCTCAATGCATCAATTTAGATCGAGTCATCGATCAATCGACTTAGTCGATTCCATGTCAAATAGACCATTCCCCCGTCATTCAAGCTATTACTATTCGGTCTTGACTGATAGAACCAATCACCAAGCCACGTGCATTCTCCAAGGCAATATTCCTTATCACCGAGCCATGTGCATTCTCCGAGGTGATATATACATCTAGTCACTGAGCCACGTGCATTCTCCAAGGCGACATATTTCGTCACCGAGCCACATGCATTCTCTGAGGCGACATGTCTAATCATCAAGCCCCGTGCATTCTCCAAGGCGACGTACTAATCATCAAGCCACGTACATTCTCCGAGGCTACATACCAAATCACCGAGCCACGTGCCTTCCATGATGATTCATCCAATTTCTAAAATAATTACTCACAACCTTAATTCGTACTCAATTTACCCAAATAATTAATTTAGGAATAAAATCCTAAAATCACAATTACACAAATCATCACTCAATTCATGCGGATGCCCATGCATTTACACATCCATTCACTTCATAAAATCAACACACGTGAAATTAGATCACTTTTCGCATTCTGGATGAACAGTGCACGTGAACAGTGTGCATGAACAGTTTTTTTGTGAATAGTGTTGCGTGAACAGTAAATTTTCGAATTAAATAAATAATAAATTAAACTCAGAAATTAAACAAAAAATTAATTAAAACAAACAGACAATTAATTAAGCAAAACAAGCTTAATTAAGCACATAAGCACAATTAAGCAAATAAAGCAAGATTAAGCTAAACTAATCTAATCCATCCATCTAACCACCTATCTTAGGGCTAATACAATTTAATTAAATCTCATAAACTATAATTAACCGTAACTAAACCAACCCTAAGTAAGTTTAGGCACTAATCGAAGAATTAAGAGCTAAACTCACCCGTTAAGGGGGCCGGAGACACCGATGCGGTGGCGATGACGAAGGCGACGCTCCGAGACCTCTACCATGACAATCCAAGGTGGTCCCAAGCTCAACACAACAACCATAGCTCAGACTCCCTTTGAAAACACTGAAAAACAGCCCTGCCAGAGGAGAAAACAAGTTGAACGGCATGGCCGAAGCTCTGGCGAGGAGGGTGGTTGGCAACTAGTGACACTCGGGTGTCTTGGGAGTCTTGTTGGAGGTTGGGATGAGCAAAGGAACAGCTAGAATGGAAGAAAACGGGTTGTAAAGTCGAAAAGGGCGAAGCAGGGCGGAACCAGGCGATCCGACGACCGGTGTCTCCATGCCGCTACACGGGATGGCCGGAGCATCGTTACAGCAAGCAATGAAGCTCGTTGGAATGGACTGGATGTCTTCTTTGTGATGGTGGGTACAGCGTAAGCTAATTCATCCGGGAAGACAACTTTTAACTCGGATCTTTGACGAAAGGTCAATTGGAGCAGAACTGTTCCAGGCGGTCAAATTGTTGCTGGCTTCTGGCCGGCCGGCGGGTCAAACAGCGGCTCTGATTGGAGAATGGCGAAGTCCAGGCGAATGGTCTAGATGTTCTGAAGACAACGATGGGTGGAACTTGAGCTGATTCATCCAGGAAGCCAACAATCAACTCGGATCTTTGGAGGAAAGTCTGTTGGAACAGAAACTGGAGGAAGAAGAAAAACGAAGAGAGAGAGTGCTCCGTTGAGGGAGGCCAAATGGGGGAGAGAGAGAGTGATGGGAGGGCTGTCAAGGCCTTTATAAAGCCTTCCCCAAGTCCCCATGCCCATGATGACCCCTTCTTCTCTCTCCTCTCTAGCCTTTTCTCCCTACAACTAGGGGTAATTTGGTCATTTCACATTGCACAATTACCATTCTATGCTTGAGCTGAAATTGGTGGATGGGTCTAAGGATTGGGCTTGGCCATGAATAGGATTGGGCTTGGAAATTGATTGGGCTTGATTGGGCTCAAAGTTGGACCATGGGCTTTGAAAGATGAATAGTGGATTTGGGCCCAATGGGCTCATTTGCTTGTCTTAGGCCCATTATGGTGGCTGTCCCACCTTGGGCCTAAGGCCCACACTAGCTTGGCCCGGCCCACGTCCTCATGGGCTCGCTTCCTTGGTACGAAAATCCCTTTTTCCAATTGTTTGACTTAACTGGCGCTGTCGACTGTCGCTAAAGCTTCATCCAAAGTTCGTCCCGGAGTTTCTCGATAATTCGAAGCATATTATTTAATTCTCATTTATTCATCCCTGAGAGGGCTTGAATTTCAAGATGTCACAACTCTTCCCCTCTTATAAAAATTCCATCCTCGAAATTTAAACCATTCAAAGTTCTTCTTCAAAATGGTGGGGGTACTGCTGTCTCATCGATTCTTCGCTTTCCCAAGTCTTTCGTTCCGCCTCATACTGCTACTCAACACTTTCAGTGTTGCCAAATCACTTCCCATCTTTCTCAAATCATTCTTGATTCCAAAAGGCTAAGCACTTGCCCACTTTTGCAAAAATACAGTTGCAAAAATTTTGTTCTTTTTTCTTTTTATTTTTCTTTTTTCTACTAAGCGGCTAATTGCCACGTTGGGGATTCGAACCCCCGACTTCGGACCCATGCTTCACTCTCGGGTACCACTTAGTGGAGGCGCCAGCAGTGTCTTGTTTTGCTTTCTTTATCCATTTAAAGCCAAAATCCTCCTTTGAATCCAAATTTCGAAAGATTCTGATGTAAGTACCATTTCAATTTCCCTTTCTTAACAAAACACGATGTCCCTATCTTAGGCGACATCCAAGGAAAATATACTTCCCTATTTAAAATTCCAAAGATCTTCAACACAATTCTGCGCAACTTTTCTGGTGGCTCTGAGCGGTCTTTAATCTGTCCCTGATGACTGCAACTACATCCATTGACTGCTGAACTAACTCTGGATCTGTAACCTTCTGCACTCTAACTTCATCCCAAAAAACTAGAGGTCTGGACTCTCTGATATACCATGCTTAAACGATGCCATCTGAGCGGTCTACTAATAATTGCTACAGTAAGCTTCTGACAAGATCTTTTCCTTAATATCCACATCATCGGTTATAAACAGTCGTCCACAAAATTTTAATATTCATCCTCAGTAGCTTGCAAATCAGTCTTTCTCTTGTCTGTATCTCCTTGCAGAATCTTCTGGATCTCAGGATTTGTCAACTGCAACATCTTGGTTCTTAGCTGTACTTCCGGTTCAATTCTGAGGATGGCCATAAATCTTAAAAAGGTGGCCTCCCTCAGATTTGAAACCAAATATCTACCTCCTTCGAGTAAAATCTACTCCTGAATTGCCATCTGTGCAATCGATGATTTTTGATTCAACCCATCTGTAACTTCACTAGCTTTTTTGGGGTGATATAGGAGGTCGTAATCACAGTCCTTGAAAATTTCCATCCGATGACGCTGTCTCTTGTTCAATTCTTTCTTAATCCTCAACTGATGATAACCCATACTCAGGTCAACCTACGAGAACATCAAAGCTCCCTATAACCAATCAAACGGATCATCAATTCTTGGCAACCGAAACTTGTTCTTGATTGTCACCTAGTTGGGTTGTCGATAGTTGATGTAAAGGCACAACGACTCATCTTTCTTTCTCACAAACTGAACTGGTACTCTCCAAGGTGATGTGCTAGGACATATAAATCCTTTATCCAACTATTTCTGCATCTGCACCATCAATTCTTTCAAAGTTCCACGCATGAGTCAAGTCCAATTCATACTTTGTCGAATGACCTTGACGGTGTTGACTAACTTCTCGGTAACCCCATCACAAGACCCATCTTGATGTGTTTCCTCTTCCACTCAAGAAACTCTAAAGGCTATAAAAGTCTTGCAGAACCAGCTGAAATCGTCAACACTGGTGCGGTAGTCAGCTTCCACTTAAGCTCTTAGAAACTGCGCTTGCACTATCTGCCCAACGAACTTCTCTACCTTCTTTGGCAATCTATCAGAGGCATAGTCATTGCTAAGAATCTCCTCACAAACCTATCTGCAAAACTTGTCAATCCCAAGAAACTTCTAATCTCTGTCACCGTCATCGATCTTGGCCAATTGATAACGGCTTCAGTCTTGGTCGGGTTCACAGAAATCCCATCTATGATCTTGCAAGGTCTGAAGCACTGCCCTTATACGATTTTCATACTCCTCTTAGACTTCTAGAGTATACTCCAATGTTGTCAATAAACATTATCACGACTCGATCTTCCTTTTTATGAGCAAACTGAATGATTCCTTAGGAAACGTGTCAGAAAACTTCCGTACCACGTGCATGCTCTCCACTTTCAGTTCCTCAACTATCATACCACTATAGCGGCCAAATAACCTCGGCAACCCACCTCCAGTCACCAAGTTGTCATAAATGACGACATTAAAATAAACGAGGATCCTTCTCAATTTTCGACAAGCTCGAAACTTTCTCAAGTAAACTGGTCAAATTGGATTACTGCATAACAACGATTCATTACAACAAGATGCTCCTCGAGCCAATCTTTTCCATTACGATCTCAAAGTTAAACATAAGCAAAAACATACAAGTAACATTCTAATCGGTGATTCTCCTTCTTAAAACTTCATTTCAACAAATTGAAATTCCACAAATTCGACCAAAATTCCGAGGTGCCATTCTGATAAAATTATCCTAAAAACATTCTTCGCCTAATCGGTGCATGGCTTGGTTCATTCTTGTCATCTTTGTCATCCTAGTGGCGTCCTATCTACGGTGCATTCTGCGGCGCGTTCTCTCTGATCTGTCCCATCGATGGCGGCAGTTAAAGCTGCTGTGGTCCCATCTGTTTGCGCGGACAATCCTTCACTTAGTACCCATGCTAGTTACATCCGTAGCAGGCTCCTGTCATCGAAGGACATGGGAGATTTCCATGTCTCCTTTCACACACCCGACAGACTCCCATGGCATTGGGTGTCGACTTTTCTACATAGTTCTCTCTATTAGGTGGGATGGGATTCTTTCTTCCCATCATGGATCCCTTTCCAAATCGATGATTATCTCGATTAGGCATGAACCGCGAACCAGATGCGGTCGTCCTCTCAGTTATGTTCTATTCTATCATTGGTGCCCTCTCGTACATCTCATCAAAGCTCTTTAAATTCAAGAGTGCCAGTTGGTCTTTCAACTACAGGTTCAAGTCATCCCTAAATTGTTTTGCCCTATCTAGAGTGTCCTCTACCAACCTCGGTGCATACTTGGCCAACTCGGCGAACTTCGCCTCATACTGATCCACGGACATTTGATTATGGTGAAACTATTGGAACTCTGCCATCTTGGACTCACTCACACTGTCTGAGAAGCACTTCCCATTGAAAGCCCCACCAAAGGCACCCCATGTCTAAGCTGTGCCTTTAGGGAGCACTCTTCCTTGAGTGACTTCTCACCACACACTGGCGTTACCTTGAAGGTAATAAGCCGCCAGAAGTACTCGATCTTCCTCTGAACACCTCAACACTGTGAAGATCTTCTCAGTATCTCTTAACCAAAGGGTCGCAGCCTCAGGGTCGCCCACACCACTAAACCTCGGTGGCTTAAGTCTCAGGAACTGCTCTACCATCTTGTGCATCGGTCTCCCCCCGATCACAATCCCAGGTTGGACTCCAATAGGTACAACTGTAGTAGCGGCAACAGCAGCTTGATTCTGAACTTGCTGTCCCAACAAAATCCCAAAGACTCAAGCGCTTGCACAATCCTATCTAATCTAGGATTGTCAAGTGCTGCTACACCAGTACCAACCTAAGGCAATACTCTCACACATATGCTAGCCTAAGCCTACGCTCTACCTCAAGTACTGATTCCAGTTGGCGTCCTACCTCGAGTGATAGACGCAACAGTCCTCTTCCAAGGACTCCTCCGCTCCAAATCACTCATTCTACAGGATCGCTAGAGAATCTGCTTTCCAATTCTTCACTCAATTAGGAAAATTGAGTGACCCACATCAAACAAACTACCAATCAGCTAGCCAGCGTCTACATAAGGAAAAAGCCTTTCCTACTAACTATCCCGACATCCATCACACCTTATCACTCCAAACACTAACCTCGCTCTGATACCACTAAATGGGGATGTCACGCCTTGAACCTCGAGTGCACATACAACCCTCGGTGGTTGATAGAATTTCGCGACGTTCCCAAACTTGTCACTGACTCTTTTTCATTTTATTGCACATGCAGAAGCGAATTAACTAATCCCCTAACAACAACATACATGGGATAGAAAAATAGGACAATAATTTCCCAAATCAAAACACTTTCAAAAACATCTCAGGTTCTTATACAAAAGGTCTATCTCAAAAAAAACTCCTGAGCCACTTATGCTCTTGACTCTTCTGCTTCAAGCTCCTGGTCCTTCACACTAGGGACTTGAAAATTATTATACAATAACCAGTGAGATATAAATCTCAGTGAGTCCTCCCCTAAGCCCCAATTAGTACACCAACTCCCCTCGGGTATCTCTTCATAACCTCCCCACAAACAAGTCCACGACCAACAAAACAATAGTCGATTCGCATGCAACATTACCTGGTATGCTATACCCTGCATGTTATAACTCGTCACAATACACACAATGCACATGGGCATTAGATGATGCAATTCATCAATCACATACGATTCGCACCACAAGCGATCTCACCTGGGCCACACTCTGCACATTATCGATTCATGCGTGTGTGCCATAAATGATGTGATTCACTTGTGCATATAATAAATGCATATAACAATTTCACACATCAATGCATCAATTCAGATTGAGTCATCGATCAATCGACTCAGTCGATTTCATGTCAACAGACCATTCCCTGGTCATTCAAGCTATTAATATTCGGCCTTGACTGATAGAACCAATCACCGAGCCGCATGCATTCTCCGATGTGATATATACATCTAGTCACCGAGCCACGTGCATTCTTCGAGACGACATGTCTAATCATCAAGCCCCATGCATTCTCCGAGGCGACATACTAATCATTGAGCCACTTGCATTCTCCGAGGCGACATACCAAATCACCGAGCCACATGCCTTTCATGATGATTCATCCAATTTCTAAAGAAATTACTCACAACCTTAATTCATACTCAATTTACCCAAATAATTAATTTAGGAATAAAATCCTAAAATCACAATTACACAAATCATCACTAAATTCATATGCCAATGCATTTACACATCCATTCACTTCATAAAATCAACACACGTGAAATTAGACCACTTTTCACATTTTGGATGAATAGTGCACGTGAACAGTGCGCATGAACAGTACCACGTGAACAGTTTTTTTTTTTTTTTTTGAATAGTGTCACGTGAACAGTAATTTCCAGAATTAAACAAATAATAAATTAAACTTAGAAATTAAACCAAACATCAATTAAAACAAACAATTAATTAAGCAAAACAAGCTTAATTAAGCACATAAGCACAATTAAGCAAATAAAGCAAGATTAAGCTAAACTAATCTAATCCATCCATCTTACCACCTATCTTAGGGGTAATACAACTTAATTAAATCTTCTAAACTATAATTAACCCTAACTAAACCAACCTTAAGCAAGTTTAGGCACTAATCGAAGGATTATGAGCTAAACTCACCCGTTAAGCGGGCCGGAGACATCGATGCGGCGGAGACGACTGAGGCGATGCTTTGGGACCTCTACCACGACGATCCATGGCAGTCCCAAGCTCAACATAGCAACCACAACTCGGACTCCCTCTGAAAACACTGAAAAACAGCCCTGCTGGAGGAGAAAACAAGTTGAACGGCATGGCCGGAGCTCCGGCAAGGAGGGTAGCTGGCAACCGGTGACACCTGGGGGTCTTGGGAGTCTTGTTGGAGGTTGGGATGAGCAGAGGAATGGCTAGAATGGAAGAAAACGGGCTGCAAAGTCGAAACAGGCGAAGCAGGGCAGAACTAGGCGGTCTGGTGATCGGTGTCTTCATGCCGCCGTACGGGATAGTCGGAGCATCGTTCCTGCAAGCGAGGGGGCTCATTGGAACGGTCTGGATGTTTTCTTCATGATTGTGGGTGGAGCGTAAGCTAATTCATCTGGAAGGTAGCTTTTAACTCAAATCTTTGACGAAAGGTCAACTGGAGTAGAACTATTCCAGGCAATCGGACTGCCGTTGGCTTCTGGCCTATCGGCGGGTCAAACGGCGGCTTCGATCAGTGAACGGCGAAGTCCAGACGGACGGTTTGGATGTCCTAAAGACAACGGTGGGTGGCACTTGAGCTGATTCTTCTAGGAAGCCAACAATCAACTCGGATCTTTGGAGGATGGTCTGCTGGAAAAGAAACTGGAGGAAGAAGAAAAACAAAGAGAGAGAGAGAGCTCTGTCGAGGGAGGCCGAACGGGGGAGAGAGAGAGTGATGGGAGGGCTGTCAAGGCCTCCATATAACCTTCCCTAAGTCCCCATGCCCATGATGATCTCTTCTTCTCTCTCCTCTCTAGCCTTTTCTCCCTACAACTAGGGGTAATTTGGTCATTTCACATTGCACATTTACCATTTTATCCTTGAGTTGAAATTGGTGGATAGGCCTAAGGATTGGGCTTGGGCATGAATAGGAGTGGGCTTGGAAATTAATTGGGCTCAAAGTTGGACCATGGGCTTTGAAAGATGAATAGTGGATTTGGGCCCAATGGGCTCATTTGCTTGTCTTAGGCCCATTATGGTGGCTGTCCCACATTGGGCCTAAGGCCCACACTGGCTTGGCCCGGCCCACGTTCTCATGGGCTCACTTCCTCGGTACTAAAATCCCATTTTCTAATTGCTCGGCTTAACTGGCACTGTCGACTGTTGCTGAAGCTTCATCCAAAGTCCGTCCCGGACTTTCCTGATAATTCGAAGCCCATTCTTTAATTCTCATTTATTCATCCCTCAGAGGGCTCGAATTTCAGGATGTCACAGCCTAGCCACTTGGCAATACAAGAAAAGTAATTAGCAATAAAAGTCAATCCGCAATTAGTTGTTATCAATTACGTGCATGCTAAAGTCTTGCTATTTCCGCCATTAATTAAGTCTTTATCCACCACTTTTTTTTGGTCGGATTTTTATCCACCACTTTAAAAGTGCATTTATAGCAATTCGAAACTTTTCTTTTTGTTTATTCGTCGTTTTGAAAGTTGCAATGCTCATCATCATGGACAAATCCAAGGCCAAGTGAATCTTTCACTGCATTGTATTTTTCTCACCACAACTTGTCTCAAATGGACAGGATACTGTGACAAAAATTGCACTGTTAGTGTGTCACGCCCCGAACCCCGAGCACGCAACAACCCCTTTCTTGGTCGATAGAAAGCAATGTCCCAGGACTCATCGCCGACCCCTCATTTTTAATCTTTCATTATGTGTGGCACCTCCGATTCGCCTGAGGTCACCACTGGTGATCTCTTAATTACTCGATCTTATATAACTTCATTGACCGATACCCTTTGGCCAGGCATTTTTTTTTTTTTGAAAGTGGTCCCAGCGTAGCTTATTAGCGGAAGCATAAACAAGTCTCACCATCTCTCCTTCTAATAACCATAATGCAATGCACACCAACTACGCACCATAAGAAAAGATAATGCCGATTCACTCTTATTTATATTTTCATGATGGACATCAAGGTCGATACAACAAAAAGGCCAAGATTTTAACTATACTTGGCTACCACCCAAAAAGGACTCGATTCAACATCGAACATGTACCACCCTCCATCAACGAGCATTGAGTGTCAGCTCCCAACAGCTATACGCGCTATCATACCCAATTCGGTGCATCGGGTGGCGGCGACGATAACATCCCTAACATCTCTCCATCATGTCGGACATGGACAGATAAAAACTCTTGGATAACTGGGCCATCGGCTCGACCCACGTCGTACATCACCAGGACACGGACTCGAACAAAAACTAAACCTGGAGCACCGACATAGACATGCTCAGTACACTCCACATCCACATCAGTAGGTATGCCATAGTAAGTACCGCGTGCAATCGGCAGCAAAGGCATCTTTCTAATCTGAAATGGTAATCCCCAAAAGGGGTGAGTACAACTACTCAGTAGTAAAGATCTACTACACTACTTAATGCATCAAACAGAACAATCAAGAATAAAACACATATCATTCATGCATTCAAGCATATGTTACCTTGCAGCCATGCATATATTACCATGTCATATGTGCATATATCACCATGCACTTATCATCAAATATTCATGCATATATCCATGCCATATGTGCATATACCACCATGCACTTATCATCAAGCATTCATGCATATATCACCATGCCATATGTGCATATACCACCATGCACTCATCATCAAGTATTCATGCATATATCATCATGCCATACGTGCATATACCACCATGCACTCATCATCAAGCATTAATGCATATCCATGCGCACGATATAGTCTCAATTTTTATCTTTCCAGGGAAGAGTGTTTGTATCCCACAATTTATCGCTCGCATCCAACTTGGCATTACGAGGAACCTCTGGCACACACCTCCGGGTATCCGGCACACACACTCCGGGCATCTCGTATCCCAACTAGCATCACGAGCTATCCCCCCGGCACACACCTCCGAGGCTTCTGGCACACACACTCCGGGCATCTCGAAACTCCCGAGGACATCTGGCACACACACTCCGGGCATCCCAACACTCCCGGGGCATTGTCAGCTCACACCTCCAACAGTCTCGTTATTTTCTCAAGTTATATCCACACATGTATCTCAATTTCAACATGGTATGTGATGCAATAGTATCAAAGATCTCAACTAACTTTTCATGTCATATAACATGCCATATGTCATCACATATGCAGCAAGATCAACTGCTCAAAGTATTACATCACATGGATAAATTCATTTATTTTTCAAAACACATCAATGTTTCGGGTAAATCAGAATGCATTCCTCTAATTAAAACTCCAGAAAAATTAGTAAATGGCATTAATAAATTCTGAAAGCTTGACACATTATAGATGAGACCTAAAGGCAGATATCTCATGAATAACTCCATACCAAAAGAATCTCACACAAAACAGTATGGTCCATGCATCACAGTTTCCAAAACTTTAATATTTCAACTTGCACAATTTCGGAAGAAATTTAAATTAAATACCCAAATGAACTCCAACAATTCTGAAATTTTTACATGTTATAGAAAAGTCCTAAAGGTAAATATCTCATTAAGAAATCGAAACCCAAATTGTTCTAGATTAATAGATATAGATGATTTATTCCCCCTATTTTCGGTGTCATCTTTTCCCAGATTATCATCTTTCAAAAGAAACTCATTTCACTGACCTACATATGTTCATTTCTTCTAAATTTTTGATATGTTCTACCTAAAGAAGTACACTACAAATTTCATTAAGAGATCAAAGTAAGAGTTTTACAAAAAAGTTACTTTACAGACCACGAAATCTCTATAGGTCAGCACAACGGATTTCAGATCTAATTTCTTCCAAAGAAAAATCATTTCACTAACCAATACTTGTTCGTTTTGCCTCAAATTTTAGTATGTTGTTCCTTAAGGTGTTCTATACAACTTTCATGAAGAGATCAAAACAAGATTCCAACTAAAAAGTCACATGCAGCACACAAAATCATGGATGGTCGGACTGGTCTTTCCAGAAACAGCATGCTAGACCAACGAATCTCTCTTCAAAGCTCCGAAATTTCATCCCATCTACCACAACCAAGACTTACCATCTACTATACACACAACATGGCAATGCAAGGGGTAGGTTTTAGGACTTCACTTGCCTTCAACTTAAGCACAAACAGCAACAAGGATGGCGGGCAAAGCAGTGAACGGACGGCAGCGAGCTAGGCGGACGGTCCTCCTCCTTCCTCTTGCACGCCCGCTTCCTCTCTTTCCCTCTTCCTCTCTCTTGGTTTCCCTTTCTCTCTTGGACGACACACTCTCTCTCTCTCTCTCTCTCTCTCTCTCTCTCTCTCGATTCCCCTTCATCAATCCACCTCCCTCTCTTTAGCTTTCTTCCCCTACAATCATTTGCAATCATTTGATTGCATGAAGCCGCCCAAGGAAGCCAATGGGGGCAGCCACACTTGGCTTCTCCTCCATGCCACTTGGCAACTCACATGCAAGGGTTTATGGGCTTCTATGTTGGGCTGGCCTTGGGCCTTCATGGGCCGGTCGACCAAGGGGTGGCGTGGGCTGGTTGGACGGTCTTTAGGCCTAAAAATCAGCCCACCCTCTCCTATTCCTATTCCATTTAACCCTCATTTACATTAACACATAATTTCAACTTATAAGCCCACAAAACTTTGTAATTTAAATCAATAAAATTCTACTTATAAAGTGTACCACCAAGAATAATATTTCTATATCAATTTGCACCTTAATAAAATCCTTTGGTCACTTGTAGACACATCTCCATTCAAACAATCATCCATTACAATGCTCGGCCTTAAATTAATTGAAATTCATTAATTCAATGGCTAATACAAAATCAAACAGCACTTCCATTTCCTAATCATGGTTCATGGTATTCCAGAGGTTGATACGAGATTTTAGGATGCCACATTATGCACAAGCAGAAAACAAACCATCTCCCCATCAATAGACAATTAAGCAATCAAACAGGGATAGTGAGATGAACAGTAAAAACACAACCTCTACTCATATATATACATTTTATATTGGATTAACCTACGGAGGATCGCTTCTGATCTATAAGCCCAACAAAGGGGCCGATCCATCCTCTAAGATAGGCCAAAAAGAAACTAGAGTAGACTAATCCAACTACACACAAAAAGAACCCTTAGGCTCGGCACTACGGTCACTCAGATCCGGCGGACTCGGACTCTGTCGATTCAAAGTTGGAGCCGTACGGGTCAATCGTTGGTGAAGCGAGGCCAGGGTTCTCCACTACACTATCAGGAGGGTCCAACTCCATGGGATCCCAATCATCGTCCTCAGGGCCCCTACTAGGCGGCCCGTCAAAACCTCTCAGGGGATCGATCAGCATGTCGCCATCCCGGATGAACCATGCCAAGAACCCTTGGGGTATCCATTGCCCCGGTCCCTCATCCACCCAGATGGTGGAGAGATACTTCTCATACAGATGCACTCGACTCGGGAAGCGGTGGCTACTGCTTCACCCACCACCACACCGCCACCCCACGCCCTACTTACCACCACATCTTGGCCACTGAACCACCATCACCCACTGCTCGTTCGACTAGCCATCTCGCTGTGGAGCCTGACGAGCTGTCGTGCCATTCGCACCACCCCTCGCCGCCGTCCCCAAGCCATCGTCACCACCTCTTGCCACCGCTCGCTCGGCCGTCTGGGCCATCGTTTCTCCGAACCGCCACAGCCTTTGCCCGAACTGAGCTCTTCCCCCTTGGCCGTGGATTGAGCCACAACCGCCGTCATCTTCACCCTCACGGGACGCTGCAGGACGCCATTTGCCGACATCACTCGCCCTTGACGCTGCCCCTTCCTGCCCTCCATGAAGAAGGCCAGTTGTTGCAGAGAAAAGATCAAAACACCGATCGCAACTTTCCTTCTCCTTTTCTCCTTTTAGGGGTGGTAGGCGGGGAATAAGCAGCGAAGAAGAGTGTTATCTTTGGACCTTTGATTGACGTCGACCCGTCACCGTCCTCAGGCAAATTGGTCTCAAAAGGCATGGCATGTCCTCTCTCTCTCCCTCCCTCTCTCTCTCTCTCTCAATCGGCCCACCATCCTCTAATCGAGACCAACCTCTCCAGGCATCTACCTCCCTTCTTCCCTTCACATTTCCGACACCCTATTCTGCTCAATCGCATTGCGGGTCGCTTTTTCCGTTGGTTTCGCGTCGGGAGTCCTTCTAGCCGCCTTCTGCCGGTCGCTGTTCTAGTGCGCGCTTCGCAATTCGACCTCGATCTGCCTTTTTGTTGCTCGGTAATGTGTGGTCACGCTCTTGTCTTGTCATTGTCATTGCAGTAGCGGAGTTCTACGGAAATGTCAAGATGTGCAGGCTGACTGAGCAAGTTGTTTTTTCTAACCCTTACAAAGTATCCCAATACAACCGTTGGACTTCCCCTTATGTCTCTATGCTTATGTCTCATAGCTCTTCTAGTCCTTGACCTTGCAAAGTTCTGTAAATTGGTTTCTCTTCTTACTCCTAATGACTACTATTGCTTATCATGTCTTGAACCTTAATACCTGTTGCTCATGCAGCTAAATTAAACTCGAGATTTGCAGACATTTATGTATACACAAGAAAAATTCATACTCTCATGTGATGATTACTTGTAGTTTATTGTTCTTTTATGCCCCACCCCCATGATAAACAAAACAAAAAGTTGGCGCTGTTGTTTCAGTAATTGCAGAGATGAATGCACAATTGTAACTGGTAGATATTGCGGCAATGATGAAAGAGATCATATTATGCACTCCCCCATTAGTCATTTCATCTCTTTCATGCTTGTAGACTGCTATAAAAAGAAAAGAAAGGACAATAGAAACTATTGTTACCATCGATGATATGTTAATGAATGGTTCCATAAATGCGCATATTATACAGGGATACAAGGAATGGATTTTACAAACCACTGAAGAGACGTGGAATCTATTCCAACAGAAGTTTGTAAGCCTCTGGAATGAACACAATAATGGGTCTAGTGACTGGTGAGGCATATCTACCAGCAATCTATAACAATGTTGTCCTGCTCGAGCTGGTCCAGAGGAAATTCATGAAGGATTTATTCCATGATCCTCTTGGATTTGGGGTTGCCAAAATGATAAGGTGCGACTGGATGAAGTGGCAATTCCTGCTCCTTCTTGTGTAGATTATGAACTTGCGAGATACCTAGTAGCTTTTGGGACTAATGTCACTTTTGGAGCATACAGCTGTCTAAGTACTCAATATTTGCCTTCATGCATCTTTGGTTTTGATTTCAGGAAAATTGTTGGGGTTGCACAGCTGTCTAACTTGCTAGAAATCAGTGAAGTAGTCTCATTAGTTCGGAAATCGAACTAAGCTTTGGGCTTAATGTATTGAGGTTTCTTGCGGGTACCCCCTCCTTCACTGTTGTGTCCTTATGCATTTCGAAGCTACGAAGGCTATGTATTTCCAATATAGTGTCCCATGCACTGCCTGTTCAAATCATTAACAGCTCCATGCTGTCTTTGATGGTTAGTTCCGCTTATGAGTCCTTGCTCGGATGAATCTACTTGAACTTTGTCTTCATCGGATCAATGGATGTAACTATGCTGAGGCCTTTCTTGACTTTGCTTGATGTACCATATGCAGATGGCAATTCTTTTTTAAAATTTTTTGCTACTTGTGTATGCACTAGTTGTAGATTTGTTACTACCATTTCTCATTTGTTACTTTTGCTTTGGTAGAATAAGAATCAATTGGTAGAGCTTTTGCTTGCTTTTACTTATGACTAGATAGGAGATTGGAGTTGGAACCGTTAATTGTTTAAAAAGAGCTTTTCAAATCTGAAAATGAAAAAAGAAAAAAAAGAAAAAAAGAACCTGTTGGAACCTGGAACCGACCCTGGAACCTATGACAGGGTAGGTTCCAGGTTCCAAAAAATGAGGAACCTATACCTGAGAGTAGGTTCCAAGTTCCAGACAGAACCGAACTAGAACCGGGAACCGCTTGCCCCTACTTGGTTGTCGCGAAAATCTCGAGGTTTCAGTTACAGACACATGGTACCAAAAACGACAGAAAATCGGTCTAGTGCCGATCAATGAGAATTTTGCAATCAAGTGGAATTATCCACATTTAATCACACACCTCTACCGAATCGACCTATTTCCGGTCTCTGATCAATTTTTAATTATACCATAATGACCCTTGCAAATTAGCACGATCAAGCAGTCGATTCCTGGTCGAATTCTCAAGTCTATTGCGTTAAAATCCTTAATGACTTCTCCAGATAGTCTAGTTATCTCATGAGTGATCAGTTCAGAGAATAGCATTATAGATGCGTTGATGAAATGCCCGATTTATTCAATTGAAATTAGATTTGAAAATTAGGATGTCACATATCAAACTCAATCTTAAATTATGTCACCTCACTTGACTAATGTTGCATGCCTCATCATTCGTGTATATCACTAAATTTCAAATGCTTGAACATCCAAATGATTAATGGCTCATATAACGAAAAGGGGTGGCATATATTGGCAATAAAAATAAATGGGACATAGGCAGTAAAATTTGCATATACTAGGCAGTAAGATCTAAATTAGATAAATGTTGTTGCATTTAACCGTTAAATGTATAATTTTTATATACTAGGTAGTAAATGCTTCGACTACTATTATGATATCTAAAAGAAAATTCCTCATAGTCACATAAGTTAAGCTAGTAATATGGAATTAATGACTCTCCTTAATGTGGAAGGCTTACGATGATTCTATTCTCAAAAGGCAAAATAGGGTTAAATAACTTATGGGAAGGCATTTCATTAACATTTTTGAAACTCGGAACAAATCTCTAGTATATGATAATCCACATGTATCTTATGTCCCTTGAATCGTTGAATGTAATGGGATTTGCCAATTCTAATAATGCACGTGATTTAATGGTGCATGCACCAATTTTACCAATGACACCTCCCCATGTGCGCACCTCGATTACCATGGCATACAAACTCATGCTCTTGATAGTGGCCCGGTATGCATATCCGTTGATTTTGATCGACGTCTTAGGCTAGGAAAGGACATGCTCATCGCTAGAGCAAATGTTGATTCATGCAAATTAATTTTTGCTCGTTACTGTCCACATGTATCTTAATTTCATTCCCTTTATTTTCTAAAGTCTTAAGAATTTAAAGGCAAAAATGCACTCAAGTTCACCACAAGTTAAAGGTCCATTAAGGTCTTGGAATTACCTCAAAAACTATAATAGAGTTCGGATTAGTCTTTAGTACGTAGGTTGTTTTGGATGTAAATGAGAGAAACCTTAAAATTTGGTTAATCCTCTAATCATTCATTAGAGTGAGAATGAGTGAAGATCTTTGTAGCATGTTGGATATGGTTTCTCTTTTTCTCATCTTTGCATAGTCCAAAGTTTGATACACGTGGGCTTAAACCACAACATTACTTCTCTCAGTTTCCACAGTCCGGATTTCCATAATTTATTTTTGGTTGAACTGAATTTCCGTATTAGACGTACGATTTCGTGGAGCTTTTTCTATTTTTATTTATGTGAAGCAGCTAAGTAACATTACTTCATTTAACTAGTTAGAAATTGCTAATTAATTTTTTAAAAAATAAATAAAGAGAAGAGACCAAAATGACCATATTCAATCTAGCTAGCCTATTAAATCAAACTTATGCATGTTGTTTGTATTTTGACCATATGAGAGTACGGGTAAAGCAAAAGTTGCCTAGTTGAAGGTCATAGATGAAAGCTCTCAAAATGCATTAATGGCTAATTAATTAATAAGTCGTGCCTTCAATACATCGTCCATGTAATTCTGAAAGGCTCTTTTTTTCACTTCTTTTTATTTTTATTTTTATTATATGTCTATTGACACCTAAATTTTGGCAATCCATTTAATCATTTCATTAATTGCATGAAAATTATGGATTAATTTTTAACCTCTAACAAAAAAGAATTTTTATTAAATTGCATAGCATATAGATATTAAGAGCATTTGCATTACTAGTAGTAAAAGTTATCAAATTTTTTATTTTAATTTCATAAAAGCAAAAAATTATTTAAAAAGGAGAAAAAAGGAGAAAAAAGGGAGTGGAGCCAGGCCAAGGTCAGGCCTGTCCAACCCCTTTCTTTTTCCTTTTTCTTCTTCCCCAAGCGGCCTAGCCCATTTCCCCTTTCTCTTGGCTCAACCCGGTTTCCTCGCTCTTCTTCTTCCTCCTTCCTTTCTCTCTATGGCGACAGAGACGCACGGGAGTAGAAAGCAAAAGTAGTGGTGATCCGTGGATCAGGACCAGGCCGGCTGGCAAGTTGGCAGTGGCAGAAGCCATGCGCCCTTGTCGGTTGCCTTTGAAAGGGAGAGGGGGGCTTCTTTGAAGGGGGGATTCAAAGGAGAAAAAGCTTGGAGACATAGAGAGGAAGCGGAGAGAGAGAGAGAGACCGAGAATGAGCGATTTTCTCTCCCTTCACCGTCTCCAAGAGGAAGAGGAGAGAGAGAGAGACCGAGAATGAGCGATTTTCTCTCCCTTCACCGGTGGTTCGTCTGAATCATCTCGGCCTTTTGCGGAAGCCAACTCACCCGTTGCCGTTCATTGTAGCAAGCTCTCAAACCAGGTAACCCCGGAAACGCTCCACTCCTCCCTCGCTTATTAAATTTGAACGTGAGACCATACTGATGAGATTTTGAGCAAATCGTACAAAACCCAAACTGATTTGTTGCCAATAACATTGATTTGGAACTTAATGTGCTGGGTTTATGCCATGAACGACATTAGATCCCCTAGAAGTGGTATTCCAAACCGTTTGACAAAATGTTTGAATGAAGCACCGAATTTGAGTTCATAAAAACAATGTTTAAAATCTTTGTTTTGCGCTTGGTTTGTCTTAATATTGTTGCGATACCACCGATTCTGCGTTTCTCTTAGATTGTGTGGCATATCGTTTGATGCACAAGTCGGCCATGGATGAACATCTTCTTGTCGGGAATTCCACACCCTTTGCTGGAGGAGACCGTAGTTATAGGTTGCCATAGTCTTTTATTTTGTCTCGGCATGCATATATATGGTTGATCTATTAGAATGGTCATTGTCTCAAAATATATATGTTTGGCGTCATCGACATCGCCGGTGATGTTTGGTGATGGCCGAAGTGATAACCGGCGGTGACGATTAAGTGAGGGTTAGTAAGTTGGTTGTTGACGTCGGACTATGAGCGATAACGTAATTCTTCATGTGTAAATACAAAACACAGCATTTTTTATCTTCATGAATTGTTAATTTAATGTCTCGAGTTTGAATTTGGACAACAATTTGTTAAACCAAATTTGATGAGAAAGATTTCCCAAGTAGATTATAAGTCGGATGAAAAAAAAAAGTTTCCTCTTGTTAAACTTTCTTTTGGATGTACAAAAGAAAGCAACAGAAAAAGAAAGAAAAAGGGTAATCTATAGCTACAAGACAAAAGAGGAAATAAAATAAAGAAAAGTTAGGGTTCTCTTCTTTTACCTGCAGAAGTAGCCAAATCCATGTTGAAGAAAAGAACCCATGGTGGGCTCAGAGTCAAAGTTTTGACTCTGGACACACAATATAGAAGCCGTGTACTTTTAGCCGAAAAAAGAGACGTGAAGCCCTACGAAGTAGAAGGAGCAACATGTCCAGGAGCGTCGCTTGAGAGAGGAGCCAATGCACAAGCCATGCGATCAAGAAAAGGAGAGCGTGAAGTAGTACGTACATGGAGAAAAAAAAAATACAGACACTAGAGTGTTTTATTTTGAGCTTGAACGTGTGATGATTTTGTGACGTGAGTTTACGTCTAAGGGAGTTGTTTATTTATAAACACTTTGAGTTTGGGCTTAAATCTAGGGGCGGTATATACTCGAGCGTGTGAGTGATTGTAAACTCCGATTCTCTTATTATAGTGGATTATTTGCTGTTGGCTCTCCCTGTGGATGTTGGTACCTATACTCAGATTGAACCACGTAAATTTCTGGTGTCTTTATTATTTTTCGTTGATTTCTTTAGTGATTTTGTATTGACGTAAATTGTAAGATCTTGTTGTTTTTGCATGTTATATTTCAACAATTGGTATCAGAGCTTGAGATCGGATTTCTTGATTGTGATTTGGAGTTTTTGCTTGTCTGATTATTATCTGGAAATTTTGTTATTGCAATTATGTCTGAGAGGAATTCTAAAATTGAGAAGTTTAATGGGAGGAACAACTTTGGGTTATGGAGCATCAAGATGCGGGCATATTGACAACCCAAGGTTTGGCCAAGGCACTAGATGGTGAAGATGAGTTGCTGATTATAATAAAAGCCTCTAAGAGGATAGAGCTAATAGAAAATGCAAAATACACAATCTTTTAAACTTATCGGATGAGGTTTTAATAGAAGTTGCCGAGGAAAAGGATGCTGCAATAATATGAGCAAAACTTCAAGCACTGTATGTGAAGAAAAGTTTGAACAATTACTTGTACATGTTGAAGATGATGTTTTAATTTAGATATATTGAAGGTACATCTATTAGAACCCACCCGGATGAATTCAATAAACTCATGATGGATTAGAAGAATATCGGGAAGATACTTATGATGAAGAATAGGGCATGATGTTGTTAGTCTCTTTACCAAAGTCATGAGAGCACTTTACTAATTCACTGTTGCAGGGGCTGTCACGCCCCGAACTCCGGGCACGCGCACACCTCTCGACGGTCGATTAAAATGCGACAGTCCCAAGATGCATCGTTGACCCATTCATTTTATCTTTCAATTAAGCACATGTGAAAGCGAATTAAACAAACACCTTGACAATCATCAAACATAGGGATAGTAGAAACACATCCAAATGTTTTTCACAAAAACACACTTTATAAACATATCAAGTTAGCCCTACAAGTCTATGTACAGAAGTCTGTTCCAAAAGAAAACTACTGGGCCACCTACACTCCGGACCCTTCCGCCTTGGGCCCCGAGTTTTGCATGACACCATTTGGGATGTCGATGTCTATGGGGTGACTTATTTCCCACTTCTCGGTCTCGATGAGAGGCCCTTCAAAGCCCTGCAAGGGACCCTCCTGAGCCTCGTTAGGATAGTTAATGGACTACGCTTTGAAACTGTGGGGTACCCAGTGACAGAGACCCTCATCAACTCAAATAGTGTTTACAACTAATGTCACACCCCGACCCTTGAGCGTGTGCCCATCCCTCAGTGGTCGATAAATATGCAACATCCCAAGACGCGTCACCGACCCATTCATTTTATTACGCATGCGGAAGCGAAACAAATCCCCTTACAACAAAAGCTTGGGATAGAAAAGCAGGCAACAATATTACCACCAAAACACTTCTTTATAAACACACAAGGTTTGTATACAAAAGTCGGTCTACAAAAGATCGATTCTCAAAAAGGGAACTGTCCTATGACTACTAGTTGGACACGTTCGCCGATCCTTCGGACCCAACTGGCTCCGAGGGCGTTGGGTCCTCCACCATACTATTAGGAGGGTCAGCTACATTCTCACCTAAAATGGCCTCAACTACCACAGTAGGAATATCAAAACCCCTAAGGTGACCCACCCTTGAAACCATTGGGTCCGAAGCGGAATCACGCTTTGAATCAATGAGACATCCTATGAAACATGACCTCTTCGACCAAAATGGCGGTCCTCACAAGCTCATAGATCCAATGACTTTTGGGATTGGGATAACTAAAAACCTACTCGGCAATCCTCATCGGTAGCCCATAACGCTCTGGAGGAATCGCCATCTACGAATGAAAATGTTGAGCCCACGACGAGGTGAAACAATGTCTCAGCAAGTTCACCCCCTAAACTCTTATTAGGAAGAAAATACGCCTCAGGGCACTCTATCCACACAACCACACAATTAGAACAGAGGACTTACCTCGCCTCTGTTCCTTCCTGCACGTTAGTACAGTTTATAACTCAACCAATCAAATCAGTCCCATTGATTCGATACCATCTATCATTCAATCCAATCCATACTATCTATCTTTCCATACTATTTATCAATTCATACTATCTATCAATTTAATACTGTCTATTAAATCGTTCATCGATATAATAACTGCTCTCCAAAGTTGCAATATAAATAGATGGTAGCTCGTCAAAGCTGATATAGATAGATATTAGCTCGTCAAAGCTGATATAGATAGATAGTAGCTCGCCAAAGCTGATATATGTATATATAATTGCTCACCAAAGTTGATTAATGCTCACCTAAGCTGCTAGGGTACTTTACAAACCCCTATCGGTGTCAACACCCAACACCTGG
Organism: Eucalyptus sideroxylon; assembly: GCA_014182405.2. Lineage (NCBI taxonomy): Eukaryota > Viridiplantae > Streptophyta > Magnoliopsida > Myrtales > Myrtaceae > Eucalyptus > Eucalyptus sideroxylon. The sequence continues at coordinate 339,810 of JABKBF020000017.1, read as the reverse complement.
TATTTTCCAATTAAAATACCTACATATCTCAATCATCAACCAATTTCACAAAATAACATTCAATTACGGAAACTAAGCACATCACTGCGATTAGCTCGAAATTCTATCGAGCGACTCTCCCGGTATAATTTCTGGAAAATATTAATTAATTAATAATTAATTAAATTCCGAAAATTAATTTAATTTAAATATAAAATAATATAATTAATTAATTAAAAGTCTAATCATGCTCAACATTAATCTAATTGCATAATTAGACTAATTAATACATCCCTTAATCTAATCATGCACGTAATCTAATTAACAATTAACTAAACTAATCTAACCACCTAAACATATTTAGACTAATCTAAACACCCCATTAAGCATCATTAACTCCCTAAGCAGAGATTAGTGAGTAAACTCATTGATTTAACGTTCCAGCGAGTCCACGGCGAAGGCGACACCAAGCGGGCGACAATCCTCGTAGCAGCGACACCAACGGAGGCTGGGAAGGGCTCGGAAACGGGCCACGAAGTCCCAAAGCCTTGCTGGTTTCAGCTTTTGTTCAAGGCTGAATAGTAGAGAGACAACCAGTGGCTAAACGGTGAGGAAGGGGTGATTGGAGCTCCAGCAATTGAGTGGCCGGCAACCGGCGGCACCTAGGGGTCAAGGGGACCTACTGGTGGTTGGGATGAGTGAAGGAAGGGTCTAAATGGGAGGAAAAATGAAGAAAACGCGAAATAGGCGAAACAGTACAGGCGGGCGAGCTACCCGACGGACCGTCGAGCAGCGGCTTCCGACGGCCAAGCGGGTTGGCCGATGGCTCCGTTCGGCGCGAGGTCGAGCTCTTCCATACAAACTGTGTCTCCTGGTCACGGTGGTAGGTAGCACGAGAGCTAATTCTCAGGGAAGACAATTTTTAACTTGGGTTTTTGGAGAAAAATCAACTGGAGCAGAAACCGAAACGAGGAGAAAACAGAAGGGGAAAAGGGGTCGAGGGGTGTGCGACGGTGGAGGAAGCTGCTCGCTCGGTTTTCTCTGGTTTCTTGAAGCTCTCCAAAAGGCTTAACAATAGAGAAAGCCAAGTTTCAAGGGGGAAGAAGGGCTGCTCAAGAGGGGGACCCCAAATGGCCTTCTTAGGCCTCAACACTTGTCCAACTCTCCTTTGGCTTGCCCCCACCACTCCTCAGCCATCCACAACCCACTCTCTCTCCTCAATCTTCCCTAGGAAGCTTCTCTTGGTGGCTAAAATGTTGCACCCTTCATGGCCTACGAATTTTGTGACAATTGGCCATCAAAGTCTTCAATTCCTCTTCAAATCCATTCAATTTCACTTCAATTCCATCCAATTGAAGGCCAAAAAAATTAGCCATGGTGTCCACACTTAGACCATGATTTTTCTTCATCAATTGAACCAATTCAACGGTCATGGGTGCGCTCAAAAACGGTCCCTCGAACTTTCCCAATCCAATTCAGCCAATTCTTTGAATTTTTGCCAAAAATCTTAGTTTGTAGAAAAATTTTCGGAGGATGAGTCGACATTCCTAAAATGATTTATGACATGACAGAACTTTCAATTTCTGAAATCGGGTTCAATTTCACGGTTAATTTCAATTTGGTGCAATTTTAGCACGTCCTAACTTACTAGGCAGCTTTTAGGAATTTTTCATGCAATTTACCCGTGGTCGATCACTTTCGAGCCACATGTACATTTTCGATACATTGGCGACTCTCAGTTGTCGTGAAAATCTTGAGGTTTCAAATACAGATACAGAGTACCAAAATGATAGAGAAATCGGTCTAGTGTCAATCGACAAGAATTGTGCAATTAGGTGGAATCGCCCACACTTGATCACATACCTTTGTCGAGTCGACCTATCTCCGGTCTCTAATCGGTTTATGCCGTAATGATCCTTGCAGATTAGCATGGTCGAGCAGTCAATTCTTGATCGAATTCTCAAGTCTATTGCGTTTAGATTCCTTAACGGCTTTACCTGATAGACTAGTTATCTCGTGAGTAGCCAACTTAGAGAAGAGAGCTATAGGTGTGAAGATAAAAAGCTTGAATCATTCAATTGAAAATAGACTTGGAAAATCAGGATGTCACAACTAACTCACGAGTCAAGTTGGTCCCGAGAATAGGGAAGTAGGAGGGCTCATAGTCTATTTCCTTCGGAACCTCAAAATGAACAAGCCATCTCTCCATACTAAGGACCTAAAAATATTTAATCACGATAGGGTGAGATCAAATCTCAGTGAGTCAAAACCCTAAACCTCAATTAGGACGAAAATTCACTCAGAGGTAGCCTAATTAGGCGTCACACACAACTTACCTCGCCTCAGCACATCCCTACATATTAGTGCGCCACATATATCATATAAATACAACAAACACATTTAATAACTAGAACGCATCATTTCATCTTGCAAACAATAAAATCGTTATGACATGTCCCATTCCGTGACACACAATTTTTTCCCATAATCAAGCACAGCTATCTCAACTACTTAGGTGTGTTCCAGTTTTTACGATCCAACGGCCATGGCCCACTCATCAGTCGGCAGTCATTCGGCATAACCGTGTGTCGTCCCGCTCCATTGGGCACGGCAACATTTACATCTACACGGCATTACATAAAGGAGCATCGGCCTAGCCTTCATTGCGACCGGCATCCATTGACATGGGGCATCCGAACTTAATCAGGCATTGCCCCGCGTATTCATACGCATCAAGACAGGTTCTGATAGTGACCACACGTACATCCATACTTGGGCAAGAATACATTGCTTTGCATCCAAATACCTTGTATTTAAATAATGAACTTGACCCATTTTGTTCATTTTAAAAATCTCGATAAAATAATCGTGCGTGGTCACATATTTAAATCGAACCATTAAACGTGATACTTTCCCATTTCAAAATTCCACGATTTTATATAGTACATAAAATATTTTGGTGTAAAAAACTGACACTTGGTATTTTTCTAATAAATACCCATAAAATCAAATTTTGTAATGATAGCCAATAATCACCACCAAGCACTCAATTGCACAAATAAGCAATCAATTTTGCATAAAAACTTATCCACGACGATCAACATAAAATTCTAATAAATGGCTATCCCGTCACAATTTACGTTAATTATAATTAATTAAATAAATTGTAATTAATCTAATTTAATTAACCGAACCATAGTTAATTAAACTAACCATAGTTAACTAACAATGGTTAACTAACCACAATTAACTAAACTAACCCTAGTTAACTAACTAACCTAAGGTAGCATAACTAACTAAACTAACCCCTAACCAAACTAACCTAACTAACTAACCATTCTAACTAAACTAACCTTAACTAGCTAGTTCATCTAACTAACTAATTTAAACTAATCCTAATTAAGGCTAAACTAACCTACTAAGTGCAATTAACTTCCTAATCCAAGATTAGGGCGTTAACTCACCGGAATTCAACAGTGACGGGTTCATGGCGATGGTGGCGTGATGATGATGAGATCCCGCAACTACTGGGTCACCAATAGAGGACCGACCGAGGCTTGGAAAATAGCCTACAAGCTCACGGCTGAGCTAGTTGATGCTAGTTCTACTCGGTTTTGTGGTGGCTGGACCGAGGGGCTGCTGGTGGCCAAGCAGGTTGGCTGATCGGACCCTGAAGGCTAGACGGCGGCTAAGGCAATGAAGCTGGACGGCCAAGTTGTGACATCCTGAATTTTGACCCCGTCTCGATAATATGAAATGGGTATTTTGTCAACATGCCTATGGTCATTTTTCTCTAAGTTGGCCACTCACGAGTTAACTAACCTATTAGGTGAAGCCGTTAAGGGATATAAACGCAGCAAACTTGATAATTCGATCATAAATCGATCGCTCGACCGTGATAATCGGTAAGGGTCAATACGACACCGTTATAATTGAATTGTGATCGGATATAGGTCAATTCGACGAATCAAGTAATTGACTTGTGGGTGATTCCACATGATTGTGAAATTAGCGTCGAACGGCACTAACCCGATTTTCTATCAATTTTATACCCGGTGCATGTAATTGGAACATTGCGATTTTTATGACAACCGAGAGTTGTCCACAAATTGAAGATGCACAAACGTGAATCGAAAATTATCGACCACGGGTCAAACACATAAAAGTCCCTAAAAGCTACCCGGTAGGTTAGATTATACTAAAATCGCGTCCGGTTGATTTTAACCACGAAATTGAATTCGATTTTGGGAATCGAACGTTTGAGCGTGTCACGAAAAATCTCAAACCGGTGCACATGTGACAAATTTAGCCAAACTAAGTTTTTGATCATGAAAAACCCCAAACTGGTACACATATGACAAATTTACTTCAGTTGACCATAAAAAATCCCAAACTGGTATACTTGTGATAAATTTACCTTAAATTAATTTATTTGACCACAAAAAACTCTAAACAGATACATCTATATCCTCTATTAAATTAGACTAATATCAGAAAAATCACAAAAATTATATAATTGTGACGAATAGAAAGTGAAATCCCAAATTAATATACCAGCCAACTGTTACATGTCATTTTAGCTAATAATTTGATAGTAAAATTTAACGAAAACTAACAATGGGTAAATTTGTGACAAGTGTACCAATTTGGGGTAAATTTATCCAATATGTATCAGTTTTGGGTTTTGGTGATCAAAAAATTAGTTTTGAGTAAATTTATTACAAATACATCGGTTTGGGGTTTTTCGCGGTATTAGCCCTTTTAGAAAAGCGGAATTTTTCCTTCTTCCATGTATTAGAAAAGCCAAAAAAAAAAAAAAAAAAATTAAAACGGTCAATTTTGGCCTTATTTTTTTTTTTTTTTTTTTTCAAAACTTTGGCTTTTCTGATATTTCCATTTGTTTTAAGAATTAACCTTTTCAAGTCACCAGCTGTCGGTTGTACGGCAATTCCCAAGTTCCCATAAAAAAAAAAAAAAACCTTTTCAAAACTTTTGCCAAAAAACCCAACCCATGGTAGGCAAGTTGGTTAGGGCACACACTAGCCACATGAAAGGCCATGGTTCGATTCCCTTGCTCGTCACATTGTGTGACTTAAGTGGGGTGCCATGGGTGGTGGGTCCCGGCGCTAGTACTCCCCCGAGTTTACGTTGCCAGTTGCCGGCTGTACAACGGCTCTTGGGTTGCCAAAAAAAAAAAAAAGACATTTTCAAAACTTTTGCCAAAATTGGCCAGATAGATTAGGTTGGTAAATTTTCAAAAGTTATGACTAAATTGATTTAATTGAAAAGTTTAAAACTAAATTGACACAAAAATAATAGGTTTATGACTTATTCTTTTTTTCCATGAACATGAAGATGGACTGCTGGTTTAGCCCTTGGATTATCAAGGGTTATGTTTTCTTTAGGAAGTTCTATCCATATATCGTGTGCATCTCTGTCTCTAATTCAAAATCAGTCCTCGGATAATTATTCATGCAATTATATTCTTCATTTTCTTCTCTTTGACCACTAGTAATCCCATATAAATGTAATTTCAGCTACATCACGGAGCATCCTCATAATTAATCCTAAGATTACGTGAAGATTGCCATGTCCAACGCTTGAGAAAAAGAGTTATTTCAACATCATTTGAAAAAAGAAATTAAAAAAAAAAAGATTCTTGCAATCACAAGCCAAAGACAAAAAAAGTAGAGCTCAGGGGAGGGAGGGGATTTAATCTAATATGGCTCCATATGCGCTCCAATAGAATTAAGACATGATCTTGCATTTCCGAAAAAGCCAACGATCGTGCCACCACCTAATGCCGACGGGATACGAAATTTCGTTAACCTTCCAAGAGCATCCTCTGATCCGAATGGCACGGAAGTGGCCCTCATGGTGTGTATGTTCAGGGTTGTGGACGATAATTTGTGGAGTGTTTCCATTTCCGTCCACGCAACCCGATATTGAAACTAGACGCTCCTTGGGATAATCCAGATTGACCTGCAAGAATAGCAAAGCGACACATGTTTTACTTGGGAAAACATGTGAAGGTTCAAGATATAAGATGCCAAAAGTGTTGGTAGAAATTCAATCAGGGAGAATGAAATCAAATTTTGAGACGTAAAAAGATACTATTTATAAGGAATTATTTGCCCCTGTTGGTTACTGACAAAAATCTTCCAGAATATAACAAAATCTTAGAATACTAGATAACAATGCTGTGTTTCTCCGGAAACTCTCAAAGGGAAACAATTGAAAATAATGAATATATTTTTAGAAAGAAAATTCAAAAGACTTAAATGATAAAAATGAGACAAGAACTGACGAATTTATTTTCACTCTTTAGAACAGAAGCAAACATTTAGGAAAGGTTGCATAGTGAACAGATATTTTCTCAAAAAGCATGTTAGAAATTCGGATTAAGAAAAAAATATTTTTTTTATAATTCCGAATTTTATAACTTCTGAAAAATGAATAAAGAGATACAACCTTTCAAAGGCTGTAAGACATCTAATGACTCTTAGCAAAATAACCGCCAGAAAAAAAAATAATAAATATTAAACAAGGATTAGTTTGCCTAATAATCGTGCATAGGGTCAAGCGCACTTAGCCCATCATTTTCAATTATAATGTCAGAAGACTTTCGCACCTAAATATTGGTTCACAGACTCCCAACTTTTCCACGTGTCCTTGTTTCACAAATAAACTTCCAACGAAAAGAAGTTCCTCAGTTTTGTTGAAAAGAAACTGTGCCACATGAAACTAAGAATATCGTGAAAAGCAACCTGCATTCACGAACGACTTCCAGATGGAAAAAAAAAAAAAACAAAAGAAAAAGAAAAGAGAGAGAGGGGATTATGATATGGACTAACCCAAAGTTCTGGAGGCCCATCTCCTCAGCCATGTCGAGAGCATCGGACGATGGAGCCATCGTTATTGTCAATTGGTGTACTTTAGCTAGTACGTCCATAATGGGGTGCGATTAGACCGCACCATTTGGACTTGATATGCTACGATGAATGGGTGCGATGGGGTCATATAAAAAACCCCTGAAGACAACCGTTGGATAGGTTGGACAAACGTACATTCATAACATTTTCTTCATTTTGTCTCACCTTTCCATCAAGGCGTTCCATTTCATCTTTGCAAGAACAATAGGCATTTGCGCTGTGGAAATCGAGTGCTTTCCTCGTGATTGCATCCAAACTAACGTGAGGAAGTGTTGTTCGTGATTTATTCGCAATTCAACGTACGTTCCGGGGCTATTTGCTGTTTACGCATTGGAATCAAGTAAGTCGTCTTCCGCCGACTTGAATTCCAACATTGGTATCAGAGCCCGATCGTGATTTCTGCCATATTTTTCATCGAGTTTTCTCATTTGCCATTTGATATTGAGATCAAGAGATAGTATTATACACTGTTTGGATCTCTGATAGTCCGAATTGCCATATGAAAAACTTGAAATTGAACCGGAGCAAAGAACGGGTTCCGGATCGCGTACATCCGTGAGGTTTGGCCATTTTTTGAAAAAAAATTTTGGCCAAAATTAATTTTTGAATATACAGGGCGAAAAAGCTCACCGATACGAGTCTGGCGATGGGTCGAGAGCCACCGGGAGATGCCAGACGCGCCCACACGCACGGCAAGAAGCCGCTGCGTGTGGGCACCATGCGCCTGAAGCGCTGGCAAAGCTAGCACGTGGGCCACACGAGCTGGTCGACGAACCGGCATGTGCGTGACGCACGCTAGCCGGCGAACCGGCATGCGCTGGTCGGCGAACCGGAGCATGGTGACGTCACCGTGACGTCATCCCACGGTCGGTCACCGGATGACGTTATCGATGACGTCACCACCAGCGACAGTTGGCCGGCCTGTCACTGGCCGGCGACCTGACCCAACCGGGGACTCGACCTGAGACCTGACCTAAGATCCGACCCGACCCAACCGTTGACTGGTCAACGGTCGGATCGATCACTGGTCGGATCAACTAGACCGGTCGGACTAGCTGGACCGATTGGACCGGTTGGACCGGTCGGACCGGCCATGAGCCATTTGGCTCGCTGGCGTGTGCGCCACACACGCCGCGCACTCAGGTGGCGCATGGGGGCGCGTACGAGTTCCGATTGGAGCGTGGTAAGCAGCATTTGGTTTGTATGAATGTTCTCTACACAATGGTATAATTATTTTATACTTTTGAATTTTATAAATGTATGAAAATGCGTAGGAAACTCAATGTACGGGTAATTTTTTGGGGTTTAATGCAGCTTTCTCATTTGTAGGTTATATTTTCTTGTGATTAGGGAAATACAGTAGCTAGCTTATGTTCAAATGAAGTTATATATGCTGTGTAGAGCTTGGTTCAATGATATGATGTATATATTTTTATATACTTGCAATTTTCTAGTTACTAGAAAATTAGAACAATGGTAGGAAATCCATTACATGTTAAATTGTAATTTTAATTATAGTTGATGCATGATTGTTGTTTATACGTTAGTTATTATCATGTTATGTTTTTTGTGCTAAGGAAAAATGTAGAAATTACATAAGGTGATGTAATTATTTTTTCTAGTGGGAGTTCGTAGGTTGATAGAATTGAAAGGAGTTCTCACCTAGAACTTAAAATTTTGTGTAAATTAAACTAATTAATGATAATAGAACAAGTGAACTTTTACCTCTATGTCTTTTGTTGAATTATCAATAGGGCCTCCAAGTGGCCCTATTGATTTAATTGGTAGAGATGCGAGATCGGTTCAAAATATGCTCCGATTGCTTGAAGAAATTCACCACCTCCCATAAAATCCAACAATTGTGCCACACGTTGCAGGAGATGAGACCATTGGCGATCCACAGAAGGACACTTCAAGCCCACCACTCAACATCCTCATCCAGCTAATGGCAGTCGAGTCGCTCGTGTTAACTCCCTTCTTTGCTAGTCATGGGGGTCTGCTCTTCAAGTTTCTCTGAGGGAGGGAACGGACGACTTCCCTTCTGTAGCAGCAGTAGCAGCGGCTGCATCCTCATCAACTCAATTTGTGCTTTAGCATCTATTTCCGTGTCGTTTGCATGAGCTGATAAACCTCTCTAGCTTCCCGCTACCTCGCACGCTTCGAGCAAAAACTTTTGAATAAGGTTTTGGATTATCCAAATTACTCGTTTTGATTTGAAAAAACAAAATCAATAACAAGAATGAGAGGGGTGGTCTTGGCAATTCAAAGTAGAAATGTGACATCATGATAATAATAAGTTGAAAGCTTAATTGGATCATTTGCAATTTTGGTGTGTTTAAATAGTCTTTTACTTATTGCTTTTGAATCTAAATCTTAGGACGTATAATATATATATATATATATATATATATATATATATATATATCTTTTGTTAATTCAACTGAAATTTTTACAACGTGTATATGTTGGCACTTAGATTTGTATATAACTATTCCATTTTTTTTTAAATTTGAATATTAAATATGAAAAATTACTTTCACTCAATTCGAATAAACATGCTCTCAAAGACCAACACTATCTTTTATCCCTGAAAAATTGGATGATGTGTCTGTTGGGACTACAGGGCAGTGAATGAGAATTATTTTTTGGGGTGTTATGGCAGTTAAAGAGAAATTGCAAATCTGATCAACCATAAGTGATCGTTTTTAACAATAATTAAGTGATCACTTTTAAGTTTTAACAAATATTGGCAATCAAACAATCACTCGTGAATGGCTTCACTTTTAGCACTGTAATTATTTGTGAATTGTTTCAAGTAAATGTGCATTCTCATCTTCTTTTGGACAGATTAGACAAATCCCTTTTTTAATTTTTGATATCTCCAGGATAGGTACCATTATCTTTGATTCAACATCATCATCCTAGAGTGATACTCCAATTTACTTCTCTATCTTCTAGATTATCTTTTATCCCTTTCTACATTGAACATTTTCGCACTGTTCATGGATTATATTGAGCGTGTACTAAAAGTTCATGAACTATATTTAAACAAAATAAAAGTTCATCGACCACATTGGACATTGGGCTAAAGTTTAGGGACCACATTTAATAAATTGAAAAATCGAGAACCAAATTGCACATTGGGCCAAAGTTCATGGATTGTTTGTATCATTTTCCCTTATTATTATTTTTTTCTTTTAATTTTTATTATCTTTTTTGTTCTTCTTCTTCCTCGTGTGAAGACTTCCCCATAGCTACCCTTTGCCGAACTCTTCCTCGTCGAAGCTCCTCAATTGTATGGCGCCACCACCGATGCCAAACCAACACCCAATCCCTCACAATCATCACAACCCGGAGGCCGTCCTTTCTCAAGCCACGTTGTCTCTTAACCAAAGCTTTCCTCGACGAAGGACACTCAATCCACGAAGAACAAAACCAAAAAGCAAGAATCGCACACAGAAATGACACAATGAGTAACAGCACGCCCTGAGAAAAGCACAAAACCATGTCTAGTGACCAAAACACTCCCGGTACAGGTCTAGAATCGAAGAAAACCACGCAAGTCTGGTTCAAGCATTTCGTCAAGCACTTAGAGGGGGTTACCGAAAGGGGGGCAATGGTTCGGGCCAAGATCAACATACGATGGAGAGACCAATCGCTGGCACTTAACACAAGTATAACAAAGAGATGGCAAGCCTCGGTCAAAACAAACTAAGGAGATTCGGATCTCATTCGGGCATTTATACAAACAGTTGGCGTGCACTATTGTAATGAGGGACTTTCAACTTGATATGGACCCAAGCACAAACCTAGACTCCTAACGTGTACTAGAACACACAGCAGCATCAATGGAGGGCCGACAGGGCCGAAGCTCACGTGAAATGGTCGACCGCGAGCTTGGGCCCAACGCGAGCTCCAGCCCAATGCCCCCCTCAAAAACAGAGCACACAAGCTTGGTGAAGACCTACCTAGTTTGGGTAAGGCACCGTAGCAGACGGCAGCTGACAAAGTGGTCTCCGGCAAAGGTGAGCCCCTCCCTCGAGCTCACTCTCTCACTGGCTCTCTCTCTCTCTCTCCTTTTTAGTTCGCCTTCTCTCTCTGGGCTGAGCCAAAAAAAAAAAAAGATACAAAAATAGAGCCTCTCCAACTCTCTCCGGCTCACTCTCTCGGTCTCACTCTCCCTCCAGCTCTCCCTTTGTCTCTCTGCCAAAGAAAGCAAAAAAACTAGCCGAAGAAGAAGGCCTAAGCTCTCTCCCTTTTATCCCGTCTTTCCTCTCTCTCCAAGGACGACGTGAGCTGTGTTGCCAGCACACTGATCGTCCTTGCTAAGCGTCACCCGTGAGACATTCTTTGCGCTGCTGTCCTCGCTCGTACAGTCGTCCTTCGTCCCAATCCTTTGTCACGAAGCTCCTGTCCAAAACGAGAGAAGCAGAGGAGGAAGAAGAGAAGTGGGGGGCTAGGCTGGAGGGGAAGAGGAGATGGGCCGCATGGGGGAAGAAAGAAGAGAGCAAGTTGGGCTGGGCCTAGGCAAAAGGAATAGAAGAAGAGAAGAGGGAAGAAGGCCGGGCTAGCCTAGCCCGGGCTCGGCCTCGGCCCCCTTCTTTCTCCTTCTTTTTAAATATTTGTCTAATTAATTAATTTTTTAATTTTTTAATTTTTTTTTACTTTTTCAATAATTAATGATAGTAGTGCAAATGTTCCTAATGTTTATGCGTGATGCAATTAAATGAAATTAATTATTTTAAATTAAATTTTAAATTGTTTATTAAATTATTTTATTTATGAGTTAAAAATTAATCCATAATTTTTATGTAATTAATGAATGATTAAACGGTCGCCAAAATTTAGATGTTAAAATAATGAAAATTCAGCCACAATTTGTAATTTCGAGCAAAAAGTCAAAAGTAATTTGAGTTACTATTAGATTATATCTTGAATTGTGAGTATATAGGAAGCTCGAATAGAATTGAGTGATGTGAATTGAAATTATTAACCTTATCCTTGAGTGGTTGAAGTCCTCGTAATTGTTAGAGATACCTATTCAAGATTTGACCGAGACTTTAATTGCCTATTTTGGTTTCATATAATATCTCAAGAAGACGAGAAGATGTACGGTGAACATTTCATATCCACACAATGAAAGGTGAATTTAAATATTCAGTGGGTCCTAATCCAATAGTAAGTCCCTGTCAGAGAAAGGAATAAAAAAAGCAAGGGTTTGCTATTAGTGCTCTTTTCAGAATAAAGCAGTAGCCGCCCACAAGGGGCGCGCTTAATGATCATTAACTAGACAAGGACAAGTTCATGTATTCTCACCTAGTCTCCCACTAGACCCAGGTGGTTTCCCACTTGCAAGGGCCACCTACGGTAATCTGTCGGGTTATGTTTCTTATTTTAACATATCGATATTAGCATGTTTTTAACCTTTTATTGATAATGAATATTATTTTCTCCACCAATTAAGAAATATGAAAGGTGATATTATGAGGTCTTTCACCTCAAGGAGGATTTTTCCCATGTTTCTTTTCTCTTAAGCCTTTTAAGTCCCCGTAAAGGAAAAGGAAAAAGAAAAATAAGGGTTTGCTTTTTGTTATTCTCTTTCCTAAATAAAGCAGGTGGGAGGCCACCTGGGTCTGGCGGAAGACTAGGTAAGGATACAAGATCTAGTCCTTGCCTGGTTAATGATCATCAGGCACGCCCCTGCTGCTTTATATGCCCTGGCTGCTTTATTAAGAAAAGAGGATAACCAAAGCAAATTGTTTTCTTTTTTCCTTTTCTCTAACACGGGGCTTACTTTTAGATTGGGACCCGCTGAGTATTTAAATTTACCTTTTCCTTGTGTGAATTTTAGAAAAGATGTTCACTGTACACGTTCCTGTCTTCTTGAGATATTAGATAAAACCAAAATAGGCAATTAAAGTCTTGGTCAAATCTTGGATAGATATCTCCAACAATCACAAGGACTTGAACTACTTAAGGATAAGGTCAATTATTTCAATTCGCATCATTCAATTCTGTTTGAGCTTTATACATGGCTCACAACTTAAGAAATAATTTAACGGCAACTCAAATTATTTCTAACTTTTTGTTTGAAATCACAAATTGTGGGCAAGTTTCCGTTATTTTATATAAGATTACCATTTCTCTTTGCTTATATTGTTATTCCTTTTCCACTCGTAACTGCAATAAAACCATATTGCTCGCATGGAGTGTATTGGACAAGTGTCTGTAACAATCAGTGGTCGAAGAATTCCATAATGGAAATCCTTCAATGATCAAACTGAAGGTGATGGAGGGTGCGGGTCATATGCCACGAGAAGGCCGGTAGGCTTCTCTGAGTTCTTACGGCGCCCTTAGTTCTAGCATTTTGTTTTTCAATTGTTTAGTTTCGACAATTGCCATGTTTCTCAGACCCAAAAAGGTCGTGGGAGCTTCAAGGATGTTCCTTGCTAGGAAGGTACTCAGTCTCACCTGTCTTCCTGTTAAAGCGTTTGCTCTTCCTAAAGGTAAGAAACTATTTTCCAAGACTTATGCCCGGAATTGTATAATTGAGGGCGTCCATGATAACAATTTTATTTTTATTCCATAACTATTTTTTTGTTCTAGAATTGTTTCTGAAATAAAAATTTGTTTGCTAAAGCAATTCCATTTTTTATTTCTAGGACAATTTTTTAGTCAAGAAATAGGTTTGAAACAAAAATAAGAAATAAAAATTTTCCACTTCTCTATTTAAGAAATAGAAATGAAAAATAAAAACTCTTCTCATCACTCATCCTTGCTACTAGCCGACTGTCCATCCACCATCACTCGCTGTTCACTGCCGCCTGTTGCTCATCGCCGCCGGTTGCCGGCCCCCTCTACCCTCGGTGGCCATCTGCCGCTCGCCATCATCTAACCACCATTGCACATCGCTATTGGCTGCCATCCGCCACTGCTTGACAGGGATAAATTTTGTATTTTTTATCAAATGAATTTTTATTTCGAAAATAGAAATTTTGTATCATTATTAAATACATATTTTTGCTCAAAAACTCATCCAGGAATTAAAACAGAAAAATTAATTTATGTAACAGAAATAGATTTTTCTGACAGAAATAGATTTTTCTATTTCAGAAATCAATTTTCTAGTCAAAATTAAATTGTCATTCGCGTCTTGAATCTCTGAGAAATGCTTCTGTCACTATCAAAAGGAATAACCTCATATGCCCGTGGTAAAGAGAAAGATTCTATCACGATGCAAAAGTTGCATGAGAATTTGTATTTTTTTAGTGGAACCTTTATAGTTATTAACTTTTGCTTGACATGTGGTCAACATAGTATATTAGGCTAGGTCATCACATGTCTTCTTGGTTAAAAAACAAGCGGAGTTCGTCGAATGTTGCTGTAAGCGCAGAATGGAGGCAATGGTCAGTCAACGGACTGATGGGTTTTTCTATATGTAGATGGGCCTAAGTAGGCCCGTCCATCCATGATGAGCCTAAGAACCCGGCCAGCAGGTTAAGGGCCCATATATGAAGGGTTAAGATATGAAAGGGTATGTTGAGGGGTTGCATATTTAGGAAGAGGCGTTTTACATTGACGGGTTACGTCTTTTCGGGGAGACGTTTTAAGAGATAGAAAGAAAAAGAGAACATACCTTTACGTATGTACGTTAGACACTTTCTCCCCCTCTGAAAAAAAGAACGTAAGAACAGTAACCCCAATTTAGAGTTTTCTCCCCCTCGAAGCAACAGTACATTCACCGGTAGAACAGGATTAGGATTCTTCCTCGAACTTCAACATTGGTGTTTAGTCTGTGGAAAATAAGGTATGTTCAATTTCGTGACGTACTTTTCGATCAATGATATATGTGTTTCTTGGGCACGTCTTCCGCGTTCATTTTAGGGGTTCGATTGAGTATTGGATTTGTTTCAGGAAATCCGTTATTACCAACATTGGTATCAGAGCTGCCATCGTTCATGTTTCCCAATTCCTTTTCATGTTTATGAATTGCTTTTGATTAAGTTTTAGTGAAACACTCGGTTGATCGGGGACAGAAAATCTCGACACCCATGTACTGTTCACCCATTGTTTGTGATTTTCTATAAATCAAAGTTCATTTCTGATAGTGTAGGGTCGAAGCTCCCATCGATACAAGAAAAAAGAGTGGCAGATCGCCGCCGGAGGCCGCCAGAAGCGCCGCCTTGCACGGCTGGAATGAACCGGGGTCCTTGGTGCGTGCAAAGCACGCGCCGATTTGTTTCCCCCAGGTGCGTGCAACACACGTGCCGTTTCAGCCCAAGTGCATGCGACGCACGCACACGGTCGCTAGCGCATGCCATGCACGCTCCCGCTAACGTCAGGATGACATCAGCCCGCACACGCGCATGGCACTTGCTGGTCGGTTTGTCCAACTCGACTCGACTGATCCGACCCGACTCGATTCGACCCAACTGCCCATTGACCCGATTGACCCGTTGACTCGACCCAATGACCGTTGACCGGTGTTGACCACCGTTGACTGGCATTGACCATCGTTGGCCGGCGTTGACCCGAAAAAAAAAAAAAAAAAAAAAAAAAGAGGAAAATTTTGTATTTTCCAATTTGTTTGTTTTGGATTATAAGTAATCCCTTTTTTTGTTCTACATATGTTGCAGGAAGCATAGAAAATTCTATATTTTCCCTTTTGTTCATTGTGGATTATAAGTAATCCATTTTTGTTATGCATTTGTTGCATAAACTATGATGCGTTATGCATACATACCTGCATTTTTGAGAACAGACGAAGGAAATGCAAGACTTAAAGGGCTAATGACAGAGTTAGCTAATTATCGGTGGAATGACGGTGATGTAGTATCACACGTGGTCAGGGTCAATCAGTTGATACAAGAAATCATCTGGAATGGTTATTTTATGCCGGATTTTGAGAAGGTGCTAGCCTTAATGAACACTTTTCCACCTGAATGGCAAGCAGTGTTAGATTGCCTATGGGAGATCAATGTGGTCTCGGATTATAAGAGGCTTATAGTAGCTTTTGTAATAGAGTACTATAGGATCAAGTTAACCAAAACTTCAACCCTTGGGATGAGTGTCACATGGCGCAGAGCGAATGCGCCTTGAAGGTGGCATGAGAGCTCTCCAAAGGTTCTTCCCTAGTTGATCAATGTGCCTTCAGAATTCTTAAAGAATTTTATTGATAGATTATAAGAGACTTTCCTTGTTTATTTTTTAGATTAGTCTGAGATGTTTTAGATGTAAGTATCTCTTTCTATGTTAATATTTTCCTCTGGATATATTATTTAGTGTAGTTGACATGTTTAATTATTGAAAGTTCAATGTTATTTATTGTTGTAAATTATTATGTTAAATTATAATTTGTTGTGGGAAGTTCAAGAAAGTTTTAGTGACTTTGCTGAACTTATTTTGCATAGAAGATTATATTAATGATCATTTTAAGTTAGGATTTTTTGAATGATGATTGGAAATATAGTGACATTTTGATTTCGAAATCTTACTTGAAAAATGGATGCATAAACGATAGGCATTACTAATTCGTGCATATGTGTCTGATATGTTCAAATTGATGGCTTTAGCAACTAAGAACATAATTGCTTATTTGAACAAAGAAGACAAATTGAACGGCGAGAATTGTGAAATATTGAATAAGAAAATTCAATACGTGCTTAAAAAGCAAGAAGCGCTAAAAACTCTTGACCATGTTATGAAAGAACTTGAAGATACCGTGCGCCACCTTGAGCTAGTAGAGAACTGCCTCAAGGCATTTGAGCGGGAAACAGATATTTGTTGTGTTGCTTCCAGCTCAGAAGGGGCTTCGAGCTCTAAGCGCAAGCGCATTGATTCATTCAATATGTGGAAATGCAAGTGATCAAGTCCTTCTTGCAAGAAACCAAAAGTTAACCAACATAGAAGAGGAAAACATCCTCATGTGAAGAGTATTTCAAGGATGAAGTGCTACAAATGTGACTAGAAGGGTCACTGTACTCGCGACTGTCGTGAGCCAAAGAATGTAGTCACCCCTCGTACTTTTAAGAACTTCGCTTATGTGTCAAGTTTTGTATTCTTAATTGAATCTAATCCTTTGTGGACAGTAAATTCAGGAGCAATAGACCATGTAGCAAAGGATAGAGAATTTTTTGTGGAATTCCGATGAGTACCAATTTGAACTAAGTGGATCTATGTAGGAAATAACTCTAGAGCAAAAATAAAAGGGATTAACACCTACCAACTGAACATGCGTGGTGGATGCACTTTGTTTCTACATGATGTATTGTATGCTCTGGAGATTCGTCGGAATTTAGTTTCTATTTTAGTGTTGGTTAAGCTTGGTTTTAATATGAACTTCCATAATAGTGGTGTGAATTTGTATTTGGATACAAATTACTATAGTTGTGGTTATTTTCTAAATGCTATTATTGTATTGAATGTTGACTATGGTGATGTCAATGGTTGTTATTCCATTTTCACATTTTCTAATTCATATGATAATGATATGAATATGTGGCATGCTAGACTTGGTCATATTGGCCAACAACGTATGAATAGACTAGCCAAAGAGGGCTTGTTGAGCACCATTGAAAAAGTCGATTTGCCCATATGTGAGCATTGCCTAGCAGGGAAAATAACAAGAAAACCATTTGGAAAAGGCACAAGAGCTGAATTTCCTTTGCATTTAATCTATTATGACATTTGTGGTCTAATGAATGTGAGAGAAAGGCATGAGGCTGTTTATTTCATTACATTTATAGATGATTATACTCGATTCGAATATGTCTATTTGATTTCTCATAAATTTGAAGCATTGAGTTATTTCAAAAGGTTTATGAACTTGGTAGAAAATCAATTATATAAGAAAATAAAGTGTTGAGATTCGATTGAAGTCAAGAATATTTATCTGATGAGTTCAGAAATTTATGTGATGAAAATGGAATAAAAAGACAGTTGTATATTCTATAAACTCCTCAACAAAATGGTGTTGCGGAGAGAAAGAACAAAACTCTACTGGAAATGGTTAGGTCCATGATGACGCATGCTAACTTACCTATCACTTTTTGAAGTGATGCGTTATTAACTGATGCCTATATACTTAACCGGGTGTCTTCCAAATCAGTTACTTCTACGCCATATGAGTTATGAAGGTAGAAAACCGGACTTAAGTTTTCTTAAATCATGGGGTTGTGCTGCCTATACTCATTAGCCTTCTCACAAATTTGGAAAATTGGATCTAGAGGAAAGAAGATTATTTTCATAAGATACTCTGAACACTCGAAAGGGTATGTGTTCATAGGTGAGCAGGAAAGTGGAAGTATAACTGAATTTGAATCACGGGATGTCATATTCTTAGAGAATGAATTTCCTAAAAAGGGCGAAATAGGTAAGGATTACTCCCTATTTAAAACATTGGATCCAAATAATGAATTTAGTGGAGTTCGTCCAAGTGGGAGTAACATGAGAAGTGATGAATTTAATTCAGCTCACTCTCAATTACAACCACATGATCAGACGATATCGTCATTATCTAATCCGAGTGGGAGCATAATGGGGAATGATGTGCAAAGTGCACAATCTCTCATACGGCAAACAAGTCGCAAAAGTATTCCCCATCGACGCTTTGACATTGAAGATGAAACTTTTATGGTTACTCCACAAGATGAAGATGAGTTAAGAAATGTACATGAGGCTCTAAATTACCCTAATAAGGAAAAATGGATCCATGCAATGGAATATGAGATGGAGTCAATGAAGTCAAACCATGTTTGGGAACTGGTTGATCTTCTAAAAGGATGCAAAGCCATTGCGAATAAGTGGGTTCTCAAAATAAAGCGTAAAGCTGATGGCTCAATAAAAAGACATAAAGCTCGTCTCGTGGCGAAGGGGTATAATCAATAGGAATGAATTGATTATAAAAAAAACATTTTCTCCTATAGTGAGATTTACGTCGATTCGTATTATTCTAGCAATAGTGGCAAGTATGGATCTTGAGTTATATCAAATGGATGTAAAGACTACTTTCCTCAATGGAGAATTAGAGGAAGAAATATATATGGAACAACTTACTAGTTTCAGTATGGAAGGCCAAGAATGAAAGGCATGTCGACTTTTGATATCGATATATGGTCTTAAGCAGTCCTCGAGACAATGGTTTATGCGTTTTCATAATACTATAATGGCATATGATTTTACATTGATTGATGAGGATTATTGTGTATATATCAAAAGATCTAAAGATCAATTTGTGATCATATCATTATATGTTGATGATATACTAATTGCCAGAAGCAATACGGAGTTTGTTAATATTGTCAAGAGTTGGTTATCTTCCAACTTTTAGATGAAAGATATGGGTGAGGCTGCGTACATTCTTGGAGTTAAGATTTCAAGAGATTGTTCGAAGATGTCATTATCTATTTCGCAAGAAACATACATAAATAATGTTCTTGAACGATTTCATATGCAAGATTGTAAACCCATAGATACTCCTATTGCGAAAGGTGAAGGATTGAGCCATAGATTGTGTCTAAGGACTCCACAAGAAAAGGAACAAATGAAGCATGTTCCTTATGCTAGTGATGTGGGATGCTTAATGTACGCTATGATGTGTACAAGACTTAACATATGTTTTGTAGTTGGAATGGTGAGTAGATGCCAATCCAATCTAGGTCAAGTACATTGAAAGGCTGTTAAAAGAATACCGAGGTATATAAAGGGAACCGCTAATTACAAGCTGAATTACCAAGGAAATTATCTGCGACTTGAAAGCTATTTAGATACTGATTGGGGAGGAGATTTAGATGAAAGAAAATCTACCTCTGGATTTGCTTTCTTACTGAATAATAGCGCCATATCTTGGAGCAGTAAGAAGCAAACGTGTATAGCCTTGTCCATAATGGAAACTGAGTTCATGGCATTATCAGCAGCAGTACAAGAAGGTGTTTGACTTAAAAGATTTTTGGATCAGTTAGGTGTTATTGGGTATGCTGTAAATCCATTATTGGTTAACTATGATAGCCAAGTAGCTATAGCGTACACCAAAGATCCACAATATTATAGCAAGACCAAACATATAGATACCGAGTATAATTTTGTCAAGGATATGGTTGCACGAAAATATGTAACTTACAGTACATATCTAGGCATGGAATGGTAGCAGATCCTATGACAAAGCTAATACCTAAAGATGTATTTTGTAGTCATGTAAAATCTCTAGGACTGCGTAGATGCTGATGTACTGAATATTGTAATTTTCCCGAAGTGTTCACATTTAATGAATTTGTGTTCTTTCATCATTAATACTTATGAATCTTTGTTTGACGTTTATGCATCTTAATGCTCAGTGAATTATATAAAGTTGAGAAAGTATGTCGGACAGATAAAAAATTAGCTCACTCACACGGGTAATCGCCTCTATTTACTATGTGATAAATAGAGATGAGATGATTTTTAAGCTTACTATCTATGTGATAATTGAGAGCTCAAGCTTAAAATATATATGTCGCCTTGACTGAGTGTTAAGATGAGGACATAATATTGACTATGTCCGAAAGTAAAATAACCCACATAATTTACTTTATTTGTTTATGATGCCAGATGTGAGTTCTGATGAATTATGTGAGTGAGTAAATATGTAAACTTAAGTTAGATATTAGGTATGTCTGAACTATCATTTGGACGGTATTGATGGTGTAGACATACGCTCCATAGGAAATGAGTTAATACCATAATACATATTTTATACTACGTATGCATGAGACGACTTATAAGAGTGGCAAAAGTTTGATCTCAGCTTTTATACCGTGTGAGACTGTTGAGAAAAAGAGTTCCTCAATTTAGTGCCCTCATGACTCTTACTTATTATCAAAATTTCTATTCAATATTTGCTATATTAGGATGTTGCTAATGATTATGAATTGATTTGATCTAATGGGACAATTTTAGAAAAGCAAATTGAACTGAAATTGAGAGTTTGAAGGAAAGAGGAAGATCGAATTTAGAGAATCACATTTTAGTTTTGTATTCATTGGTCGACCAATTATGATTATTTTTTTGGGATAATCATAATTGTGAATACAAGATATTATTGTTTAAAAAGAGATCAAGAGAAAGATATAAATGTGATTGATCGATCTAGGGTACTGCATACTAAATCTACTCATAGTGTTGAGCTGCTGTATATTCTTAATATATGTATGGCAACGAGCTCTTAAAGTATGCTGGTCGCATGGATTATTTACCGGTATGAATGTTGTAGAGAGGTAAAAAGGATCCTGTTCAGTCCACCATGTGTGAGTGGGAGATGATGTGTTTTTCTATGTATAGATGGGCCTAAGTAGGCCTGTCCGCTCATGATGGGCCTAAGAACCTGGCCAGTAGGTTAAGGGTCCATGTATGAAGGGTTAAGATATGAAAGGGTACGTTGAGGGGTTGCATCTTTTGAAAGATGCGTTTTTTTGTTAAGGGGTTACGTCTTTTTGGGGAGATGTTTTAAAAGATAGAAAGAAAAAGAGAACGTACCTTTACATATGTACGTTAGACACTTTCTCCCCCTTCAAAAAAAAAAAGAACGTAAGAACAGTAACCCCAATTCAAAGTTTTCTCCCTCTCGAAGCAATAGTATGCTCCTCGGTAGAGTAGGATTAGAATTTTTCCTCGAACTTCAACATTGGTGTTTAATCTGTAGAAAATAAGGTACGTTTGATTTCGTGTGGCACCCCGAACCCCTCTTAGGACACCACTGGCACCAATATTACTCCTTATTACATTTCTTCTTAGAAGAGGCGTCGTAAATCATAGACATTTTTAAAAAAAAAAAACGGTCCCAGCGCGACTCATTAGCGGAAGCAAAATAAAACATCACCATCTCTCCCTCCATCAACCATGATACAAATACACACCACTAATCATCATGATTAAAAGACGAGCCACAATACTTTATTTACATATATTTTCAAGATGGGCTTTCTTGGGTCGATACATCAAAAGGAAAAGCCAGGACTCAGCCACGCCTGGCCTAAAACCCCAAAAAGAACCCTCGACCCGCTACAACTCACGTGCAAAATCCCCATCATCAGTGTCGGCTAACTATCCCCAAAAAGATCTAGCTCCTACTTGTCATGCACGGCTCTCACACCCAACCCAGTGCATCAGGCGGTGGCGGCGCCAACATCTCACGCATCACACCGTCACGATGAATGTGGACAGATATGAACTCCTGGACAACAGGGCCCCCAGCCAGGCCTACGTCATACATGACTAAACAGCGCACTCGAATATACGTCAATCCAGGAACAGAAGGACAACGACCTCTACATCGGATGGTAGGCCGTAAAACACACCCCGTGTGACAGCAGGGAGCGGCATGCTGCTAATCTGAAATGTTGGTCCCCAAAGGGGTGAGTACAACCACTCAGCAGGTAAAGGAATCCAATAACCACTCAAAGCATCATATAATACAATCAGAACATCATACATGCTATTCATGCATCCATGCGTACTTACCTTGATGCCATGCATATACCATCATGCATCATCATCATGTCATACTCATATCATCGTCATCATGACATCATCATATCATACACATGTCATCATCATCATGCCATAGGTGATCATCATCATATCACATCATACATGCATATCATCATCATACCATGGATGATCATCATCATATCATAGCATACATCATCATCATCATCATGCCATAGGTGATCATCGTCATATCACATCATACATGCATATCATCATCATACCATGGATGATAATCATCATATCATAGCATACATCATCATCATCATCATCATGCCATAGGTGATCATCATCATATCATATCATACATGCATATCATCATCATACCATGGATGATCATCATCATATCATAGCATACATCATCATCATCATCATACCATGGGTGATCATCATCATATAATATCATACATCATCATCATCATCATACCATGGGTGATCATCATCATATCATGTCATATATGCATGGTTCAATTTCCACTTTTAACTTTCAATTCGATCACCACATCACTCTTTCCTCGAATCATCAATTTCACCCCATACTTTACACTCGCACCCTATCCTGGCATCGTGAGAAAAACCTACGACATTCAGCCATTTAAGGCAACAGGGCATCCGGCACCCCCACATTTCGGGCATCTCGCATCCCAACTAGCATCACGAGGCATCCCCTCGGGCAAAGACCTCCGAGGCTTCCGGCACCCAACCATTCCGAGCATCTTGATACTCCCAGGGCCATCCGGCAATGTATCTCTATACATTCCAGGCATCCAGCATCCCCCATCCCGAGCATCCTGATACTCCCAGGGCATTATCATCCGCCACAACAATTTCCTCATTTGTCATTATTCATGTTCACCAATTTCAATCTCAATTTAGCATGGCACATGATGTAATGGCAAACAAAATCATATTCAGCATTGAATTCATACATGCATCTCGCCATTGTCATGCATGCATCAAGACCTCATCATACATGCAACAAGGTACAATTATTCATAAAATAAAATTTATGGAATTTGTGCCAATTAAAATAATCCATTTATCATGCCCTTTTTACATTTATTTAAATTCCAGCTTGTACCACTTTTCGAAAAATATTTAATTTAAATGTCCATATGACTCTCAAAAATCATAAAATTAAGGCAAGTGATAGACAAGAAAATAGAATAATGATTTCATGTAAAATACATGGCCAAATAGAATTCCACACAAATTCATAATTCACACAAATACAGCATGTAATTTCGGATGAAATCAGAATGCACAGTTTCCGAAATAATTTAATTAAAATACCCAAACGACCTCTAAAAATTACGAAATTTTACCAAGTTATAGCCAAGACACTTAAGTAGATTTTTCATGGAGACTTCTAAGCCAAATTATTTTTAGATTATTTTCTACAATCACACGAAGCTTCTGGATCCAACACAGAAACGTCCAGTGCATGCTTCTCCGAAATACCGAGTCTTCACCTACCTATTCTTCTTTGTTTCCTCTAAAATTGGGATATGTTTTACATCAAGATGTTCTCTACAAGTTTCAGGAAGGGATATAATTCAAATATCCAAAGTATAGTCATCATATGAGTCTATGAAGTCTCGAGTGTCCTGTACCACATCTCCAGATTCACTGTCTTCAAGATCAAGTCGATTTACTAGGTTGTCCTTGTTAATTTTACTTCAAATTTGAGTATGTTGTATTTTAAGATGTCCCCTACAACTTTCATGCATAAATAAAAGAGAGATTCTTAGCACAAATCAACATGCAACCACAAATCCACCGAAGGGTCAGTGAAATCGTTCCAGATCTAGTGTCTCCGTAGAATGAGAGTTTGACCCCTTAAATCTCCATAATTTTGTACCAAATTTTAGTATGTTGTAGTTTAAGGTGTTAGATACAACTTTCATGAAGAGATCAAAGTCAAAATGGAACTCTAAACATGCATGCAAGCTCTCACAAAGTTCTGACTCATACTGTTCATGCGAAAACAGCATGCATCTCAAGTACCAAACACATTAGCTTCACTCCCATGCCTCCAAACATCCTAAATTTCGACCATACATGCCAAACATTGGTTCAAGAGTAGAAAGTGGACTCCCAACTTGCCTCTAGACCGAACGAACGGCAGCACACGGCGGCAAACGGGCAGACGGACGGGTGTGACGGCGACTCCTTCCTCTTGGCTTCTCCTCCCTCTCGGCCTCACTCTCCCTCTCTCTCCCACACTCTCTCTCTCTCTTTGGGCGGTAGCTCAACCGGCCACCTCTCTCTCTCCTCTTCCCTTTTATTCCCCCATTTCCTAATCATTTGCAATGATTAGTTTGCCTTTCAATTTGGCCAATGCATGCCATCCCTCTTGCCACTTGTTACAACACATGCATGGGCTTGGGCCTCCTCTTGGGCCTCCTTTGGGCCGGTCGACAGCCCCTCCATGGGCTCCTATTGGGCCGGCCATTCGGCCCACTAAGGCTTTGGTCGGTGAAATATATGTACTTTAGGATGCATAGGATGTCATAATCTTCCGACAAGTCGTATATGCAGTGAGAAGCATGATATTTGTGCTAGCACCAACTGTACAACGCTTTCTCAACACCAAGAACATAACTTAGTTCTTATAAGCCCTTCTATTGCAAAATAAGGGCACAAGGACTATAATCCCAGATATTACAGCCAACTCTCTCTGGCAGCCAAAGAGCATGATAATCTTCATTCAACTTGCCAACTATAACAAAACAGCTATCATATTTGAAACCTGAACACATTGCGGATGTATCCAAAAATGGTTTTGATATCGAGCGATAAATATTATAAATATGCTGAAGGAGTGGGATTGGGAAAATGACGAGGGAGGCTTTGTCACTATGTAATCAAGGTCTTTCTTTTTCTAGGACAGAGAATTTTCTTTTCACTAACGGGAAACTTAAAAATTGGATTGTGTTGGGGTGTGATTCATACTTCCCATCAACAGGATGGCACGGGGGTCTCACTCTCCAATGAGCAATCAAGGGTTCAGGGGCCGCCTCAACAAGGTCGCAGGGACAGCACTCCCAAGCCGCCAAAGGGCTTTTATAGTTTGAACCCATATTTTATTAGTAATTTGGGTTTTGGCCCATGAATAACTACTGAATATATATATATATATATATATATATATATAATATTTCTCTTGTAACTAAAGAATGTAATGAAGATGAACGAAGTGCTAATTATAATGGAATCCTCTACAGTTGGACGTCTGTCTTTATTGATTAAGGGTGAATAGATAAAATCTTATGTTTCAAATTCTTTCTCGATTTCCTTGTGATTGCATGCCAAATTCTAATAGATGGGCGGGCTTTTGTTTCAAAATGAGAAGTCAGTCTTCGATTCTACGAGAAGTTGGATTTATCTAGAGCACCAAAGCAAGCTCACATATGTTTGAAGTATGATGGTCACCACCCGAGACTTGATAATTATCGAAGCATGTAACGCCATAAAATAAAAATAAAAATGCATTAAGGCATCACTTGTCCTTAATTCTTTTTTTTTAAAAATAAAATGTTCAATCAATTCCTTTTTTTTTCTATCCATTGCTCTTTCGATGGTAAGACTGCTGATGTGGCTGCTTAAGTGCTATGCTAGCATCATCAGTGACATCCTTAAAAATCTTAACAAAATAAATACTTTTTAATTTTAGAAAAAAAGGGAAAATTTTGAAAAGAAAAAACAGAGTAAGTAAAATAGAGAAGGAAGAGGGATAAGAAGCTACAATGGGGGGCAGGGCTGGTGCACATGAAGGGTAAGATGTCCTCGCTGCCGGTTCGGCCACCACTGTAGTGAGGAAGACCCTCTTTACTTGGGGTGAGCATGATTCTAAGGTAGAACTTGAAACTTGAGAACTAGACTAGTGGGAACCTGTAGGTTCCATGTTTCAAGATATGTAGGGTATGTTCCAGATTTAAAAAAATGAGGAACGTGTTTCAATAGGTAGGTTCCAAGTTTTTAGTTGGAGGAACTTGCAACCTACAACCTATAACCTAAAATAAGTTTTAATGTTTTTCTTGGTCCATGTCTTCGTGTGATCCTCTGATATTTCATGCCGTTCGATGATGAGTGTATAATTTGGAAGCACTAGTCTGTGTTCCCCTTTTATGGCTAATATTTTTATTTTATTAACGTTTATATGTTTCATGTGTTTAAATATAAGTTATGGTTAGTGAACTATCATCGTTCAAATAATAATATAGATGGAACCTAGATAGATCTTGGAATCGATCCTGGAACTTATGTTAGAGTAGGTTCCAGGTTTTAGGGTATGCAAGGTAGGTTCTAGATTAAAAAAAAATGATGAACCTGTTCCAATGAGTAGGTTCTAAGTTCTAGGTGAAATGTGTATGGAACCTGAAACCACTCACCCCTACTTTTATCTAGTTGAAATCCTTGATAAGAATTCATTTTCCTCTATTGATAGTTTTGTTTGTTTTGTATTCTCTTTGACGAATGACAAGATTGTCTATTATTATTTCGTTCATTTTCGTTTAGTTAAACTAAAAATGAAAAAAGAAAAAAAGAAAAGAAGAAGCTGTTGGACCCTGAAACTAACCTTAGAACCTATGATAGGGTAGGTTTCATGTTCTAGGTTTTGACGGATAGGTTAGGTTCCATAAAATGAGAAACTTGTACTTGAGGGTAGGTTCCAAATTCCAAGTGGAATTTGTAGGAACCTAGAATCGCTCATCCCTACTTGCTACTCTCTCTCTCTCTCTCTCTCTCTCTTTTGAAAGAGCTAGTATAAACACCTAGAGGGTGGTGAATATGTGTAAAAACAAATTATTCTAAAGATGTAATAGAAATATTTCTCTTAAACTGAGTCTATTAAACAATAGGCTTTAAATGGAAATTCAATTTCAAATAAGATATAGTGTAACTCAGAAAAATATTTCAGCGGATAAATTAAAAGAGTTCAGGGAAGAGAAAATGAACACAAGATTTATAGTGGTTCGATTTAGATTAAGTCTATGTCCACTCTCCCACATCGATAGTCTTCTGTCTGGTTTTCACTATGAATCGAAAGAGAATTAGAGTAATTTATCACTGACTACTCAGTAGACAGTTTCTATTTTTCTCTCACTAAGTCACTCTTTAGTGTTTCTCTCTCTTTCTAATACATGTTTGAAAACTTCAGACTCTGGAATTCTAGCTTTCACACATTATCTTGAATGACTTGAAAAACCTCCTTAAATACTCCTCCATGCCTTTGTGACCGTTGGCACTTCCCAGAGGAATTCTTCCAATCAACCCGTTGGACAAAATCAATAAAGGAGATCTTGAGTCAATTGAAGATCAAGATGAAAGTCCGATAATCCTGGTTGCCCATACAATCAGGATCTAGGTTTCCATAAGTAGATTTTTAATTTTTAGGTTTTTTTTTTTTTGACAATAGTAAAATGAAAATGGTTTAGGGCAGTCCCATGAATCTTGTGGTTTAAGACAGTCTCACGAACCGTGTGATTTAAGGCAATCCCACGAACCTTGTGGTTTGAGGTAGTTCCACTAACCGTGTGGTTTAAGACAGTGCCACTAACCGTGTAAATTGTATGGTATGAGGATGACTAATAACCTCTTGAAAATGCATGGTTTAAGGCTGATCCATGAACCCTTTGGAATTGCATGGTTTATGGATAACCAACAACCTCTTGAAAGTGCATGGTTTAATGCTATCCCATGAACCCTTTGAAATGGCATGGTTTAAGGATAACCAAAAACTCTCAAAAGTGCATGGTTTAAGGCTAACCCATGAACCCTTTGAAATTGCGTGGTTTCACTGGAGAAATTTGTCATTCGAGAATATTCTGAAATGGGCATTGCACATCAAATAGAATTCGTTATAACAAGTATTCTAGTAATGAACGCATACTAGATGAGATCAATTTCAACACATGTCATCAGAAACAATATCAAAAGTGTATCGATATTGAGAAGGCAATGATTGCATAAACAAATCAAACTAATTCTGACCACTTGACAAAATCACAAAACTGTCATCACACTTGGATGATATCTTTAATCGTCAAATTCTCTTGGGAGAAAAGTCCTTGTTGAAATGACCTTGACTTATGAGAAAGGCTTGTTAAGTACACCGAGCAAGGACCCTTAGCCAGAAAGGGCTTTCGGGTATTCTTGAGAAAATGGTTGTTTGATCCCATCTATTCATGTGGGAAATAAACTGATCACTCAATCTCACTCTTCTAGTGTGCAAGGCTTTGAATCATTCGCAATAAGTACACATTGACCAATCTAAAAGGTCTTTTAGAAGGACCGTAGTGCAGGTTTGTTCATGGTTTTAGCAATGGATAAACATCATTGGCTATGAAATGAATTAATCACCGATCAACATCTTCGTCGGGTTTACAAGTCAAGAAACCTTAAGATGAGAAAAGACAACCTTGCTCTCACTTCTTCAAGTGGCATATTCTTTAGAAAATCCTAACTTCCACTTGAATTATCCCAATCTGAAGAGACTTCGGGAATAGGTTGTAATGTTGGTTCAGTGAAAGGCTCAAAAGGCTCACACTTTTTCGAAGAGGAATTTGAGAGTTGGTGATTATCATGGCATCATTACCATATCATCGATTTTTTTTTTTTAAAGAACTACGCTTTTAGAATTCAAGTTGTCTCGAAAGTCCTTTGACTAATCATCTTAACATAGTGACTTTTGCATTTGCAATGATTTTCTTTTCAATGCAAGCATTTCTTTTCCCTGGGCATTGGCCTTGCTTTGGGTAGAGAAAAAAAATGCTCTTCTTCACCTTGGAATGCTTCGAGCTTCCATAAGAACTCACCCAAAGTTACCATAAAAGGATTTATGCAAGTGAGCGTAAGGAAGCCTTTCTCATCTTTCCTCTCCAAATAATGTCAACCCAGACTTCCATAATTGCCCCTTTGTGGGGTGATTCTTGACAGGGGTATTTTATAGAAAATTATCCACATTAAAAGGCTCAAATGGGCTAACTATTGTCACTTGTAGTGTGTGTGATAGAGGAAACAAAAGCCTCTTATCATCTTGATCTATGTACCACTTGCGAATGAATTCCTTGACCTTAAATGACATAGGTTTTCTTTCTCGCTTGAATCTCAAAGTGTTTAAAGGACATGTTTGGAAATGGGTTGCATTTCTTCATCCTAAGTGTTTCTCGCTTGGCATAAGTAACATTGCCTTTCATTTTTGTTGAGATCATCTGGGTGGATTAATCTCAATAGAGAATTTTGATTAGAAATGAGTGATCCATTGAGTGAATGGACAATTTAAAGATAAAGAAGATTTTTGCAAACTTTGTGGAAAACTTGTTTCTTCAACTTCCACTTTTTTTGCTTGTTTCTAAAAAAACACTAAAGGTTCTTTCTTGCGATGGAAATTCTCCATTTGCTTTCCATATGATTTTGAGAAGAAGGGTACTTACCTGTGGCCTTAGCGGTTAGGTCATCCCTCCATCAATTTCATAATTCGGTGGCAAACGGTGGAATAAACCTATTGCTTTAAGGCTTGCAGAGAGTCTAAGATCTTTTGTCTCATTAGTTCAAGCACTCTCCTCTTTTTGCAAAAGTGAAAGATGCAATTTATTTTCTTTCTTCTTTTTTTATTATTATTTATTTTTATGGCAACCTCGTTGCTGTTTCCAAGGATCAAACACCGTACCTCTCGAACCCATTCATTCATTCCCCATACCACTAGGCCGAAGCGCTAGTAGTGTCCATGGAGCGCTTCTTTTTTTATATAATTGAACTGGCTCTAGAACGACACATCTTTTACACCAAGTTAGGTGAATTTGACATGTGTTACGCCCCACATGTTTGCTTGGTAGAGAGATATCTTGTTCAAATCAACTTCTTAGCTTTATTCTTCGGATACTAACGTTCTTGCCAAATAAGGAAACTGCGTTAACAAAAGGGGTTAGAGAGGGTACATCAGAAACGATACCAAATTACCCTTCTCCTGAGTTTGTATTCGACAACTCCTGGGAATATCTCAAATGTGGACCATCGCCATTTTGTTTTGTCATTTCAATTTTCTTCGTTTTACTATCTTTCCACCAAAGCAACTAGATACACATAACATGAATACGTATGCATGTATATAGAATGTATGCATGAAATGCATGATGCAAGTGCTAAGTGACTCAGGTCGTACAAGAAAATGGCTCTACAGCCTTGATTTCATTCATGGAAAGTATTTCTTGACTACATCAGCGTTTACAGGCTTTGGCAGCTCATGGCCGTCCATTTCTACCAAAATTAAAGCTCCATCAAGTAGTATCTTCTTAATGACATAAGGGCCTTCATAATTTGGAGTGAATTTTCCGCGTGGGTCCGGTATGATAGGCAATACCTTCCTCAACACAAGCTCATCCACTTGGAAATGTCTCGGTCGAACTTTGCGATTAAGGGACTTTGCAACTCGCTTTTGGTAGCATTGACCATGGCATAACGCACTAAGTCTCTTCTCATCAATCATATTTAGTTGTTCCTATCTCTGCTACATCCACTCAGCTTCCGAGAGTTTAATCTGTGAGAGAATCCTCAATGAGGGAATTTCCACCTCTACCGGTAAGACTGCCTCCATACCATATACAAGTGAGTAAGGCATTGCCCCCGTCGAAGTACGTATTGAGGTTTGATATGCCAACACCGCATATGGCAATCGTTCATACCAATCACGATAATTGTCCGCCGTCTTGGATAGGATCTTCTTTATGTTTTTGTTAGCTGCCTCCACTGCTCCATTCATTTGTGGGCGATAAGCTACTCATCCACAATCTTGTTATTCAGATTCGAGCCGTTATCAGTAACAATGGCTTCTAGTACACCATAACGGGCAATGATGTCGCGACGAATGAATTTGGCTATGTTTTTCACAGTGACGTTGACATATGAACTAGCTTCAATCCATTTCGTGAAATAATCAATAACTACCAAAATGAAGCGATGCCCATCAGAAGCTTTGGGGTTAATTGGCCCGATTATATTGATTCCCCACATGGAAAATGGCCATGGCTGAGACATCAAGTGCAGTTTGTTAGGTGGGGCATTGACATTGTCTCCATAAATCTGACACCGATGACAGTAGCGAACATGCTTGATACAATCGGTTTCCATGCTTAACCATAAATATCCAAGCCTCATGATCTTTTTTGCTAAAAGGTGGCCATTCGTGTGTGGTCCACACTCTCCTTCGTGTATTTCTTTCATCAGCTGGTTGGCTTCTTTAGCATCGACACATTTCAACAGGACTGAATCAAATGATCTTTTGTAGAGCACACTGCCAGAAACAAAGAATTTCAATGCTAACTTCTTGAGATATTTCTTGTCAACTACCTCACACCCTTGAGGAAATTCTCCCAGTTGGAGGTAATTCAAGATGTCGTGGTACCATGGCTTTCCGTCTAGCTCGCCTTCAACTGACATACAATAAGGTGGGCGTTTGAGAATCTCGATCTTTAATGGCTCAATATCCAATCCCTCTATCACATGCAACATTGATGATAATGTGGCCAATGCGTCAGCAAATTGATTTTGGGACCTTGGCAAATATTCAAAGGATATTTCCTCAAATTCATTCGTTAATTCTTCAAGGAATTCATGATATGGGATCAGCTTAGGATCTCGTGTCCACCAGTGACCCTCTGTTTGCAGAATAATAAGTGCAGAATCGCTATATACCTATAAATTCTTGACATTCATGTCAACCGCTAATTACAAGCCGATGATGCAAGCTTCATATTCTGAGATATTATTAGTGCAAGGGAACATCAATTTTGCAGCTACGGGATAATGTTGGCCAGCTGGAGAGATCAAAACTGCCCCAGTTCCAAAGCCAGATAAATTTACAGCCCCATCAAAGTACATGGTCCATTTATCATTTGCTACTGCCAAAATACATTCATCCAAGAAGTCCACCGTGTCAAAAGATTCTGCTTCTCTAGGATTTTTAGCCAACATATCAGCTATGGCTCTCCCTTTAACTGATTTCTACGCTATGCTTTGTATGTCAAATTCGAAAATAAGGACTTGCCATTTGGCCATCTTTCCAACTAAAGCTGGCTTCTTTAGCAAATACTTGATTGGGTCATTCTCTATCACGAGCAAAATCTGATGGTGGAGAGTGTATTGGCGTAACCGGTGCAATACCCAAATCAATGCTACACATGTTTCTTTCACTTCTAAGTAATTCATCCTAGAAACAGTGAATTTCTTGCTAAGATAATATATCGCGCATTCTTTTTGATCACTTGGCCTCTTCTGAGCAAGCATGGCCCTTAGTGACTCCTTATGGATGGTTAAGTAGAGGACCAGTGGTATTCTTGGGACTGGTGGTACTAGTACTAGTGGTTGAAGAAGGTATTGCTTTATCTCTTCAAAGGCTTTCTGGCATTTGGCGTCCCATTCAATCTTAGTATTCTTCCTCAGGAGTTTGAACAATGGTTTTGCTATCTTTGAAAATGAATCTTGCGATATAGTTCAATCTACCCAGGAGACTCCGAACTTCCTTGACAGTAGAGGGAGCTTTGAGGTCGCAAATGCCTTTAACTTTCGACGGATCGATTTCAATGCCTCGACTACTGACCATAAAACCTAATAGCTTCCCAGACTTTGCCCCAAATATGCATTTGGCCGGATTAAGTTTCAGCTTAAATTTCCTGAGCCGGTTAAATAACTTCTTTAGAACCCTAATATGGTCTTCTCCATGCTTTGATTTGGCAATCATATCATCGACATATACCTCTATTTCCTCATGCATCATGTCATGGAATAAGGTGACCATTGCTCTTTGATATGTGGCTCCCGCATTCTTTAGGCCAAACGGCATCACCCTGTAATGAAAGGTCCCCCATGGCGTAATGAAGGATGTTTTACTCTTATCTTCCTCTTTCATCCTAATCTGGTTGTAACTAGAGAACCCATCCATGAAGGAGAATAGTTGAAATCCTGCGGTGCTATCAACCAAAACATCAATATGCGGTAGCGGGAAATCATCCTTTGGGCTTGCTCGGTTTAAATCCCAATAGTCTATGCAAACTCTGACCTGTCCATCCTTCTTCTCGACCGGAATGATATTAGTAATCCAATCAACATAATGGGATACTTCAATGAATTCCACTTTTAATAGCTTTATAACTTCTTCCTCAATCTTCTTAGAAAGTTCAGGTTTCATTCTTTGAAGTTTTTGCTTTTTTGGTGGCATATTTGGGTCAGTTGGTAGAGTGTGCTCCACGATTTCTAGGTCTAGTCCCAGCATATCTACGTAGGACCATGCGAATATATCTTAATATTCCTTTAAGAACTCAACCATTCTTTTTGCCTCGATCTCTGAAAGGCCCGCCCCAATCTTGGTTTCCTTGACATTTTCTGTGCCGCCAAGATTTATAGTATTAGTTTGCTCAACTGTCAAGGGTTTAGATTCTTCATGACGAATCCAATCTCTTTCGATGTCTTTCTAGAGATCAGTATCTTCGTTAGACTTGAAGAGATTTTTATCAGGTAATCCCGAGTCACATACATATGTATCATGATTATGCCAAATGACATGCCTAAGATGCAAATGAGGGGGTCAGCAAAATCACTTAACGAATGCCATGCATGATGCACATTCAAAAATTCTTTTTGAATAACTATTTGAAAAAATACGAATTAGGAGATTGTCCTCATATCCTCATACATCTTTTCCCAAAAACTTTGAAAACTAGGAGTCATGAGGAAGTCCAAGCCTTAAAGCATCATCATAAGACTGGTGGAATACTTCCTCATGCCCTTAATAAAACATGGATGCATTTGTATTAACATGATAAGGCCGTTTTACAAGGTTTGGATCTTGGACCATGGCTCACAGTCCAATACCTTGATTACAAGCGAAAATAAAAAAAGTAGCTAAACAACTCTTCTCATGTAAGGGAATACATAAAGGAAATGACATAAAAACTAAACAGGATAGGTAAGTAGCATCCCTACTTCGAAAGCTGGAAAGAGCTCACAGAAGGCTCCACCTTATCATCATCAAAGGTGGTACACACATAGTTGGCACCAAATAGGTCTGCTATGTCCAGGATTGCTCCCTCCTCTTCTTGTAGCAGCTCGGATGACTTGATAAAGGTCTTCTCCAATGGTGGATAAAGATCCTTTAGTGATGGAAGGAGTAGGCCTTGCTGATTTTGTATTGCATTAGTGCAACTTCCATATTCAATTCGTCCCATATAACCTCCACACACACCTTGGCCCCAGCGGTTACTTTGGCCCATGTGTCCCCCATGCATACTTCGGCCTCCGCGATTGCCTCGGCCCATATAGCCTCCATGGTAACCTCGGCCTCTACCTCTGCCATATACGCCTTGACTAATAAGCTCTTCATATTTCACCTGATTCTCCAGATCTTTTTGGTAGCCTGCTGTGGCACCCCTTAACCACCTAAGGTCGCCACAGTTACCTATCGCTACACCGAATGAACACTAGTTACATCTCTTAGTAGAAACATCGTAGTTCATAGACATTTTTTTTTTTTTAAAAACGGTCCCAACGCAACATATTAGCGGAAGCATAATTCAATATCACCATCTCTCCCTCCAACAATCATGATACAATGCACACCACTAAGTACCATAGGAAAAGATAAAGCCGAGCCACTTTATTTACATATTTTCAAGATGGATTTCCTTGGGTCGATACAACAAAAGAAAGCCAAGATTTTTTTAGCTACACTTGGCCGCATCCCAAAAGGATATTCCAACCCCTAAAGTGATCACGTGACACTCTCCATCTAACAGTGGCGGCTACTCCTAAAAAGAAATATCAACTCTCTACCCCTCACGCAGCCATCACACCCATCATGGTGCGTCAGGCGGTAGTGGCGGCAACATCCCCCTAATCACTCTATCTCGGCGGACATGAACTGACAGAAACTCCTGAATGACAGGGCCCCTAGCCAGGCCCACATCGTACATAACCAGCACTCACACTCGCACATAAGTCAGTCCAGGGACGGTGATGCAGTCGATCTCCGTACATTCTACCTCTACATCCGATGGGAGGTCATAGAAGGTGCCTCGCGTGATGGTAGGGAGTAGCATCTTTCTAATCTAAAATGTTGGTCCCCGAAGGGGTGAGTACAACCACTCAGTAGGTAAAGATCCAATAACCACTCAATGCATTACACAATACAACCATAACATAGTACAAGCCATTCCTGCATTCAAGCATAACTTACCTTGCAACCATGCATGTGCAAATACACTATATGTTCATACATCCTCATGTACTCATCACAATCATATCACATACATATCATCATACCATAGGTGATCATCATCATATCATATATGCATGTCATCATGTCATAGGTGGTCATCATCATGTCTCACACATGTCATCATGCCATAGGCGATCATCATCATGTCATATATGCATGTCATCATGCCATAGGCGATCATCATCATGTCATATATGCATGTCATCATGCCATAGGTGATCATCTTCTTATCATATATGCATGATTCAATTTCCACTTTTATCTTTCAATTCGATCACCACATCTCTCTTTCCCGAGATCAGTAATTGCATCCCACATTTTATCACTCGCACCCCAACCTGGCATCGCGAGAAAAACCTCCAGTACACACCACCGGGCATCCGGCACCCCCACATTCCGGGCATCTCGCATCCCAACTGGCATCACAAGGCATCCCCCCGGGCACAAACCTCCAGGGCTTCCAGCACCCAACCATTCCGGGCATCTCGAAACTCCCGAGGACATCCGGCCATGTATCTCGATACAATCCAGGCATCTGGCACCCCCCATCCTGGGCATCCTGACACTCCCAGGGCATTATCATCCGCTTCCAACAGTTTCC
Source organism: Eucalyptus sideroxylon (assembly GCA_014182405.2). Classification (NCBI taxonomy): domain Eukaryota; kingdom Viridiplantae; phylum Streptophyta; class Magnoliopsida; order Myrtales; family Myrtaceae; genus Eucalyptus; species Eucalyptus sideroxylon. Next base: position 303,506 of record JABKBF020000017.1, on the reverse strand, counting down.
TCATTTATCATAATTTATGTTCGCCACTTTATGTCTCAAAATCAGCATGACACATGATGTAATGGCAAACAAGATCACTTTCATTATTTTAATTCTTATATGCATTTCCAATCATCATCATACATGCAGCAAGATACAACCACTAATGACAACACAATCCCTGGGGTCCATACAACTTAGAATAGTCCATATATCATGCTTTTTTTTAAATTTACAAAATTCCAGTTTGCACAATTTTGGAAAACATTTAAATTAAATATCCATATGATCCTCAAAAATCACAAAATCAGAGAATGTAATAGAAAAGACATAAAGGTAACAATTTCATCAAGAACACATGCCCAAAAGTGCTGCACACAAAAAGATATAGCTCACACATTGCAACATGCAGAATTCGGACAAAGTCAGATTGCACAGTTTTTGAGATATTTCGATTAGAATACCCTAATGACTTTCAAAAATCATGAAATTTTACTCGGTTATAGTCAAGACTCCAAGGTATATTTTTTATGCAGACGTCTAGGCCAGGTTCGTTATAGATAATTTTCTATAGACGGTCGAAGCTCCTGTTTCTAGCACCGAACGGTCCAGTTTAACTATCTTTGAAATATCGAGGTTTCGCCTACTTATCTTTCTTCGTTTCTTCTGAAATTTTGATATGTTTTGTCCCAAGAGGTCCCCTACAACTTTCATTAAGGGATCTAAGTGATTTTTTAAAATAATAGTCACCATATAGGTCTAAGAAGTCTCGGGTGTCCAGTACCGTATTTCCAGATTTTACCGTCTTCAAAGGAAAATTTTTTCACTAGGCGACACTTGCTCATTTTACCTCAAATTTGAGTATGTTAGTATTTAGGATGTTGTACACAACTTTCATTAAGAAGTCAAAGTGATATTTTCGGTAAAAAGCAACATGCAAAACACAAAACCACCAAGAAGTCGACAAAGCAGTTCCAGATCTAGTGTCTTCGTAGGAGAAGGGTTTCACCCCTTAAAACTCAACATTTTTGTCCCAAATTTTATTATGTTATACTTTGAGATTTTTTCTACAACTTTTGTAAAGGTATAGAAGTCAAAATCCAACTTAAAACACGCATGCAAGCCTCTACAATATTCTGGGTCGGGCGGTATACATGCAAACAGCAAGCCATTTCAAAAACAAAACACATTAGCTTCGGTTTCTCACTCCTAAACACCCAAGATTCAACACCATTCCAAACACACATGCAAGACACACATGCAAGAGTAGAAAATGGATCCTAACTTGCCTCTAAGATCAAGCGAACGACGGCACACGGGCGAGCTAACAGACGGACGGACGGGCGTGCGGGTGAGCGGCTCCTTCTTCTCCTCTCTCGGTTCCTCTCTTTCTCTCGCAACTCTCTCTCTCCCTCCTTCTCACCTTGGACAAAGCCCTCTCTCTCCCTCTCTTTCTCACTTTAACCGGCCACTATTCCCCCTAATGGTCTTCCCTTCCATCATTAGCAATGATTGCTAATTGCATGATCTACACTTGGCAGCTAGGAGGAGACACATGGTCTTCTTCATGCAAGATGGGCCTCATCTCTTGGCTGGGCTTGGGCCAGCAAATGGGCCGGCGACAGCTCATCTCCTTGGGCTTCGCGGCTAGGCCCAAATGGCCGAAAATGAGGTGAGGTCATGGGCTGGTTTTAAACAAAAACCTTGGCCCATATCTCATCCTATTAATTTACCTAATCCTTAATTATATAAACTCCTAATTGAAATTCATAAATCACAAAACTTTGTGACCTATCTTAATAAATTCCAAATCCATAATCCTTCATGGCCAAAATAGAAATTTTTATCAAATAATTATTCACCATAGGCTTGGCCAAAGTCTTAATGCAAGACATTAATTTGAACACCCTTAATGACTGGCAAGGAATTTCAGGATGCCACACCTAAACCTACTCTTTTATGATTCCAAGGGGCTTCAATGGGCTTGGTAATACTTGTGCGTACACTCCTAATCCTAGTTTGGGAATATGACCGTATTCCAATAGCACTCTACTTGACATGATAGATGGGCCAGACATTTCAGGACTCTTAACAGCGGTCCCAACGGGTACATGGACCATTGAGACTAGCTCGAAGGTATGGTAGCTAGATTCCTCCTTCTCCTCAGGCTCCACATACGGGATGGCTGTGTCTTGAAAGATCTTAAAATCAGTTTCTGCGCGAACGGTTACAATTTTCCCCTTCGAAATGAACTTAACCATCTGATGCAGAGAGGAAGGTATAGCTTCAGCGGCATGAATCCAGGGTCGACCCAATAAGAAATTAAAAGCGCTAGGGATATCCAACACTTGGAATTTTGTCAGGAATGAGGTAGGGCCAATCAAAAGGTTGAGCTCAACTTCCTCGATTGTCTCTTTCTTTACACCGTCAAAAGCTTGGATGGTATACTTGGATGGTTTAATTTGCTCTTTACCAATCCCGAGATGGCGAAGGGTGGCTAATGGACAAATATTCAAAACGGACCCATTATCAATTAAGACCCGGGCTACCATCATATCGCAACACTTGGCCAATATGAGTAAGGCCTTGTTATGATCACATCCCTCTTTTGGAAGATCTTCATCTGAGAACGAGATTTGGTCCTTCAAGAGAATGGACCCAATGAACTCCTCCAGCTGCTTGTCTCCAATCGTCTCTGGTACATGTATCTCATTTAGAACCTTCAATAGTACATTTTTGTGTTTCTCAGAGGTCTTGAACAACTCCAAGAGCGAAATCTGGGCGGGCATCTTCCTTAGCTGCTCTACCACGTCAAACTCATTAGATTTGATCATCGCCAAAAATTGCTTATCTTCCTCATCAGTGACAACTTTCTTTTCCATAGCTTATGCGGGTGCATAACAGTGACTTGCTCAAGTAATAGCATCGACTTCATTTGTCCCATAATCCCATGGGACTGCCTTAGGGTCGAAACTAGCAACGGGCTTTTTGGGATCACGTCTTGATCGTATGGCGGCAACTCAATTTCCATCCATTTGGGCTTAGCCACTCCCAACTCTAAGTTCACGAACTCCTCAGTAGCTAAATCAATAACCACGTGTTTAAACTCGCACTCATTAGAGTCCCATTGCTCTTCTTTAACAGATAAATCGATGATTACTGGTGTCATCATGGCGACGGTTTCTTCCTTGAGCTCAGCTAAGTTGTCCATGCCTCCCCACCCATCAGGGATGGTTTCTTTAGGATCCAAGCAAAAACTTGGAGGAGGTGAATATTTGACGAGATAGTCATACTTCCAACTTGGTTGGCCTAGTGTGTCTACCACTTCGCCCTTTTCTAGTGCCATCTTCAAAAATTCATGATCTCCACAAACTCTTTTAGCTTTGAGCTCAGATTCGGCATCTAAGGCTTCTTCTTCATTTATGATTAACAGTTCGGTTTCCTTAGCTATGTTGACATCATTCGGTATTTTGACAGCGCTTACTTCCTCGACTGAGATCTCCACAACCATCCCAAATTCACAACAAGAATTCTTGGGAGAGAAATCAATTACAGCTGTCATCGTCTCGTTTGCTTGGCCTCTTCCTCCATTTCGGATTATGCCCATGTTGATCATATTGGTGACACACTCTAATTTCTTCTCAGTTGGGACACTTTCATCGCTTTGTAATAGCCAGTTAAAATCAAATCTTCATACAATTTGTGGATGTCAACCCTGACCATTTGCACGTTCCTATCCTCTCCTTCCGCAATCATATTGACATCCCCGACATGAACGGGTAACGGGTTTTGTTTGACATTGGGCCGCGTCTCCTTAAATGACAAGATATCTTTGTCCAATAGGCTCTGGACCTTGTAATGGAGTGTTTGGCAATTATCCACATCATGGCCTTTCTCACCCATATGGTACTCGCAAGATTTTGTAAGGTCGAACCCTGGGAATTTAAGAGGGTTGTCACGAGGAATCTTCTTAGCTACCAACCCTTTCTGCAGTAACATGGGCAGTAGTTTGGACAAGGGCCTAGGCAAAGGTGTGAATTGCCTTGGCGTCCACTTCCTGGGCTCATAATTCTGGTACCTCCCTCGTGATGCAGAAAGATTTTGAGGATTCGAAAATGGTTTTGATTCAGCTGGGGCTTGCACGTAAGCTACTTCTAGTTCTTTCTCCTTCTTATTAGTAAATTTCTTATTTGTGCCTTCGGTTATCCAACCTTCATGCATGGCTTCTTCAATTCTCTCTCTGATGGCAACCAAATGAGTAAAGTTTCCACAATCAGAGCCAATCATTTTGTTGTAAAAGTCTGGAGGAAGGGTGTTAAGGAATAGCTCCACCATTTCAGCATCGTCCAATGGTGGTCGAACTTGAGTAGCCAAGGTGCGCCACCTTTGTGCGAATGACCTGAAGGACTCATTTCTCCTTTTCTCCGTGCGTGTTAACACTTTGCGCGTCGGGGCAATCTCGATATTGTACTTATATTGTAGCACAAATGCCTCTGCCAATTCCTCCCATTTTTCCATCTTTTTTGGTTCCAGCAGGATGTACCATTGCAAGGCCGGGCCGGATAGACTATTCTGAAAAGTTTGAATCAATAATGGGGTGTTTTACGCATAGCGTCCCATCCTGTTCAAATAGTACTTCAGACCGACTTTTGGATCGTTGATACCATCATACTTAGCGAAATCGGGAACTTTAAACTTCTCAGGAAAGTCCATTTTGGCGTATCAAGACAGATCCTCGATCATGTTACTTTCATATCCCTGTATGCCTTTAAGCTTCTCCTCAAGCTTAGCAAATCTTTTGTTGTTCTCCTCCTCCATTCAAGCTGAGATGGCCTCCGAGATGGGGTCCAATTCCACCACTACGGGTGTTTGACGGGGAATCTCTTCAGCAACGTTCTCCCTAACATTGGCATTGCTAGCCTCAGGAGTAAGCACGAGCATGTCTCTATTGGGGGCTACAGCCATTAGACTAGCTCGAATCTCATTCGCGAATTGGGCAAATTGGGTTGCCAAGTCAGTGATTCGATTATCCAAGGCGTTAAAACGGGCGTTTTGTTCTTTTATATTCATCCTTGCAGCTACAGAACGGGTTCTGATGGGCGATCGTCTTAAAGCTGTGTTGTCAGTACCTTGTTTAGTACAAATAAAACAAAAGAATAAACAAATCAGCATACAAAAGATGAGAAAGAAAACAAAATAAAATTAAAAAAATTAAAACCCTTCAATTTCATATCTTCTTATAACAAAATAGAAATAAGAAACCCCTTGCATAAGCTGAATCTCACATAAGTGGCTTCTTATCAATATTTTGTCATAGGAAGTTATACAATTAAAGGGTTAACACATGATGATTGATCAAAATGCCCATCTAATATTCCATTAGAGTCAAAGTAATCATAAGGGAGGGAAAAGCGTCACTAATTACATCAAAAATTGTGAAGGAAAATCCCTATACATCCACTAAAGTAAAGAAACTCCTAAACATTGCTACTAAAATTTCACATAAGGAAAACTTTATACAACTTTTCTAAAAACACAACTCTAATGGAATATGACTAATCCTTCAGTTTTCCCCTCAAAGCAACTTGCGGATGCGTTTGTTTGTTTCGGTCAAACGCTCCACCTTAGCTAAAGCTTCATCCCTTTCCCTTATAATCTGCCCCATTTGGACTTCCTTCAGAGTTGGTTTCGTAGGAAACTCTGGAATGACAACAACAACTTCGAGTTCAATACGACGATCAATATATCCTCTTGATGCATGGTGCTCCCTCATTTCTCCTTCCAACTCAGTAACCCACTCAATATCCCTTGGTGGGCAATGATGTAGGATGTTGATGATGTTTTCCACTTCTTTTTTCATGTCTTCGATTTGGTTCCCCTTGACAACCTTATCGCGAAATTCAAAATGAAACAACCCTAACTTTAAAGGAGGAGGGATTTCTTGAAGTACTCAATATTAATGAGCTACTCTTAAAGGATAATAAGATGTAGATCTTGTCAAACCTAAGAGTGGAATCGGGTCATCATAACTACTCATAAGTTGTGCTTTAGGGAAGCGAATCCAAGGGGCTTGCCACAAGATTTGGTTTGGGGTGATATTTTCAAAAAGTTCTACCCATTTACGGAATGTCCAAGCATGGAGGAATTTTTCTATATCCTTAAGTTTGGTGAGAGGGTTTGTATCTTTATCGATGTTGATAATAGCCAAATTCCCTCCAAATACTTTTAAGTGAGAGAGAATCCAAACTTGAAGGAAGCCTATAGGTGCTCTAAGAATTGAACCCTTGTCCTCTTTGAAACGGTTGAGAGAGAGGAACATTTTGGCAAGAAGCATGTGTGTAAATCCCCTAAGGTGAAGGACTCTATAGACAACATGAGCAAGGCTAAGATCCATTGTCTTTTGGGTGAACGGGAAAAGAATGAATCTGAAGAATGCTAGAAGGAAAATTTTAACATTTTGAGGATTGGGGCTTGGGAGAAGACTATGGAATCTTTGTTCGATGAACGACAAAGGGAGGCCTTTTGAATTCCTATTAAGAAGTTCTTTAATTTCAAGAGGAGGAACTCCTAGGAATTGACTCAATAGTGGGATAGGATCTACTCCTAAAGGAGGGTTGACAAGACTGAATGCAGGGACACTGCCAACAATGATTTCTAACTCCTCTAAAGTTGGGGTCAATTCATGATGACCAAACACGAACGTTGAAGTCTTGGGGTTCCAAAAATGAGCCATGGCCTTCACTAATGGCATGTGGGGCTCTCAATATAAGAGAAAAATAAGATAGCCAAGTTTCTTCTCTACAAAAGTCTTCTTGCTTGCATCAAGTGCATCCCACATGTCTAATAATGCCTTCTTTGGGATTGGGATGATACGAAGCTCAGGGAAACCCATGGTATCTAAACCTAAGTAGGCATTTTGATCAATCACCATATGTCACAAAATAAGCCAAACTTATTGATAAAACATTATATACACAAATAGCATTACTTACATTAGGGAATAAAATGCTTAGTACCTTCGATAGAGAGCAAAAAAGAAAATGGGGTAATCACAAAGACACATCGCATGTCGACTCGTGAGGCTCACTAAAAGGTATGATTCTAAAGGCTAAAGGTTCCCATTTCAATTAGATCAAAAGAGTTTTCCCCACTTCGCACTTGTGTCCGACAGTTCTCTTTATCATTAATCAAAATGAGCGGGACCAAAAGTGGATAACCATGGGTCATTCCCCGCACGGATTCCATCTTTTGGCACCTCCTATGGGCTTCCTAGCGCGATCGGGGTTTTAGATTGCGGGTTGTGTGTATAAACATGTAGTGCTAAGGTAAGTATAAAGGCACACACAACAATTGATATCCAAACAACACTTCAATTTCATCCATATAGACATACATTCCTACACCTCCCTACAAAAGAAATGGGTTAACACACACTCCACCACTTATTACTCCAAACCTACAAAAACAATTAACGCGTTGTTAGTGGACTAACCTTGTCTTCGACGTGGCTTCGACACGCGCTATCAAATGAAGACCATGTTAGTGAACAACCAACCAAATTATTACAGCCTAAGTCCTCTAAGGTTTGTAACCAAGTCCCCAGTGGAGTCACCAAGCTGTCATGACTTCTTTTGTTTTTTTATTTCGTTCGGGGGGAAAAGGAAGAGGGTTTAGGGGTATTTACCTAAAGAGGTGGACCAATGGCCCTAAATTAGGCGCAGGCTCTCCCAAGCCCATACCTCACGCGACTTTGGATTTTGTTTTTTTAGTTCTTAACAACCTAAATATTTCTAGGAGTCACCACTAGCCTATTAGGGTCGGCTAGAAACCAATCAAAACACGAGAGTGTTGTCTCAATTCCTACGCAACCGGAGATTTCTAGGAACGGGGACTTGTTTACGCTAATGTTTCTATTAGTGCCCTTGCGGTACCACTAACTTGAAAGGTTGTTCATTTAAATGGCTACACAATCTTGATTACCAATTATAATCCTTATAAAATCGCTAAGCGTCCATGCAAATGTTTTTGTAGGTTTGTTTTCCTTAATATCTAGACTAATCCTAACATAATTTAGAAGAGAAATTTACACTCAAATTAATGAAAAGTGGCGCGGTAAACAAATATCCAAGAAATTGAAATGACTTGAAAATAAATGCGGAAAGAAAGACCTAACACAAGTCGGGCAAATAATATTACATGGCCTTGTTATCACGTCCTGGGACAAGACCCCCGTGAGCAAAATGAGAATTTAAATATGTATGAAATTACTCTAGATGCATGAAATTACTCTAATTAATTTTGATCTATGGAAAATGGATTATTTACAAAAATGATTAAAAAATATCAAAATAGCATTAATTAGGAAAAATGACCTTATAAAATTACTGAAATTTCATATATGTCATTTTTTTGGCCTTAATTTGATACCATCTATCACTTTTATATTTTTTGAAATTTTGGATTTTTTTGGATTTTTATATATATTTTTAAAATAATAATAATAATCCCCTAAACCGAAATATGCTAACATTGAACAACACAGCACATGAATATCATAGTAATCGAGCTTAAATCGACCCTTTCAAAATCGACGCTTGGTTCCAACATTTTATCGAATACTTGGCTTGCATCAAATCACCTCAAAACGGCTTCCTCGACTCCTAAGCAAACTCATGCAGAACTAAAGTATCAAGATTATACTACCACATGCAAGGAACAAATTTAGCTAGAAATCACAGCCTAGAACATGCAAAAACTGAACTAAAAACGACCTCCAATATGCGGGTTGGAGCCGTTTGGCAAATCTGGTGACAAACCCAAGTCAAATAGCCATGTCAAATGCCCAGATTGAAGCCCCGAAAACCATCACATGCAATATTTATATGAAATATTACTTCACCCAGATGAAAGTAGGTAACACTTACTTTCAAATGCAATAAACATCACCGAAAATGATCAATCGGATGCATCAAAATGAACTCTCCAAGAAGCATTCGTGCATGATCTATGCTGGCCAACCATGTCTCAACGTGGATTGGCTTGGTTTTTGGCTCATGTTATAGACGGCTTCATGGTTCATAAGGAGATTTAAAAACTAAACCAGGTTGTCCTATGCATCATTTATACTCCCATATAACATTCATCAAAGTCACAATGACAAAAAAACGCATGCAAAGGGGGGTAACAAGTCAAATGTGTAGGGGTATTGAAGAGACTTTAAACACTTAGAAAAATTTCAACCTTGGAAATTAGTTCTCCGGACTAGTTTTCCTCTTGATTTTCATGATCAAAAAACATGTTCAAATTCAAAAAAAAAAAAAAATACATCTGAGATGCTTAACTTGCTTCGTAGTTTCCCTTTCACGTGACTCCTGGCCAAGGAAACCAAGAAATTTTCCTCTGGAAGCACGTGGAAATTAGTTCCTTCAAACTGAAAGTGAGATTTACAGAAGAAAAAGAGACAACGAAGGTTTTCGTTGACTTCCAAAATTAGACTTCCAATCCTTCTTTGTTGGCCAAGTTAAAATCAACCAAAACTATATGTATTCTAGTTTAGCTTGTAAGTCTTTTCTTTCCTCATTTGTCTCTCACGTTTCTCGAAAATATTCGCTTTTCCTCACTCGTGACCAACTGGGCTCAACACTTGGCCTGCTAGGACGGTGGTTTTCAGGGGGCTTTAGGAGACCTTCCCGAGCTCCATTTGGGACGTGCGAGTTATGGATGGAAAGATCTTTGAGTGAATTTTCACTCTCTAGTTGAAGGTTTTGGATAATTTTGGCTGCAAGTTGGTGAAAACTTTACTTTTCTCTCTGAAGGTTTATGTGGAATTTATGGGTTCTTGCTTTTCTGGAGTTGCTTCTGAGGGGTTTTTTTGGGCACAATGCAATTTTCAAAAGTTGAGGGACCAATTCGAAAATTTTGTAAAATCTCGCCCGAGCCCTTAAATCATCATCTTGGTCCCCAATTAAGTTGAATTTGAGCTTGGGCTAGGTCGAATCAATCAAATTGGGCCAAAAGGACCAAATTTGGATTGAATTAAGTATTTTCGAATAAGAAAATTACCAACTTTGAGGGACTTTCTTGCAAAATTGGGTGGGAAAAATTGCAAAATCTGGTTGAGATTTTAAACTATTATGCATGAGCTTGCTAATTGACCAAAAATTGCAGCCAAATTCATGGATTAAAGCACCCACACCAGCTGACAAATCCCAGTCCACAAGTTGGTCTGATTTCGGAGTTGCTGAGTAAGTAACTTGGTGGCCCCACCATATCCTCCTTAGCTGCCCAATCAGCCCAATCTTTTCACGTGATGGAAGAATGTATATAGTAGTGCAAGTGGTCGAAAATTTGTCAAGGATAAGCTATTAAAAGTTTGGGAAAATCGTAGCAAAGTCCAGACACTCAACAACTGCAGAAGTTGAAAATTTTGGCTAAGTAGCCCTGTTGGCAGGCTTACTAGGTGGACTAAAGATTGACCAAAAATCCCTTAATTCAAGGGGTAAGATCACAGAAGTAAGCTCTTTGAAAGGATAAAATGAGGAGACAAGAAAGAGGAGAGGGCTCTAGCGATCGTGCCCAAAAAAACCCCTCAGAATCAACTCCAGAAAAGCAAGAACCCATAAATTCCAAATCAACCTTCAAAGAGAAAAGTGAAGTTTTCACCAAGTTGTAGCCAAAATTATCCAAAACTTTCAACTAGAGAGTAAAACTTCACTCAAATATCTTTCCATCCATAGGTCGCACTTCCCCAATGGAGTTCGGGAAGCTCTCTTAAAGCCCCTCGAAAACCACCCTCCTGGTGGGCCAAGGGAATCCTGAGATTTTTCTAAAGTGTTGAGCCCAGTTGGTCACGAGTGAGGAAAAACGAATCTTTTTTAGAAAAGTGACAGACAAATGAGGAAAGATAGGACTTACAAGACAAACTAGAATATATATATTTTGGGTTCATTTTAACTTGGCCAACAAAGAAGGCTTGGAAATCTAATTTTGGAAGTCAACGAAAACCTTCGTTGTCTCTTTTTCTTTTGCAGATCTTACTTTCAGTTTGAAGGAACCAATTTCCAAATGCTTCTAGAGGAAAATTTCTTGGTTTCCTTGGCCAAGAGTCACGTGAAAAAGAAACTACGAAGCAAGGTAAGCATCCTAGATGTATTTTTTTTTTTTTTTTTTTTGAGTTTGAACATGTTTTGATCATGAAAATCAAGAAGAAAACTAGTCCGAAGAACTGATTTCCAAGGTTGAAATTTTTCTAAGTGTTTAAAGCCTCTTCAATACCCCTACATGTTTGACTTGTTACCCCCCTTTGCATGCGTTTTTTTTTTTCATTGTGACTTTGATGAATGTTATATGGGAGTATAAATGATGCATAGGACAACTCGGTTTAGTCTTTAAGTCTCCTTATGAACCATGAAGCCGTTTATAACATGAGCCAAAAACCAAGCCAATCCGCATTGAGACATGGTTGGCTAGCATAGATCATGCATGAATGCTTCTTGGAGAGTTCATTTTGATGGATCCGGTTGATCATTTTCGGTGATGTTTATTGCATTTAAAAGTAAGTGTTACCTACTTTCATCTGGATGGAGTAATATTTCATATAAATGTTGCATGTGATGGTTTTTGGGACTTCGATCTGGGCATTTGACATGGTTGTTTGACTTGGGTTTGTCACAAGATTTGCAAAACGGCTCCAACCTGCATATTGGAGGCCGTTTTCAGTTCGGTTTTTGCATGTTCTAGTCTGTGATTTCTAGCTAAACTCGTTCCTTGTATGTGGTAGTATAATCTTGATACTTTAGTTCTGCAAGAGTTTGCTTAGGGGTCGAGATTGAAGGCCACAAACATGGCTCGAGGAAGCCGTTTTGATGTGATTTGATGCAAGCCAAGTATTCGATAAAATGTTGGAACCAAGCTTTGATTTTGAAAGGGTCGATTTAAGCTCAATTACTGTGATATTCATGTGCTATGTTGTTTAGTGTTAGCATATTTCGGTTTAGGGGATTATTATTATTATTTAGAAAACATAACAAAATCCAAAAAAATACAAAATTTCAAAAAAATATAAAAGTGATAGATGGTATCAAATTAAGGCAAAAATGACATATATGAAATTTCATTAATTTTATAAGGTCATTTTTCCCAATTTAATGCAATTTTGATATTTTATAATCATCTTTGTAAATAATGCATTTTCTATAGATCAAAATTAATTAGAGTAATTTCATGCATTTAGAGTAATTTTATACATATTTAAATTCCCATTTTGCTCGCGGGGGTCCTGTCCTAGGGCGTGATAACAAGGCCGTGTAATATTATTTGCCCAACTTGTATCGGGTCTTTCTTGCCGCATTTATTTTCAAGTCATTTCAATTTCTTGGATGTTTATTTACCGCACCGCTTTTCATTAATTTGAGTGTAAATTTATCTTCTAAATTATGTTAGGATTATTCTAGATATTAAGGAAAACAAACCTACAAAAACATTTGCATGGACGCTTAGTGGTTTTATAAGGATTATAATTGGTAATCAAGATTGTGTGGCTATTTAAATGAACAACATTTCAAGTTAGTGGTACTGCAAGAGCGCTAATAGAAACATTGGCGTAAACAAGTCCCCGTTCCTAGAAATCTCTGGTTGCGTAGGAATCAAGACAACACTCCCATGTCTCGATTGGTTTCTAGCCGATCCTAATAGGCTAGTGGCAACTCCTAGAAATATTTAGGTTGTTAAGAACTAAAAAAACAAAATCCAACGTCGCGCGAGGTATGGGTTTGGGAGAGCCTGCACCTAATTTAGGGCCATTGGTCCACCTCTTTAGGCAAATACCCCTAAACCCTCTTCCTTTTCCCCCCGAACGAAAAAAAAAAAAAAAAGAGGTCGTGACATGCATCCACAAAACATATTAGTCTCAACAGTTCTACAATAAGAAGATAATTTCAAGCACTGCAAATGTTCAATTCACACATTCAACTCACAACCACAAAAGTTAATCTAATAACCAAAGTTTAATCAAATAACAACGAACAAAGGATTCAAATAACAAAGAAAGATTTTAAATCTGCTTTCACTCTCCCCCCTTTTGTCATTAGCAAAAAGATAGAGTCAGTTACGAAAAGAGTGAATAAAAAATGATCAAGGCTGTTTTGAAATGTGAACAAGTCAAAAATCCTTTAGTGACTACATAGTCTCCTCAATCTTTTGTAGGCACTGAAGATATACATTTTCCACTTTGGCTACAGTCTAAGAAGCCTGTTGATTTAGCGTATGAACTTGAGTATCAAGAGACTGTACTTTGCCTGTGAGAAAATCTGAGGTAGACCTTAAAGCAGTATGTAATTTTTTAATTTCAACCTCCATTGCATATTGATGTTCTTTTATCTCCAAAAGGAGTTCCACTATCCTTGGATAGTTTGCTTTAGCTTCGGTTTGGGCACAAGCTTCAGCATAATGAGTTTGTGGAGTATGCAAAAATGAAGGAACATTAACTTGTACGTGTGCAGTTTGGTGCTTACGCTGACTTGGAGATTCCTCTGCAACATCAACTTCAAGGAAATGAGATGCAAAGACATCTTCAGCATCTGCAGGAGATCTACTAATACCATCACTAGCAAAAGGTAGAGTTTTCTCATGTTCTCCCCCTGTTTTGATGTCTTTAGGTTGAGATTAAACTTATCCTTCTTGTTCCTTCTCCTTTCTAGCACAAGAATGTGTCTCTGGTTTAGTCGCCTCTTCTTCTTGTCTAGCAATTTCCCTGTTGTCCTCAATTGCTTCCAATGCTAGTATTGTACCAATGTCTCCTTTGGACTCATCATCATCATTCTCCTGTTCTCCAGGTTCTTCACTCTCTCATTCTTCTTCTTTTTCACCTTCTTCTTCCTTTTCACCTGTTTTTTCTTCTGTCTCTTCAGAATCAACAAAACCTCGAAGATTGCGCAAAGCAATGGCGGAAATTGTCAGATTATCATCTTCCTTCTCTTCATCCTACAAAAGGATAGATTTCTTTTTCTTTGAAGCCGTCTGGACAACATCCTTTCTCTTGCGCTTCTTTTCAGCAATAGATCCTTCTTTGATTCTGCTAGATGATTCATTCTTCAAAAGATCCAGGGCTTTGGAAAGATCTTTCAGCCTCATCTTGGAAATCATCTTCATTCCTATTTCCATAGAAGCAAGAGACCTCGATCGAAGTTGAGAAGGTAACTGAATCTGAAAGTCTTTGAACAATCTCATTATCAAGGCAAAGTTAGGCAGTTGTCCTTTTTCCTTCTTCACAGTTCTGCACATATGCAAAAAGATAGTGTGTGGGAGGGAAAAAGGAGTTCCATTGCAAATTGCCCACATGATCTTTGCTTCAAATCTTGAGACATCAATCTTTGAGGTAGCCTTGGGTATGATGCAATTGATCACAATCTTATGTAGCAGAATGTTTGAAGCTGGCATACAAGAGTAAGTAATACTCCCAGTCGGAAATTTGTCCTTCACGAGAAATCTAGTGGCTTGACTGATGGAAACATTGATGGGTAGAAAGCCACTCCGTTCTACACCCAAAATGTCAGCCAGAATATTCATATCTACAGTAAACACTCTATCACAAATAGTAAACTGAATATGAGTGTTATCTATAAATGACAGATTCGAGTAGAAGTATGCCGTTAATTTAGGGTATGCTTCAACAGTCTCCGTACAAAATTTTTCAAGTTGAAGATTGGCTAACCTTTCTCTCAAGTTATCCTTTCTCTCAAGTTAACCTTTATAGAGTTTAGAAAGTCAAATTGCACAATGTGCAGGTTTATCACTCCTTTATTCAACATTTGAGCATAAACCCTTTTGTGCTCTTTTGAACGAAAAAGTTTCGTTCTTTCTCCAGGAATCTCAGCAGCCACACCCATTCCAGGTTGGAAATTTGTAAAAATTCTCTCATCATCATCTTTGTTCTCAGGCTAATTTTCTAGCCCCAAATGAGGATCAGAAGGAAAATTCAAAAACTCATTTTCTGTTATTCCTCTTGGCACTAGTCCTAACCTTTCCATCGTTTTTAAGAATAGAGTTTCGTTTCCATACCCATTATCTTTCAGAAAGTCAGTGATAAAGGTCATTGGACTTCCACCCTCTTTCAAAAACGTATAATGCTTGTAAATTATCTTAGGTGTGACATCCTGAATTTCAGGCTCTATTTTTGATTGAATAAGTTGGGCTTTTCATCGACGTGCCTATAGTGCTTTTCTCTGAGTTTGCCACTCACAGGATAACTAGTCTATCAGGTGAAGCTGTTAAGGAATCTAAATGCAATAGATTTGAGAATTCGATCACGAATCGACTGCTCGATCGTGCTAATCTGCAAGGGTCATTTCAACACCGCCAAAATCGATCAAAGATCGAAGATAGGTCGATTTGATGGAGGTATGTGATTAATGTGTGGGTGATTCCACCTAATTGCAAAATTCTGTCAAACGGCAGTAGACCGATTTTTCTGTCATTTTTATATCCTGTGTCCGTATTCAAAACCTTGAGATTTTCACAATAACTAAGAGTCGTCAATGTGTCGAAGATGCACAATGTGGCTCAAAAATAATCGACCATAGGTTAATTGCACTAAAAGTTTCTAAAAGTTACCCGGTAGGTTAGGTCACGCTAAAATCGCGCCAAATTGAAATTAACCGTGAAATTGAACCCGATTTTAGAAATTGAAAGTTCTGTCATGTCACGATTCATTTTAGGAACGTCGACTCATCCTCCGAAGAATTTTCGGCGAGTTCCAGATTTTTACGGAAAATCAATTCGGACGATTCGGAAAATAAAGGAAATTCGGATGGGTCAATTTGAGGAGATTTTTGGCCTCCTTAATGAACTATTTGGTGAAGGAAAATTATGAAAATTGTGTGGGCTTCCTCCTTAGCAAAATTGGACATCAAATTGGGGGATTTAGTGAAGAAATTGAAGCACAAAATGAGGAAATTCGTAGGCTTGATGGGGGCTGCAACATTCGGCACCAAATTGAGTTAATTGTGGGAAATTAATTGTAAGAAAGTAATTGGGGGACCATAGGGATAAGCTTGTGGACTTTGGGGACCATTTCATGATGAAATTGGATATTTATTGTTGACACCCCCCCCCCTGCCCACCTTTGGCCGGCTCCCTCATCCCTTCGCTGCTTCTGCTTCGGTTCATTTCCCTCCTTCACGGATCTACCACCAGCTTCCTCTCCATTTTTCCCTTTTCTTTGTAACCGAGCACCCCCATTTCGCTGCCAACTTCCACCATCCTTTGTCTCCCTCCACCGAAGCCACCTCACTTGCACGCCTCACTCTTTGCCCCGCTGCCACACGTCTGAAGACAGCTCCACCGAGTCAACTCTAGCGTTCAAGCGAAGCTGAAGTTGACTCTACTGCCATCTACTGCCATCCTCTTCCTCGTGTCTCCCTTCAGCTGCCAGCGAGTCAAACTCACGCGGATCACTCCCCAGCAAGCTGCCCATCGTCAACCCTTGTAGCAGCCACGCCAGCTGCTCCTTTGCTGGCTCTCCGCACGTTCGGCCCACCGTTTCTCTCAATTTCTCGCCCATCTCCCCCGTTGCAGCACACACAAGTTTCAACCCAGTCCCGACTCGCCAACTAGCCCATCTTGAACCGCGTGCAGCCCGTTTCTCTACCCCAAACCAAGCCAAGGTCAGCCCACTCGGCCTGACCAGTAGCTTCCTCAAGTCTGGACCGAGCCCAGCAGTTTTGTTGTGGGCTTGCAAGGCATTTTCGGCCCAGTTTGGGCTCCCTTCGACGTCGCCGTAGGCCCGAGCTTTGGCCGCCGTCGTGCCGCCGTCACCGTGAACCGGTTTTTCTGCTAAACCGGTGAGTTTATGCACTAAACTCTAATTAGGATGTTAATGATGTTTAAGGGGTGTTTAGATTAGATTAAGATTAGATTAGGGTAGTTATTAGTTTGTTTAATTAATTTAGGTTAGTTAGATTAGTGATTTAGGTGGTTAGAAATTGTAATTAGTTAATTTAATATGTAGCCTTGTAGTTAGAATGGTTAGGATAATTTAATTAGTTCAATAAGTGGTTAGATTAGCAATTTTTTAGCCTGAGTATGCATTTATTGACTTAATTTGCATTATTTAATTAATTTTTTATTTATTTAATTATTAAATATTTTATGGAAATTAGACCGGAATAGTCATGACCGAATTTCGTGCTGATTGCAATGGTGTGTTCAGGTTATGTAATTGAGTGTTAAATTATGCAATTGAGTGTTGATTGCAATTTTGGTCATTTATTCCAAAATTTGTGAATTTTGATATTTATTCAGAAAATCCCGGATGTCGGGTTTTGACATCGAAAATGGTTTTAAATATTATATCAAATAGTGAAATTTTAAAATAAAGGATACCAATTTTTCGGGTTCAATCGACCGTGTATCCATATATGATATTTTCATCGTATATTTTTAATATGAAGAAAATCGGCTAGGTTCACCTTTTTAATTGAGGCATTTGAGTGCAATGTACGGTGTCTTGGGCCAAGATTGAATGGTCATGTATTGGTTAAGAGAACCCGTCCCGAGCTGTTGAGTTGGACGTGCCCCTATATGGGATGCCCTACCAATGGATGCCGATCGAAGTAGATTTTGGACCGATGCTCCTTTATGGAATGTCGTCGATGTAGTGATGTTGCCGTGCTCGATGGGGCAAGACGATGCCTGGCTATGCTAGTAGATTGCCGAATTTCGAGTAGGCTGTGCCTGTGTGTGGCCGTGATTAACAATTAGAATGCATGCTGAGTAAAATTGACGCGCTAGATTATTAAACAAAATTGTGTGGCACGGAATAGGACGTGTCATAACGATGTGGTCCTATAATCAGGACCCCCGTGCTTGGTTGAAATGGAGTGTGATGTTATAGTTGATTGAGCTTATTTGCCGCTCATGTTTTCATGGCTATCTATAATATGAATTGTGCTGACCTACAAGGAGGATTTGAAGCGAGGTAAGTCTCTATGGTTGTATGGTTGTGTGGTTAGGACGCCCTAGGCGTATTACCCTCCTAATCAGGGTTTAGAGCGTGAATTCGCTGAGATTTATATCTCACCCCGTTGTGGGCTCAATTCTTTTTAGGGCCGTAGAGCGGAGGATCTAGAGCTGAGCTGAGGGGATCTAAGGTGTAGGTCAAATAGGACAGCTTCTTTTGAGAGTCGGTCTTTTGAAGTTTTTTGGTTATAGACTATTGTACATGACTTAGTATGTTTATAAAAGCATGTTTTATTGGTGAATATGTTGTCTTACTTTTCTATCCAGAGATGGTTACTGCCAGGGGATTTGTTTATTCGCTTCCGCATGCGCAATAAAATGATAGGGTTGGCGACTCGTCCTAGGAAGTCTCAAATTTTATCGACCACTGAGGGATGGGCATGCGCTCGAGGTTTAGGGCATGACATTAGGCCTCTTTACTTTGATAAGAGTTGCTTCTTGTATAACTTCTTCATCTACAAACTGACGAGGAGAACTCTGCGGTGATTCTTCTCCAGTAAGATCAAAGTGAGTTGGTCTTTCAGGCATGTTGCGAGGACCGCAACTTGCGATGTGAGAGGATTTCCTCGACATTGATGCAGATTTGGAGGACTTCGACGACATGTTCAAGTGGAGGAGAGAAAGAGGTTTTTGCAGAAAATTTTGCGAGAAAAATTGAGAGAGAGAGAGAGAGAGAGAGAGAGAGAGAGAGAGAGAGAGAGAGAGAGAGAGAGAGAGAGAGTTGGGGCTTGAAAATATTGTACTCAAAAGAAATAATTTTCAGTATTTAAAGAAATCGAAATGGGGTAAATGAATTGTCACAAAAGGAAATGTTTTTGCCTTTTCAGAGAATAATTCAAAAAGAATAACAACCAAGGAAATTTGAATTACACTTGAAAATTCAGAATTGAAATTATAATTTCTAAAAATAAAAGAGGCAAGCAATGATTCAAAGATAATCATACCTTCTCAGTGCTTTCGTACAAAAAATAAAATACCTAGATTTGAGAGATTTCCATACTAAAATAATTTCCTTAAGTTGAAATGCTGAGTCTGACTAATCGTAGACTTTAGCCAAGAGGAAGAATAATATTCAGCTTGCTATGAATTGATTGAAATAAGCTTTTCTCCACTAGTTTTGTAAAAACATATGACAGTTGATTCTTTGACTCAATAAATTGAACATTAATCTTGCCATTCTAAACATGATCCCTTATGAAATGATGATGAATCTCGATGTGCTTTGGTCTTGAGTGAAGAATTGAGTTTCTGGTAAGGTTAATAGCACTTGTGTTATCACATCTGATTTTTGTGCAATATTCTTCTATTCTAAAGTCTCTTAGTTGTTATCTAATCCACATAATTTGAGAACAACAACTTCAAGAGTAACATATTCTGCTTCTGCTGTAGATAGTGCCATCGTACTTTGTTTCCTTCAAAACCAAGATTCCAGTATTTGTCCCAACAATTGACATGTGCCAGATGTACTCTTTCTGTTGATTCTACAACCGGTTAGATTATCATCAGAATAACCAAGTAAAGTAAAGTCTCCTGCTTTTGGATACCATAGACCTAGCTTTGGAAAAGTCGCAACATATTTGATGATACGTTTAACCGCACTTAGATGTGCTTCTTTTGGATTAGATTGAAATCTAGCACAGATGCACACACTGGATAAAATGTTAGGTTTAGAGGCAGGGGATAAATAAGAGAGCCAATCATGCTTATGTATAGCTTTTGATATACTTTCTTTCATCATTCGTCCTTGTCGAGCTTTGATGAGCTGGACATGGGAGTTTCTGTTCTCTTGTAATTCTCCATTCCAAACTTCTTGATAAGATCTTTGGCATATTTCTCCTGGTGAATGAATATTCCTTTATTTGATTATATGACTTGCAATCCCAAAAAGAAAGTTAGTTCATCCATCATGCTCATTTCAAATTCTTCCTGCAAAGATCTTGAGAGTTTCTTGTAGAGATTTTCATTAGGAGATTCAAAGATTATATCATCTACATAAATTTGTAAGAGCATAAAATCTTTTTTTTCTCTTTTTATAAACAAGGTTGTATCAACTTTTCCTTTTTCAAAGCCACTTTTTATTAAAAATTTACTCAACCTTTTATACCAAGCTTGAAGTACCTGCTTCAGACCATACAAAGCATTCTTTATTCTATAGACAGAGTCTGATTTTCCTGGATCTTCAAATCCTTGTGGTTATTCTACGTGGATTTCTTATTGTATGAATCCATTGAGGAAATCACTTTTAACATCCATCTGGAATAACCTGAAATTTTATAAACATGCAAAAGCAAGTAATAATCTAATTGCTTCTAACCTTGCTATTGGTGCATAAGTCTCATCATAGTCTATCCCTTCTTCTCGTGTATATCCTTTAGCCATAAGTCTTGCTTTGTTTCTGATCACTTTACCTTTTTCATTCATATTGTTTCTGAATACCCACCTGAAATTTTGATTTCTATCAAAAGAGTTCTAGTCATCTCCTGTAAAGATCTGTTTTTGCTATCCACAACTCCATTTTCTTCTAGAGTATATGGAAAAGAGAAAAAATGTTGAAAACCGGATTTATTATAAAAAAATTGCAAAATCTTGATTTTCAAACTCACCTCCATGATCTATTCTTATGCTTGAAATAGCATAACCTTTCTCGTTCTGAACTTTCTTTGTAAATTTTGAAAAATAAGAAAAAGATTCAGACTTATTTGCTAAAAAGAATACCCAAGTGAAACGTGAATAATCATCCACAATTACTAGACAATATTTTTTTCCGCAAATACTCTGAGTTCTTGTTGATCCAAAAAGATCCATATGGAGAAGCTGCAAAATCCGACTGGTAGAAATCTGATTTACTAGTTTAAAAGAACTTCTGACTTGTTTTCCCATAATACAAGGAGTACATAACTTAGACTTTTGATATGCCAAGTTAGGAAGCCCTCGAACCAACTTCTATGGCAATCTATTTCATGTTTATATCACCGAGCTTTCGATGCCAGAGACTTGCTTCATCTTGTATCAAGATGAGGCACTGAGAATTTACTGGATTAACATCCAGAAGATATATATTGCCATATCTTCGCCTAGTAAAGAATTGTGAGAAATCTTCATTTATTCCAAAACAAACACCTTCTTGAAAGTTTATTTTGAAACCTGTATCACAAAGCTGACTGATACTCAGAAGATTGTAGTTTAAACCTTTCACTAGGGAAACATTCTTGATAGTCAGACTTCCAATCTGCACTATTCCATATCTTATAATCTTTCAATTACTGTTTCCACCAAAAGAAACATTTTCTCCTTTTAATCTTTCAAGTTGCACAAAATAACTTGAGTCTCCTATCATGTGTCTAGAACAGCTACTTTCCAAATACCATTTGATTTTTCTTTTAATAGTGACCTACGATCAGAAGAAAGACTCAAACTTTATTTGGTACCTAGATTTTCTTGGGTCCAGGAGAGTTAGTATTAAAGACAGTCTTTGCCCAACTCTTCTTAACTAGTCTCCAAACCTTGGGACATTCATTCTCAAAATGTCCTAAGCTGTTACACTTACAACATCTAAGAACATTTCGGCCAACAGGTTTTACAAACACTTTTTGAAAATGATTTTTGTAAAATGCCTTTGCATGTTTTTGTCTAAGTCTCTCTTTTACTTTAGGAAAATCAATTAAATGAATAGTTTCATTATTCATACCCAAACCAGATTGATTGAAATAGGGTATTTGAGCTATAAGAATTTTTTCCAATTTTTCTAATCCTTTAGAAAATCTTTTTGAAATATCTAAAATCTCGATTTTTAAAAAGACATTTTCTTTTGAAAGAGAATCAGAATTTTCTTTCAAATCATCAAAGCTTCTTTTCAAATTTTCAAACTTTTCTTTCCAGGAACCTTCGTGTTGCCTAAGCTTAGAATTTTCCTTTTTCAGTTCGGAAATCCTTTTAAGAGAGGATTTGAGGTTAAGGCAAAGTCCATCTATATACATAGAGACTTTAACAATAATTTCTAAATGACTAACCTTGATTTGTTTGTCAGAATCTGAATCAGTGTTTGTTTCTGATTCTGAGTCTGACTCTGAATGAGCTATCAGACATATGTTTGCAAATTCCTCTTCGCTTTCTTTACATTTGGTGTCACTACAGGTTTTTGCTTTAAGAGCTTTCTTATATTTCTCAGACTTCCCTTTCTTCTTTTTCAGCAAGGGACAATTAGGTTTGATATGCCCATTTTTCTTACATTCGAAGCATATTATATCCTTGCTAGACTCAACATCTTCCGTTGGTCTCTTTTGGAAATTATGCATGCTTTGCTTCTTCCAATTCAACCTTCTTCCCTTTCTATTCAATTTCTGAATTTTTTTATCATAAGGGCCAGCTCTTCATCGTCCATATCATCGTCTAAATCTGTAACATCAGAATCAATGTTAGACTTTAATGCAATTGATTTCTTACCTTTTGGATCTTCCTCATCATTGATCTGCTCCACTTCATACAACTGAAGCATGCCTATTAGTTCATTAACTGATAGAGGCATAATCCTTTGAATTTCTCTGATTAAAGTCTTCACATGATTCCAGTCTTTTGAAAGTCCTCGCAGCAATTTGTTGACTTTCATTGGTCCATAGATTGGTTGTCCTTGACAAGCTAGGCCATTAATAATTTCTATAAAGCGACTGAATATATCAGAAATAGATTCTTCAGGCTTCATTCTGAAAGACTCATACTGTCCAAGCATAATATTTATTTTTGTCTCCTTCACACGATCAGTCCCCTCATAAATGACGTGTAGTCTGTCCCATACTTCTTTTGCTGTTGAACAAGATGAGATTCGGCTATATTCATTGGGAGACAAAGCACAATATAAGGAGTAAATTGCATTTGCATCAAGAGCCTGTCTCTTGGTAATTTCAGCTTGTATTGATTCATTAGTATCAATCACTTCTTTCCCTTTGTCTGAAGTTGATGTTGCCTTTGGATTAATTTCTTTTTCAACAATATCCCACTCCAGAGGATCTCTTGATTTGAAGAATGCCTTCATTTTGTTATTATACACATTGTACTCCTTTCCATCGAAATAAGGAGGTCTGGTATTGCTTTGTCCTTCAATTAATCCTGAAGCCAAAATACTAGCCATAGAAGATCTTTAGCTTAGAAGTAAAACACTTCAACAAAGTAAGCACACGAGTTCTGATACCAATTGAAAGAGCTAGTATAAACACCTAGAGGGGGTGAATAGGTGTAAAAACAAATTATTCTAAGGATGCAATAGAAATATTTCTTTTAAACTGAGTCTATTAAACAATAGACTTTAAATGGAAATTCAGTTTCAAATAAGATATAGTGTAACTTAGAAAAATATCTCAACGGATAAATTAAAAGAGTTCAGGAAAGAGAAAATGAACACAAGATTTATAGTGGTTCAGCTTAGATTAAGCCTACGTCCACTATTCCACGCTGATAGTCTTTTGGCTGGTTTTCACTATGAATCGAAAGAGAATTACAGCAATTTATTACTGACTACTCAATAGAGAGTTTCTATTTTTCTCTCACTAAGTCACTCTTTAATGTTTCTCTCTCTTTTGAATACACGTTTGAGCACTGATGAGGAAGAACAAGTGATTTGAAAACTTCTGACTTTGGAATTCTAGCTTTCACGCATTATCTTGAATGACTTGAAAAACGTCCTTAAATACTCCTCCATGCCTTTGTGACCGTTAGCACTTCCTAGAGGAATTCTTCCAATCAACCCGTTGGACATAATTAATTAATGAGATCTTGAGTCGATTGAAGATCAAGATGAAAGTCCGATAATCATGGTCGCCCATGCAATTAAGATCTAGGTTTCCATAAGTAGATTCTTTTCAAATAAACTTGTCTTCCAAATTGATGTTACCGTTCTTGATTGATTTCAATAATAATATCTAAAGAAGGTAAGTAAGATTTCCATCCAGAAAGCCATATATATCTTGTTCATACTGAATCCTTGAAGAAAGAATAATAATTCTAATTCTGCTTATATCTTCGATCTTCACTTGAGTTCAATCTGGATCTTCGGTAGAGTGGAGCAAACTTTTGATGGAGCAAACTTTTGATGTATGATAGACTTTGAGAGAATTTCACAGAAGTCTGGTCAGAAGTCTGGTATACCTCGAATGAGAATAGAAAAGTTTTGTCAGCTTCAAAATCTAATAGGAATTTTCTCAACATCTTTTTATTCCATGCTCACAATTAATCTAAGTAAAATTGTTGTGCCACTAACTTAGAATTCCAGTCAGCATTTTCATTCATACATTTGATCCAAAAATTAACACAAAAGGAATTACAAAATTTAAGAATCCAGTTGAATTAAAAAATAAGTAATAATACAATTTAATTGGATCATTTGTAGAAATTTTGATATGTTTGAATAGACTTTTACTTATTGCTTTTTAATCTTGTAAATGTTGGCTCTTAGATTTGCATAAAACTATTTCAAAGTTTTTAGAGACTTGAATATTTAATATGAAAAATATATTTCCCTCAATTGAAACAAACACGCCCTCAAACACGACCATTATCTTTTATGCGTAAAAATATGGGTAATGCATACAGGGCAATGAAGAAAAAAAAAAATTCTTGGTGTTATGGCAGTTAAAGAGGATTTGCAAATCACCCATCGGTGGGCAGCTATGTTGATTGAGAGTCTCTTCTTCATCACTGAGGTCGAGGGTTCGAAATTTGCAGTTGCTAATGTCTTAAGTGGGGGGCCATGGTGGTGGGATCATGTGCTAGTCTCCCTCGAGGTATAGTCGTCCAGTCCAGGTGCCGTTCGGGCACTGTAGGACCGTGAGAACCCCGAATAGCGTAAGCGAAAGGGGGCCTGGCGGATCCTCGGTTACCAAAAAAAAGAGGATTTGCTAATCTGATCATAAGCATGGCAACTAGCTAGCCTCGCCAGGCTTAGGCCAAGCTGCAAGGGCCAAGCACATCTTTGATGCGGGCTAGGCGAGGGTATATAATTATAGGACCTTGTCCAATTTGACTAGAACCAATCCAAGCCAAAATAACGTGCAAGAATGTGACGTATGTTTTTTGTGGATAGGCAAGTCTAAGCCATAATTTTGGCCTGATGCAATCTCTTAAATAGATCCACTTGTTAATCACCTCAAATTGCTAGGAGTGATGGCGTGATTTAGACGACTCGTAGAGGAGGTCTACCATCAAGGGCCGAGTGAAAAGTAAAGATTGAAATTTTTTAAATAATTGATGTGCATACGCGCCCAATGCATCTCAATCTTGATATCAATCGACCTATGAGCTTTTTTTTGGTGGGTAAAGACCTATGAGCTCCAATGCACCAATTTTTCAATTACGCACCCAAAACTTCTCGCGGTCGGGGCATAGGTCCAAGAAAGACAGCTGAAACTTTGGAGTAGAGCGGTCCGTTGGAGAGCCAATCCAACCGTGGAGAATCATCGGACATACGTTGAGGGACGAGTCATGTGGGCCCCATCCTAACTCTCTGTTCCTTCAAGGGGAAGCAGACAATTTTGCAAGCTATTAATCCGCACGTTATAACTTATCCTCCTCACTTCAAGGCGCCAAAAAGAAAAAATGAAAAAAAAATATGTAGGCATTAATCATGTAATATAATATAAAAACATTCTCCTTACATGCCTATAGTACTGCTCATCAATGCATTTTTCGTGATTTGAGCTTGAAAAACCCCCTTGATAAGGGAAAAATATGAAAATTAGAAAATTAGTCACCGTTATTATAGATAGATCGATTTTATTTTTAATGGTAATTTTATTAAAATTCTAACAATTAAGACAAAAATAAATGTGAATGCAAAGACAGCAATTTCAACACGTCATCCTTATTCACACGAGAGACTGCTACGCGTTTTAAAATATGCTTGGTTTTTTTTTTTTTTAATACAAATTTATTTACTCGTCAATCACATAACACTAATGGAAATATCGCCAATCTTTTAGCCCAAGTATAAACGAACTCAATATGCATAGAAAGTATGTATGTTAATATTGAGAAATAATAATACATTACTTGTGGCACCCCGAACCCCTCTTAGGACGCCACAGGCACCAATATTACTCATTATTACATTTCTTCTTAGAAGAGGCATCGTAAATCATAGACATTTAAAAAAAAAAAAAAAGCGGTCCCAGCGCGACTCATTAGCGGAAGCAAAATAAAACATCACCATCTCTCTCTCCATCAACCATGATACAAATACACACCACTAATCATCATGATTAAAAGACGAGCCACGACACTTTATTTACATATATTTTCAAGATGGGCTTCCTTGGGTCGATACATCAAAAGGAAAAGCCAGGATTCAGCCACGCCCGACCTAAAACCCCAAAAAGAACCCTCAACCCGCTAAAACTCATGTGCAAAATCCCCATCATCAGTATCAGCTAACTATCCCCAAAAAGATCCAGCTCCTACTCGTCACGCACGACCCTCACACCCAACCCGGTGCATCAGGCGGTGGTGACGGCAACATCCCACGCATCACACCGTCGTCACGAATGTGTATGGATATGAACTCCTGGACAACAGGGCCCCCAGCCAGGCCTACGTCGTACATGACTAAACAGCGCACTCAAATATACGTCAATCTAGGAACAGAAGGACAGCCAAACTCCTCGCACTCGACCTCTACATCGGATGGTAGGCCGTAAAATACACCCCGCGTGACAGCAGGGAGCGGCATGCTGCTAATCTGAAATGTTGGTCCCCAAAGGGGTGAGTACAACCACTCAGCAGGTAAAGGAATCCAATAACCACTCAAAGCATCATACAATACAATCACAACATCATACATGTTATTCATGCATCCATGCGTACTTACCTTGATGCCATGCATATACCATCATGCATCATCATCACGATCATAACACATACATGCATATCATCATGTCATACTCATATCATCGTCATCATGACATCATCATATCATACACATGTCTTCATCATCATGCCATAGGTGATCATCATCATATCACATCATACATGCATATCATCATCATACCATGGATGATCATCATCATATCATAGCATACATCATTATCATCATCATACCATGGGTGATCATCATCATATAATATCATACATCATCATCATCATCATACCATGGGTGATCATCAGCATATCATGTCATATATGCATGGTTCAATTTCCACTTTTAACTTTCAATTCGATCACCACATCACCTTTCCTCGAATCATCAATTTCACCCCATACTTTACACTCGCACCCCATCCTAGGATCGCGAGAAAAACCTCTGGCATTCAGCCATTTAAGGCCATCGGGCATCTGGCACCCCCACATTCCGGGCATCTCACATCCCAACTGGCATCACAAGGCATCCCCTCGGACAAAGACCTCCGAGGCTTCCGGCACCTAACCATTTTGGGCATCCTGATACTCCCAGGGTCATCCGGCAATGTATCTCTATACATTCCGGGCATCCGGCACCCCCCAATCCTAGGCATCCTGATACTCTCGGGGCATTATCATCCGCCACAATAATTTCCTCATTTGTCATTATTCATGTTCACCAATTTCAATCTCAATTAGCATGGCACATGATGTAATGGCAAACAAAATCATATTCAGCATTGAATTCATACATGCATCTCAGTTCATTGTCATGCATGCATCAAGACCTCATCATACATGCAACAAGGTACAATTATTCATAAAATAAAATTTATGGAATTTGTGCCAATTAAAATAATCCATTTATCATGCCCTTTTTACATTTATTTAAATTCCAGCTTGTACCACCTTCGAAAAATATTTAATTTAAATATCCATATGACTCTCAAAAATCATAAAATTAAGGCAAGTGATAGACAAGATAATAGAATAATGATTTCATGCAAAATACATGGCCAAATAGAATTCCACACAAATTCATAATTCACACAAATACAGCATGTAATTTCGGATGAAATCAGAATGCACAGTTTCCGAAATAATTTAATTAAAATACCCAAACGACCTCTAAAAATTACGAAATTTTACCAAGTTATAGCCAAGACACTGAAGTAGGTTTTTCATGAAGACTTCCAAGTAAAATTATTTTTAGATTATTTTCTGCAGTCACACGAAACTTCTGGATCCAACACAGAAACGTCCAGTGCATGCTTCTCCAAAATACCAAGTCTTCACCTACCTATTCTTCTTCGTTTCCTCTGAAATTTGGATATGTTTTACATCAAGATGTTATCTACAAGTTTCACGAAGGGATATAAGTCAAATATCCATAGTATAGTCATCATATGAGTCTATGAAGTCTCGGGTGTCCTGTACCACATCTCCAGATTCACCGTCTTTAAGATCAAGTCGATTTACTAGGTTTTCCTTGTTAATTTTACTTCGAATTTGAGTATGTTGTATTTTAAGATGTCCCCTACAACTTTCATGCAGAAATAGAAGAGAGATTCTTAGCACAAATCAACATGCAACCACAAATCCACCGAAGGGTCAGTGAAATCGTTCCAGATCTAGTGTCTCCGTAGAATGAGAGTTTGACCCCTTAAATCTCCATCATTTTGTACCAAATTTTAGTATGTTGTAGATTACAGTGTTAGATACAACTTCCATGAAGAAATCAAGGTCAAAATCAAACTCTAAGCATGCATGCAAGCTCTCACAAAGTTCTGACTCAAACTGTTCATGCGAAAACAGCATGCATCTCAAGTACCAAACACATTAGCTTCACTCCCATGCCTCCAAACATCCTAAATTTTGACCATACATGCCAAACATTGGTGCAAGAGTAGAAAGTGGACTCCCAACTTGCCTCTAGACCAAACGAACGGCAGCACACGGCGGCAAACGGGCGGACAGACGGCGTGCGACGGCGACTCCTTCCTCCCGGCTTCTCCTCCCTCTCAGCCTCACTCTCCCTCTCTCTCGCACACTCTCTCTCTCTCTTTGGGCGGTAGCTCAACTGGTCACCTCTCTCTCTCCTCTTCCCTTTTATTCCCCCATTTCCTAATCATTTGCAATGATTAGTTTGCCTTTCAATTTGGCCAATGCATGCCATCCCTCTTGCCACTTGTTACAACACATGCATGGGCTTGGGCCTCCTCTTGGGTCTCCTTTGGGCCGGTCGACAGCCCCTCCATGGGCTCCTATTAGGCCGGCCATTCGGCCCACTAAGGCTTAGGTCAATGGGCCTAAGGCCCAACCTAATTAAAAATTGAATTTTCCCCTTTTTATATTTTCTTTTATAATTTTTAAATTTTAAATTCCACATGGCCAAAGTCTTGTGACATTCTATTTATAGGAATTGAATCTATAAGGTGCATGGCCAAGCATAGATTATTATCATTAATCTATCAAATTTAAAATCTCATAAACATAAGCACAAATCACCTAATCTTAAAAGGAGACTAATGGCTAAAGCATAAACCATAGGTAATTTCATTACCTAATTACGAGCTTTAATACACCTTAGAGCTTGTCTTGAATTTTAGGATGCCACATTACTTCCATTTGGAGATTGATGTGTCAAAAATACAAGCCGTTCGATTATCCTACTCTTGAACCCCTGTCCATCGCTTGTAAATCCAACGGATTACATCAAAAGGCCAGGATCTCTAATTGTCGCATGCACATGACCATAACATTCTAAATCATGAAACTCTAATGTTGTGCGTACCCTACAAATTTCTCTCTCACCTAGCGTGAGTTTTCCTCTATCCCCCAAGTGATAGTGCTTCCTCCCTCATACCCTAGAAAACAAAATCTCAATTCCCCCTCCCCTGGCAATGCCGATTTCATCTTCTCTAGATTGGGGATTCAGTTGACTTCCACTATGATATCCTGAAATTTGACCCCTTTCGAAATATGTTAAATTATTATTTTATTAATGCACTGATAGTTAATTTACTTTGAACAGATCGCTCATGAGTTAACTAATCTATTGGGCGATTCCGTAAAGGGTTAAATGCAAAAGACCATAGAATTCAGTTAGGGATCGACCGCTCGACCATAAAGATTGATAAGGCATAATACTATGCTGTTATAAGTCAATTAGAAAATGGATATAAATCGATTCAACAGAAGTACGTAGTCGATTCACGAGTGGTTCTGTATGATTACAATACTAGCATAAATGACAATAAACTAATTTTCTATTAATCTTGTTTCAGGATATGTAATTGAACCCTCACGATTACATGAAAACTGAGAGTCATCCACAAATCAAAGAGGCACAAACATGGATCGAAGCATTTCATCAATTTTAACCATGAAATTTAATTCGATTTCGAGGATTTCAAAACTAACTTATTGGACGTTGCCTCATTTGTCCGTTAATTTGTCGTTAAGCATTAACATTTCCAAATAAGGACTAATCGGTTGAGAATTGGAAGTTGGAAAGGGAGCCAAGTCAAGCGAAGGCCCAATGGGCCTCACGCCCATGGATTTCGGCCATGAGGGCCCAAGTGGGTTGAGCCAAGCCCAATTCAAGCAAACAAACCCAAGGGTTTTTGGCATTAAAAAAAATAAAAACAAAAAGGAAAAATATGAAAGGAGGAGAAGGTTTTAGCGAAAATATCTCCTCTCCCCACCCCTCTCTCTCTCTCTCTCTCTCTCTCTCTCTCTCTCTCTCTCTCTCTCTCTCTCTCTCTCTCTCTCCATTCTTGTTCAGCCACCACCATTTCTTGTCCATTCTCTCATTTTTTTTCTTTATTTCCTCTTTCCCTTGGCACCAACATCACTAAACACCACTGCCTCTTGTCGCCGCTCGCTTGAGCCATTTGTGCCGCCATCACTTTGCTGTCCTCACTGTCGAACCACTACCATCACCAAACCACCCCTTTGTGGCCATGAGCTCAAGTTTCGCCTTTGCCACGTCGTTCGTGCTATTGTTGGTAAAGTGAGCCCCGAGTTCTCAACATTGTCATGCCGCTGTCCCTATGAGCTTGTTGCTGCTGGAAGACCGTGAGTTAACTCCCAATCCTTGATTAGGGAGTTAATTACGTTTAGGGGTAGGTTTAGTTTAGGGATGATTGGAGTTAGTGTTTTTAATTATGGTTAAGGATGGATTATATTAAAGCTAATAGAAATGAGTCTTAATTAAAGACAATTAGTTTAAGTAACCATGGTTAGGTTAATTAACTGTAGTTGGTTTAAAGTAACCATGGTTAGGTTAATTAACTGTGATTGATTTAAAGTAACTGTGGTTAGTTTAATTAATTGCGGTTAGCTTTATTAAGTGTGATTATTTTAATTAGTTGCGATTAATGCAAATTAATGACAGATTAATCGATAATTAGAATTTTATGCTTAATTTGTTGGATGAAATTATGCATAATTCATGTTGTTATGCCATGATATTGATTGACCAATTTATAAACCTTAAATGATATTTAAAAAAAAAATGTTTTATTGGCAAGAAAATGGCATATTTTGAGGTGTCGGGTCTGGACGTTGTGTTTTATGTGTTGAATGGGTAATGAGGTTTTAAAATGGAAGTATGCAAAATTTGGTAGGTTGAGTATAAGTACATGATCATGTACGATTATTTTACCGCAATTTTAAGTATAAATATTGCTGAAGTTTGTTGTTTGAGCATGAACCCTATTTGCATTGGTCTAATTAATGGTAAATGAAATTGGCATGGGGGATCAAGTGCTCGTTGTGACATCCTAATTTTTGACCCTGTTTTGATTAAATGAACTAGGCTTTCCATTGACACGCCTATAGTTTTTTTCTCTGAGCTGATCACTCACAAGATAACTAATCTATCAGGTGAAGCCGTTAAGGAATCTAAATGCGACCAACTTGAGAATTCGATCAGAAATCGACTGCTCGACCGTGCTAATTTGCAAGGGTCAATACAGCACCGTCAAAATTGATTGGGGATCGTGATAGGTCAATTCGATAGAGGCATGTAAATAAAGAATGGGTGATTTCACATAATTGCAAAATTCGTGTCAAACGACACTAAACCGATTTTCGTGTCGATTATGTACCCTGTGCCTGTATTTGAAACCTTGAGATTTTTACAACAACCGAGAGTAACCTATGAGTCAGAGTGCACAATGTGGATCGAAAATAATCGACCATGGGTCAAACGCGCTAAAAATTCCTAAAAGCTACTCGGTAGGTTAAGTCATGTTAAATCGCGTAAGGTTGAAATTAACTACAAAATCGAACCCGGTTTCAAGAATCAAAAGTTCTAATGTGTCAATTTTAAGAACGTCGACTCATCCTTCAAAAAAATTTCGGCTAGCTCAGGATTTTTGGTGAAAAATCGAAATTCGGCGAAATTGGTTCAAGAAATTCGGATGACCATTCTTGGGTGGACTTTTGGCATTCAAGACGGATCAAACAGTGAAGGAAATTATGGAATTTGATGTGGGTACCTTAGCTGGTATTTTTTTTCACCAAATTGGAGCTAATTGGTGTGAATTTGAGTTTCTTTGGTGAGGGAATTTCATGAAATTCATAGGCCATGGGGGCTGCAACATTTGGGCAACATTCCTCGGCTTGTTAGAGAAGATTGAGGGGGAAAAACTTCTGCTGGATAGAGTTGAAGACTTCGGGGCCAATACTCAAGTGTTTAAGATATTTTGGGTGGACTTTGGAGTTCCTTTGTCCTCTCCTTCCCCTGCAGCAGCTTCTTCTTCTTCTTCCTTAGCTTCTTCTTCATTTTCTCTAGCTTAAACTTCCATTTCCAGAGCCAAGCAACCAGCCTAGCCCATTGCTGAACTAGCCAGCAACCCACAAGCCACTGCCAGGCCCCCTCACTGCTCATCCGAGTCGCCCAATTGCCAGCCTGCCTCCACCTGCGATCCCGTCCCCGTCTGCATCCCTAGCCCACATGCCTTGGCCATTTGCTTGCCTGACTGTTTCTGCCACTCACGTTGCAACTCCGTGGTCGTTGGGTCGTAATGAATTGGAATGCTTGATTGAGTGAGATAACTGCGTAGGATTATATGGCAAAATTGTGTGGCATGGAATGGGACGTGTCATAATGATTTGGCCTTATAATCAAGACTCCTGTGATTGATTGATTTATGAAAGTGAAGCGTTCCAATTATTGAGTGCATTGCTTGCATGCATATGTTTATGAGTTGTGCTAACGTGTAGGAAGGTACTAAGGCTAGGTAAGTCTTTTGTGATGTGTGATTAGGCTGCCTCTAGGTGTATTACCTTCCTAATCGGGGTTTAGGGTGTAGACTCGCTGAGACATCGTCTCACTCCATCGTGGTTTACAATTTTTCAGGTCCCTGGATAGAGGAACAACGGGTATGATATGGGGTCTCGCAGGTGATAGACTTTCAATTCACCTATTTCCTTATCCTCGGGACTAGTCTAACTCGTGAGTTGGTTGAGTCCACGGTATGGGTCGAGGAGGGCCGACCTCAATTGGTACCTCATCGATTCATAACGTGGTTCATCAACTTTCCGCAAGGGGGTCGGGAGGGTCCCCTATAGGGTTTTGACAAGCCTCTCGTCGAGATCGGGGAGTGGGAAGTAGGCATCCTATGAATCTCAACACTCCTAATGGTGTCATGGTGGACCCAGAGCCCATGGATGAGGTGTCTAGTGCCTAGACAGCTTGGTAGCTTTCTTTTTGGTTTAGACTCTTTTGTATATAAAACTAGTTTGTTTATAAAGTGTGGCTTGTTTAAATTGGTTGTTCTGCTTTTCTAACCCATGTTGATTATTTTCTGGAGATTTTTATTTCACTTCCCCTTGTGCATGAATTGATTGGGTTGGCGACGCGTCCTGGGAACGTCACATTTCATCGACCACCGAGAAATGTGCATGCGCTCGACATTTGAGGCATGACATCCCCGCTCGAAGTGGTATTAAAGTGGTTAGTGTATGGAGTGATAAGGTGCAATGAGTTATGGGATAGTTAGTAGGAAATGCCTTTTTTATGTTGATGCATGTGATTGATAGTTGATTGGTAGATTGTTTTGTGTTGGTTGCTCAGTTTCTAATTTTGTATAGAATTGGAAAGCAGGTTCTGTAAGGATCTTGCATTATGAGTGACCAAGAGCAGAGAACTCCTAGGAAGAGGTCCGTGATGTCTGTCACTCGGGGTAGGATGCCGACAAGGGTCGATACTTGAGGAAGAGCGCCGACTCAGGCTAGCTCGAGTGTAAGAGTGCCACCACAAGTTGGTGCTGGTGTAGCAGCACTTAGTGATCCAAGAATCGATGAGATCGTATAGGCACTCAAGACTTTAGGGAATCTAATGAGGCAGTAGGCCCAAAATCAAGCCGCCATTACAACCGTTGCCATTGCCGCCGCCAATCCTGCTGCCCCCAATGCCACTACTGTTGCTACAGCCACACCTGTTGAAGTTCCACCTAGGAATGTGATCGAGGAGAGATCGATGCACAAACTTGTGGAACGGTTTCTGAAGTTGAAACCGCCGAGGTTCACTGGAACAGGCAATCCTGAGGCTGCAACCCTCTGGATCTAGGAGTTGGAGAAAGCCTTTGCGCTGCTGAGGTGCACGGAGGAAGATTAGGTGGTCTTGGCTATCTATCAATTGTAGGGTAATGCAAGCACTTGGTGGAGGGCCACCAGTGGAAGGGTTTTTCTTGAAGGTGTGGTTAAGGTGTGGGACGCCTTCATTGAAGTCTTCAAAGGGCAAGTATTTCTCAGACTGCGCTTGAGAACAGAAGATGGCGGAATTCCAACGCCTTTGTCAAGGTCTAATATCTATAGACCAGTACGAGGCGAAGGCGAAGTTCGCCGAGTTATCGTAGTATGCGCCAAGACTTATTGAGGATTTGGTAGACCAAGCAAGAAGATTCAGAGATGGTCTTAGACCGGAGCTGAAGAACCCACTGGTGCCGTTCAACCTAAAGGACTACAACGAATTGTATGAGTGGACCCAGCTGATAGAGCGAAACCTGAACAAATGAGCCGCTGCATCTAGGTCGCTCTTCGGGTTGAACAGGTGTGGCACCTCGAAGCGCCTGAGGTCACCACATATTACCAAAGAAGAACCTTAGTTCCTAGTCATTTTTTTTTTTTACATGGTCCCAACGCGTCTTATTTGCGGAAGCATAATCAAGTCCTACCAATTCTCCCTCCAACAATCATGATACAATTGCACACCACTAAACATCATAAGAAAAGATAAAGTCAAGACACTTTTATTTACATATTTTCATGATGGATTTTCTCGGGTCGGTACAACAAAAGATAGGCCAAGACTTTTCACTACACTTAGCCATAACCCTAAAAAGAGACAACTCAACCCTCTATGTCGATCATGAAAAATCCTTCATCTACTAGTGTTGGCTATTGTCCAAAATGTTGCAGCTCCTACTTCTCACGCACAGGCCGTCACACCCATCCCGGTGGGTCAGGCAGTGGCAGCGGCAACATCCCCCGCACCACTCCGTCTCGACGAACGTGAATGGATATGAACTCCTGTATAACCGGGCCCTCGGCCAAGCCCACGTCATACATCACTAACGCACAAACCCGAATGAATGTCAGACCAGGGATGGTGGGACAGTCTATCTCCACACACTCGACCTCCACGTCAGAAGGAAGGCCGTAAAAGATGCCCCGCGTGATAGTAGGGAGCGACATCTTTCTAATATGAAATGTTGGTCCCCAAAGGGGTTAGTACAGCCACTCAGCAGGTAAAGGACCCAATAAACCACTCAATGCATCACACAATACAATCATAACAACCATAGCATAACACATGTCATTCATGCATCCATGCATAACGTACCTTGAAGCCATGCATATGTCATCACACCACATGTACATACATCCTCATGTAATCATTATCATCATGTCATACATGTACCATCATGCCATAGGTGTACATGCATCCATGCATTCACCATCATCATGTCACATATACCATCATGCCATAGGTACACATGCTTCCATGCACTCACCATCCTCATGTCACATATACCATCATGCCATAGGTACAAATACATTCATGCACTTAGCATATGTTGTAATTATGGCTTCGTATTGGGTAGAACAATGAAATCGGATCTTTAGAGTACTCAAGTCGGACTTTGAGGTGTGATATCACTTTCTTTAAGGATTTATTTGCCCCACAACGTTGCTAATGGTCACCGGCAAATTTCCTCCAGGATACAACAAAGTCTCAAACGAGAATACTAGATAGCAATTCTAGTATTTCTCCAGGGTCTCTCATGGGAAACAATTAGAAACAATGGCTGTAGTTTCTTTCGAAAGAAGACGAAAATGGAAGAAGATAATGGTTTGATCTCAAAACAAATGTACTTATATATGTCTTTCGAATAAATGCAACTCTTCAAAAGATTGCAAAAGAACAAAGACAACCTTTGGGGAAAGGTTGTAAAATGAACAAGTATGTCTCAAAGGTTACGTTGAAAAGATATAAGAAATTCGGAATTAAATAAATAAAAAATAATTGTAACTTTTCGTGAACAGTCGCACTGTTTCAACAAGACTTTATAATTAATTTTTTTATAGAAATAAATCTGAATTTTCAATAAATAAAAATAATAATTGTTGGTTAGTGCCAAATCTCGTCCACGTGCGCACTCACATCTTTTTGATGTGAGACAAGGCATCTCTTCATTTGTTTTATAAACAAATTACCAACAATCCCCCACTTTTGTTTATAAAACAAAAACAAAATAAAACGTTAGAAATATACAGCCAAAATTTCCGTGAGATTAATATACATACATAAAGGTCTCTTTCGAGTTAAATCTTTACTTAGTGCAAGTATCTCAAAGCTCTATCAAAGTGACAAGTAGCTCGGCTTTAAACTTGTACTTTTATATAATAGAACCGGACATACCGCACATACACTAACCTCTTGTTTCAGCGAGAAGTTTTATATTACTCCGCACTATTATGGCCTTGTGCTTGATCCTGTTTCATGAGCTCTCTAGAAAGCAACCCTAACTTTCGTAAGAAGCGGCACCACTTCTAAGCTCATATAGGTGAAGTATCCACCATGTGTTTCTGTTACTATTAACACATTACAAATTTGTACTATACTTCATTAAGAATTCAATTCAACCTACAAAACGTAAGAGACGATACTGACTTCTCATATCAGGGCTACGTCAATATCAAACAATCACATTCAATAACTTGTTTTTACCCATTAAACCTTGTAATTAGTGATGTTCTAGAAAATGTTCGGGTTACCATTATTGGTGATTTCAATTAAAGGGTTTCAGCCCCGTTTCTTATGAGGTCATTATTACCATATCTCTTGGTAAAGCCTTTGTCAAGGAATCGGCAGGACTATTACTTGACCTCACGTAGACAATTGTTATGGTACCATCTTTAATCAATTGTCTCACATATTCATGTCTTAGACTAATGTGTCTAGACTTACCATTATAGATGCTACTATAGGCTCTTGCCAAAGTAGTTTGACTATCACAGTGGATAGAAATAAGAGGTATAGAACTAAGCCATGAATTGATATTCAACAACAAATTCATAGTCCATTTAGCCTCTTTCCCAAATTTTGCTAAAGCAACAATTCAAATTCCATAGTTGAGTGAAATATGCACATTTGTTTCTTGCTCGCCCAAGAAACAACACATTCACGTAATGTGAAAATCCATCCAGAAGTTTCATCTCCCATACTTGTAATCCAACTAGTATTAGTATATCTTTCTAATATAGCCGAATTATTATAGAACAATAAGATAACTCTCTAATGTTCTATATTGGATTACTAGTATTTACTCAACTTGCATATACAAAAGTAATATCAGATCTAGTATAATGCATCGCATACATTAAAGACCAATATCACTCACATTAAAAACTCTCCATGAGGAATCAAATGGAGTACTCATATATTTGAAAACAAGATGTTTAAATCTATACAACATCTTCTCCATGTAATCACTTTAGCTCAAAGAATAACCCCCACTATTTTTTAATTTTAATACTTAAGATAGTATCTGCTTCTCCTAAATATTTCATTTTGAAAATGAAAGCTAGATACTTCTTAGTTTCAATGACTCCAATCACATTGGCTCCATAGTCCCCTTCAAATACCCCCACTTCAAGACTATTTTAAGAGGCATCCAAGATCTATATCGACTCCACCTTTCCCATTGGGGATGAAGCACCCAATGACGCGAAGAAGAATGGAGTCAGGTCGTGCAACATATTTATTCCTCTTCAATGAAAATCCACAGCAAAAGATTCAACCCACTCAAATGTGTGCAAACTTATAAACAGGATATTCACATGGTTAATTTCCAGCAAGCTATTAACCATTGATGATGGCACATTTGATACCTAAAGAATTTGGCATGCAAGACTGCATCATTTTGCCATAACATGAAGTCAACGTAGACATCCTAAAGTGCCCCGGGTTGACTACATTAGTTTTGATGTTCTTCACTGATCACAGAATTATGTCAAATCTGTTATGCTAAATATCAATGAATGTTTATGCAGAAATTGCCAAGTTCTAGTGCCATAAAATTCGATGCCACTACAATGACCATTACCACTCTCATAAACCAATAGATTTATGATTTCACGAGACCATAAGAAGACAATCTTTCAATCTTTGCAACTTCTCGACATGCATGCACTCTAGAAAGTAATGCAACACTATTAAGCATTACAAGGCATAAAGCAAGACATATCCGACACTATATAAGCTGTCTGAACAAATGCAGCCACTTCAAGAGGCCAAACCGTCAAAGGTATCAGCAAATGATAACTGAACATGCAAAATTGAGGAATGTACAAATGAATATACATACTTCGACAGTAGTCAGAGGAACTTACGCACAATCCAGACATAAAAGTTGGACTTGACATTTTGAAGTTCAAATGAATCAAATACATTATGCATCATTCACATTCAGAGCCACCAATACAAATTCAAGGTTGCTGGCTAGAGGGAAACAAACACTATTCCCAAACAATGGGATTCAACTTTTAAGTAAGCATAGCTCTTTCATTTGCAACTGAACAAGTATGACAAAATTCGACGAGTCAAAAGATTTTAATCATTTTTTTTTTTTAAATGAATTCATTATTTGATCATGTTCTCAGGATTCATTTCTTCACTTTAGTTTCCTCATACAACTCCTACCTTCAAACCTGTTCATGTTTGCAAACTGACTATGATTTTTCATCAAATACACTAAAACAGCATATTCTTAGTGAATTTTAAATAAATATACTTATTTGTATCAATGGAAGAATCTGGTGCTGATAGTAGGAAATATCTGACCAACTAATTGGTGGTATTTGAAAGGTCAATCCTCGATCCACTCTCATCTTGAGCCTGACAGGAACCGCGGAAGTCTTGTCGTCCAAGACCGCAGATTCTTGAGACAGACAAGAAGGCAAACCCAGCAACACTCTCGGCCCCCACGTCTCTCCCAAGGCCGTCAATCGCACCACGCACATCCACATATTGATAGATTGGCAACCGGATTGGTGGCTAAAACTTCTGTTACCGTCGTCATTCGCTTCAGGCTCTCGGCCATGAAGTAGAGCAGAACAGAGCACGTAGCCCGACGACTTGGGCCTCTGCAGGACGACACTCCTGTAGTTGCCCCCTTCAGCCTGAAAACCAAGGCGGAAACGGAAGTGTCGCCGACTGGAGTCGCCACCCTCTCTCTAAGTCTCAGTCGAAGTTTTAGTCTCTCTCTGTTTTCTACGTAAGAACAACCGGATGCCATAGCTTCACGAAACGAACCGACGCCGCTTCCGCCGCCCTGTGAAACCGACAAACCACCACCCGAATCGGCACCCGCGCTGGTCAAACCGTCGTCCGCAAAGCCCGTGTCCGCTTCCTTCCCCGCAACGACGCAAATGACCGAATCCGTACAATGCCTCTCGCCTCATCCCCCATGCCGCTACCGGGACCGCCCACGTGTACCTCGCCAGCGTCATACGCGGAGGCCTCGCCGCGTCACCGATACCGCACCGCCCCTGCCCCCGCGCCGCGCGGCAGGAGACCAGACGTTCCAGATTGCGGGTCGCCGACGATCTGGAACGCGAGCTTAAGCGTCTCGACCGACCGGCGTAAACAGAGAAAGTAAGGGGGGAAAACCAGCGGTCAATAGCGGCACGGCTATGTTCGTCACTAACACCAAAATGCTTCCGGAATCTTCAATGGCCATCAAACAAGGGAGACGAAAGTCGGGCGTGCGCGTCTGCAAACCCTAGACCGCGAGGGTAAATTTTTTTTTTTTTTTGTGTGAAGCGGAGGCTCTGACTTCGCTTGATATCTCGTGTGGAGGAGCATTATTGGCCAAATATCTGCCAATCATCGTTCCCACATGGTTCCAAGGCCTTTCCTGCGTGTTGATCTGTTCCATGAGGGCATGATCCGGCTTCGGTTATCATTGACAATCGGAGTCACGGTCAACGGAAAGATCTTGATCGAGATCCAGTCGCCTCAGGTTCTCATGCAATGAGCGATGATGATTGGCATCCATGTAAGCCATCCAAGAACAGACCTTGCTTCTTGCGTCTAACTCTACGGCCTCGCGTGCCTCGAGATGTTGTAATCGACGTTGGCAAGGGACTCGATTATGTCATCTATGTCATCCTCGCTACTGTTGTCATAGATGAATGCCCTCGAATTCAGGCATGATAAACGACCCATTCCCTGATGAACCACCGTTTCCCCGTCAAAAAAGATATCCCAAAATGGAGTGATTCCCCGTGTTAATCGTGCTGCCTATGATGATGATGCGGCTTGTGGAAGGACCCCTTGCAGTCTTGCGGGACGCTCCAGGACAGGGACGGATTTGCGTTAGGGAGCGACTTCATGTATTGCCTCCAATCATCGAGCAGAATTTTGATGTCGTGGATCTTCTTGTCGAGGCCGACACAGCAATTGGCGTGCATCGTGCAGACCAGATTCAAGTCCCTGCTCGGCTGGCAGAACCCCCCGAAATACGCCGTATCCAGGAACTTCATCCGGAGCCCGATTTCGTCAAGGAAGCGGTTCATCTTGATCTCGTTCACCACGTCCTGGTCATGCTTCCCGGGATTCCGATGAAACGTTGTAGTGTTCCCACTCGGTGCTGAATATATCGTTGCCATCAAATAATATAATATTAAGATCTCTAAAAGCGCACTGATAATGAGAGCAGAGAAGGCAGTGAAAATGATCCATTGGCCCCGATGACTGATTCCCACATGCTGGTCAACGCACGCCACATTGTGAATAGCTTCACCAGCATCTTGATTCATAATTTGATCAACTTCTAACTTCATTGTAGCAAAATTAAATCCTTAAAATTGTTGTAATTATGGCTTCGTATTGGGTAGAACAATGAAGTCGGATCTTTAGAGTACTCAAGTCGGACTTTGAGGTGTGATATCACTTTCTTTAAGGATTTATTTGCCCCACAACGTTGCTAATGGTTACCGGCAAATTTCCTCCAGGATACAACAAAGTCTCAAACGAGAATACTAGATAGCAATTCTAGTATTTCTTCAGGGTCTCTCATGGGAAACAATTAGAAACAATGGCTATAGTTTCTTTCGAAAGACGACGAAAATGGAAGAAGATAATGGTTTGATCTCAAAACAAATGTACTTATATATGTCTTTCGAATAAATGCAACTCTTCAAAAGATTGCAAAAGAACAAAGACAACCTTTGGGGAAAGGTTGTAAAATGAACAAGTATGTCTCAAAGGTTACGTTGAAAAGATATAAGAAATTCGGAATTAAATAAATAAAAAATAATTGTAACTTTTCGTGAACAGTCGCACTGTTTCAACAAGACTTTATAATTAATTTTTTTTATAGAAATAAATCCGAATTTTCAATAAATAAAAATAATAATTGTTGGTTAGTGCCAAATCTCGTCCACGTGCGCACTCACATCTTTTTGATGTGGGACAAGGCATCTCTTCATTTGTTTTATAAACAAATTACCAACAGCAT
This sequence comes from Eucalyptus sideroxylon, assembly GCA_014182405.2. Lineage (NCBI taxonomy): Eukaryota > Viridiplantae > Streptophyta > Magnoliopsida > Myrtales > Myrtaceae > Eucalyptus > Eucalyptus sideroxylon. Next base: position 261,591 of record JABKBF020000017.1, on the reverse strand, counting down.
CATCATGTCACACATGTCATCATGCCATAGGTGCACATACATCAATGCACTCATCATCATCATGTCACACATGTCATCATGCCATAGGTGCACATTCATCCATGCACTCATCATCATACATTCATGCCTACATGTACCATATCAAGCATACTTCAATTTCAATTTCCCAATTATATTCTTTCATTTTGGGCCGCCACATTTCTCTTTCCCGGGACTAGTATTTGCATCCCACATATATCGCTCACACCTCACCTGGCATCGCGAGGAACCTCCGGCACAAACCTCCGGGCATCTCGTACCCCAACTGGCATCACGAGACATCCCTCGGCACAAACCTCCGGGCTTTCAGCTCCCCCACTCTTCGGGCATCTCGAAACTCCTGAGGACCCTTCGACATTCAGCCATTTAAGGCCACCGGGCATCCGGCATTTACACTCCCTGGCCAGGCATCCCGACATTCCCGGGGCATTGTTGGCTCACACCTTCGACGGCCTTCTCACTTATCATAGTTTACATTTACAATTATGGCTTAATTTCAACATGGCATATGATGTGATGGCAAATAAGATCATTTTCATCATTTGGTTCATATATGCATTTCCAATCATCATCATACATGCAGCAAGATACAATCACTTATGACAATACAATTCATGGGGTCCATACAACTTAGAATAATCCATACATCATGATTTTTGAGATTTACCAAATGCCAGCTTGCACAATTTCGGAAAACATATAAATTGAATATGCATATGATCTTCAAAAATCATAAAATCAGAACACGTGATAGACAAGACATAAAGGTAGCAACTCCATGAAGAACACATGCCCAAAAGAACTTCACACAAAAAGATATAGCCCACACATCACAACTTGCAAAATTCGGATATAATCAGATTGTGCGGTTCTTGAAATATTTCAGTTTAAATACCTGAATGACCTTCAAAAATTATGAAATTTTACCAGATGATAGTTGAGGCGTTAAGGTAGATTTTTCATGCAGACATAAAGGCCAGATTCGTCCTAGATAATTTACTATGGACGGACGAAGCTACTGTTCCTAGTACCGAACAGTCCAGTTTAGCTGTCTCCGAAAAATCGAGGTTTCGCCTACTTATCTTCCTTCATTTACTCTGAATTTTTGATATGTTTTACCTCAAGAGATCCATTACAACTTTCATTAAATGATCTAGGTGAGATTCTCAAAGGATAGTCACCTTATAGTCCACGAAGTCGCTGCAGTCCAGTACAATACTTCCAGATCCACCGTTTTCAAATGAAAATCGTTTCACTGGGATACACTTGTTCATTTTACCTAAAATTTTAGTATGTTAATAATCAGGATGTTCTATACAACTTTTGTGAAGAAGTATAAGTGAAATTCTTAGTAAAAAGTGACATGAAACACACAAAACCACCAAGAGGTGGACAAAACAGTTCCAGATCTAGCATTTTCGTAGAGGGAGGGTTTCACCCCTCAAAAATCAACCATTGTATCTCAAATTTTAGTATGTTATACTTTGAAATGTTTTCTACAACTTTTGTGAAGAAGTCAAAGCCAAAACTTGACTCAAAGCCCACATGCAAGCCTCTACAACATTCTGGGTCAGGCGGTATAGTCGAAAACAGGATGCTATTTCAAGAAGAACACACTCAATGCTTCGGATTCCACACCCTAAACGACCGAGATTCATCACAATTTCAAACACACATGCAAGATACAACATGCAAGAGCAGAATATAGATCCCAACTTGCCTTTGTACTGAGTAAACAACGGCACACCGACGGCGACGGACGACGACGGGCGACAGATGGGCGGACGGATCGATGATTCGATCTGTTGTGATGATTTGATTTGTGATGTGATTCGATGAACTACAAATTGCATTCACTTGCAGGAAGGGACTGAGGCCAAGGTAAGTCCTCTGATTCGTGTTTATGCTTAGGTAGCCCTTAGAGCGTATTTTCTTACTAGTCGAGTCTTAGGGGTTGAACTTGTTAAGACGCCGTCTCATCCCCTTATGAGATAACATTTTAGGCCCATAGATGGCAGCTCCCCCTGAACATTTTGGTTAGCCTAAGAAGGTGATAGAATAGAAGTGATTCATCCTGCTTCATGGAGACCCAAGGGGATGGGTATATGAGTTGGTGAAAACCATAGTCTGGGTTGATGTGGGCTTACCCAAAAAGATGCCCCATCAATACAGATCATGGTATCGCCAGGAAATGAATGGCCAGAGAGAAGGGCCTATAACAGAGTCCAAGGTTCCTTTTTATGTCCTGGAGGTCGCTTTTGGGAAGGGTACGGCAGATCGTCCAGGTGGTACAGTGGTGGACCCGGTACACCCTGATCTTAAAGACCCAGACTGCTTGATGTACTTGGTGAAGGCTCCAACTGGGATGAGGATGAGGAAGATGATGAAGTGGAGGATGAGGAGTAGTGGTAGTCTAAAAACCCTCCCTGTTTTGTGAACTTACATGTGTATGTATATATATATTGACTGGTGATGTATATGACTAGTTGTGATATGTATATATATATACCTACTTTTCTATGCCATCTTGTTGTTGTTTGGGGATTATTTATTTGCTTTAGCATGCGCATATTTAAAATGAATGGGTCGGCGATGCGTCCTGGGACATCGCTATAAATCGACCGCAGAGGGATGGGCACGCGCTCGAAGGATCGAGGCGTGACATGGAGAGTAGACCAAACTGTTATTTATATGCTATCAAGAGGTGACTTTCATCAAAGCACCTATTAAATTCAAGAAGAGTTGCACCTCTTCGGAAGAACGGCAACTTCTCAATGGGACTGTAACCTTTTATTAGAGTCATAATTTCTCATAACCAAATACATTTTAGCATTTATATATTTATTAAACCATCGATTAATAATATCATGTGGGCCACACAATATGTGATATCCGGATTTCGCCGGACCTCAAGTACGTAACAGTCTGTGACGAGTCGACGAGTTTGTCGTCGGACTATGTCATTGGCACAATTTGTGGACACCGTCTCGTTACTATCACCACCGGACTGATACATCACATATCGTCACGTTTGGCAATGGCATCTCGTCTAAAATTTCTCGTTTAATACGATCGGCTATGAAGACAAACGTTAGCCCCAAGCGACCCCGCCAGTCAATTGAACGGAAGACCTAGATTACGCACTCCCCGCCACCACTATCCCTCTCCTCAGATAGCCATGAGAATGGCCCCATCAACGGCCACTTCTTCCCGCCATGCAACCACGTTAAGCTGCCTTCTCTATGCAGAAAATGAAGACTTTGACCACTCCTTTTGTGGCCACGTGACTCTTTCCTTGGTGGACAGCAAAGGGTGAACGGGGGAGCTGTTGCCGGCCATGTTCTTCTTTAGTCGGTGACATGCGTGCGCCCTCTTGCTGCCAGCTCCATTTGTTGACTATACGATTCAACAAAAAGGGGAAAATCGAGCGGAGTCCACAAGGGCAGAGGAAGAATCAGCTCTTCTGCTCTCTATCCCTCCTCTCTCTCTCTCGGCGCCTGCACTCCCCTCATTCCCATGGCATTCCAGCTGACCCCATACCAAACGCCGCAGCTCGAGCCCCGCTGCTGGCCTTCCACCGCAGCCAAACTCAAAAGACCTTAGCTCCCGCCTCGCCGCCATTCCTCAGCTGTTGCCAGACCGGGAGACTAGCAGCTTGTACCTCACTGCACGCTGCTGTCGCCTCCACTTTGCCACAACCACGCTTGCAGCTCACACTTCGAGGACCCGAGGCACGTGGTAGTTCCGTCTCTCTATATTGTGAGAGAATACCCTACTCGTGTTTTCGGATTAGGATGGATGAACGTCAGAGTCCGAATGCGGTAGGAGAATCAGAGTTTAGGTCCGTTGAGCGATTGGAAATTTAGTGCGTTGAATGATTAGGAGTTGGATGGATGATCGGACGATCGTGTATCGTCGAGGGTGTGGTAGATGATGTCGCATGCATGTAGTTTAAGTAGTGTGCTGGCTGTTGGATGGATGGTACGGAATTGGCGTTAGTCATTCTTGTAGGTGGTCTGGTCGAAATTATTGATGTTGGAGGCTTGAAAGGTACAACGTCTAGATGGCACGGATATGTCCTCGGCGAGATGAGCCGAGTTTAGCATTGAGTGATCCCATTTCGCGCGTGACGACCGCTAGTAGGATCGACGCGGGTTTGGATATGAGGCTATGAGCTCCTATATAGTCGTAGAATTGTTATACCGGCTTTTAATGGAATCGGTCTTGCTAATTGGTCTTCTTTATTGTGGTCCGGTGCAAGCTTATAGTAAGCTGGATATATATATGTCGTTTAGGGTCAAGTACTAGAAGACCTTAGGCGAGTCGTTGGAATTAAGTAGGATGGAATAAAAAAAAAAGAGAAAATGTGTGTGATGATTCTAATAAAACTTGTTAGGTGCTGCGTCATGGTTGAAATGTTATTGATGCCGTTGGACCCCTGGGACGACGATGCCCTGGGTGTTGGGTTGCCTGGAGGATCGTGACGGCGATGCCTCTAGAAGTCTGGGGACTAGTGAGCCCCGAAGGTTCCCCGGAAGGCGGGATGCCTAGAAGTGTAAAGTAACACGTTCCGGATGCATGGGGATATCATTGACATGGTGAGTCCCGGAGGCTCCTCTTGATGCTAGGTGGGGTGCGGGGTGCCTGGAGGTGTGATGTAACATGCTTCAGATGCCCGATGATTGAAATATGGAACCGAAGGACTTCGTGATGCCAGGTATGGTGAGATATGCCTAGAGGGATGCAAACACTAATTCCTCTAGAAGATGACGGCAGTTAGAGTTAAAGTTGACTTAAATTATGATTGTTATGACTATTTATTTGTTTTCATAACACTTCATGTGAATTACCCTTGTAGCTTTACAGTGCTCTGAGTTATTTTGTCATATGTGTTGCATGCTAGAATGTCGTAGGTAGAGTTGTGGTAGACTTGTATAATATGGTTTGACAGGTTTCCATATGCTGCGTAGTCGTACTCACCCTTCGTGGGCTAACATATTACATAGATATAAAGATGTCGTTGTTGCCTGCGTCCTCTGGTACTTTTTATGGCATCCCCGTTGACCTGCGATGGGAGTAGACAGAGCACCATGATCCCGACCTGCCAGGACTCATCTTCATCCGAATACGGGTGGTTCTAATTGTGGACACCGGACTCCCCTCAAGTCTAGTGCACTTGGAGTTCGTGATGCTGTACGCTCGAATGGACGGGTGCACCATGGGGCCCCTACCACCGCCACCGGAGGATGACGATGGTGGCTCGAGCGGGGTTGAGTACCAGAGGACAAGGGATGACGGCAGAAATTTTTGGGATACCAACGCATGTAGATGAACGATGTTGTGAATAGTTAACGGAAGAGTAGGTCTAATTTTGGTATAGCCAAATATAGAAAATTTTGGCTTTTGTGTATCGACGAACGTCGTCTAACAAAAATATATGAAAATAAAAGTGCTTGGTTGATATGTATATATCGTGCGCATCATTTCAAGAAGTAGAGAAGGAGTTGATGTATCCACTTCTGCAATGAAAATTTGTGCCGGGACCAATGAGCAGTGTGACAGGCCCTAAGATCACGGGTCGTCGAAATTCAGTGGTATTAGGGTAAAGGATAGCTAGGACAGTGAAACGCGGTGGCAACCCCAACAGGTCAGGGGTCGCCACACAATAATTCTTACATTCTTCCACTTGGCCCATTAAGACCATAATATGCACGATAACATTATGGTAAAACTTTCCTTAAATTGGCTATCACATAATAATCACAATTAAATAAAAAAAACTAATGTGAGTCATGGAGGTTGTATGTTATTAATCAACATAGTCCATTTCATGTACTACAACATAGCTCTTTACTTAACATGATCCATAAATAACAAGTACAGTAATGGTCCAACCATAATGTCTTTGTTAGAGACTATCCAGGTTAACATTCATCTATTTCCATAGTGTATACTTAATAGAAAATAGGAAACATCAGAAAGACATAATTGAGCTCAAAGTGCTAAATACATAAACTTAATGCAATAATAATACAATCATTAATGACGTTCAATAATGTCCATCCTTTCAACATGTTCATTAAATATTTTGGGCGGTAGTCCTTTTGTTAAAATGATCTACTATCATAAGGTTGATGCTAATGTGCTCAATTGACAGCCTATGTTTCTGAACTTCTTCTTTAATGGATAAGTCTTTGATTTACATATGCTAAGCACCCTTAGATAACTTGTCGCTCTTAGAGAAGAAAATTGTTGTGGAGTTGTCACAATAAATTTTCAGCCTGACAATACCGTCGACAATCACAAGTCCTGAAATAAAGTTCTGCGGCCAAAATCCATGAATAGTGGCTTTAAATCATGCCACAAATTTAGCCTTCATAGTGGACGCAGCAATGTTGACATCTGATTTTTAGTTTACGCGTCCTTAAAGGTAAAATAATTGAGATTTGGGTTTTTTATCGTGGCATAGCTCATTCCTCAACAAAAAAAGTACTGGTTTTCATTTTTTTCTTTTGCATTGTCACTTTTAAATAATTTCTAGTTCATTTTTAAGAAAAATCTGGAAAGTCAAACGGTTGACTTTCCAAATTTTTGATCAACTCTTTGACCAAAAGTCAACCCTGGGTCAAAAATTGACTTTTTACCCAAAAAGATTCCATTTATTTTTAATTTCACTTTTATTAAATCAATTTCTCAAAAATTCAAAATTTTGACCGAAAAATCAACATTTTAGGAAAAGTTAACTAAATGGTTAACTCTTTGGGCAAACCTTTGACCATAAAATGGAAAAAAAAAAAATGCACAGATACATTTCTTTTAGTATTAATTTGAATTTTGTGTTACAAATTTCACAAAAATCGATTCAGAACCTTATTTTCTTGAATTTTTCGATTTTGTGCTCTAAATCAACGAAAAACCAAATTACTTTTATTTTATTCATAATTAGGTGTAGTTCATTCTTCGACATTTGGTTTAGGGACTGTTTAAAATTAGCTCGTGCATTCAATTTCTCAAATTGTTATGTCAAAATACAAATTGCCGTTTTGAACCCTAATTAGGGTTCCAAATCAATCCTTCGTAACTTGTGAACACACGATTGTTTCTCACTCATTTCCCTAAGATAAATCCAAATCTGAAATCAATTTTGAGAATTCACACCAGACCTTATCAATTTGAAGGATTTTTATCCACTTGAGCATAAGAAAGTCAACCAAATAGGCTTCAATTGACAAAATTTGAATTAACCCATTCATGGTTATGGTTTAATTTTATAAATTTAGGTCCAATTTTGATATTAGGCCAAGATTCATTTTTGACATAAACCTGAGCACTTCAATTCAAGGTCAATTTGAAGGTGATAAGTGATCTTACACATGGGTAATTCATTAGATAGGGCAATTGTGACATTAATTGAACTCAATTTTTTGTTAATTTGCAATTTTACCCGTTGAATTGGAAATTTGATCATTTTAGCTCTTTAGGCCCAATTCAAAGCACACATGATTTCGACTCATTGTCTTTAATGATAATCATTCCATTAAGTTAATAAAAGACCCCTAAATCACATTTATGAAGTATAATTGGCTTAATTAAATCACAATTGTGTAATTTCCTAGGACCAAATTGCATAAATTTCAAGCCGAACAAGAACCATAAGTGAGTGAACTAGTCAAAACCGGTTCAAACTTATCAAGAACTAATCAAAAACCAGTCAAATCGGAGCAAACTTGTTTGATCGGTTTAACTGGTCGCCGATGAGGATAGCTGGTTCGACTGCTTTCTGGCTAGCTCCTAACCTCCGGCGATTGGTTCTAGAATCCTCACAGTGCCAATTTCATTTATGCACCCTCAGTTTTCCAAAATTTAACAAATTGGTCCTCGGATTTCATAAAATTACACTTTGACGCCCAATTGAGCATTTTGATGCAATTCTTGATTTTGGCTGGGGTTTTCACAAATCAAATCTACTAGATCAATTACCTGATACCTCTAGATCACAATAAAGCATTCCAAATCAACTTTTGATTGCGAGATCAAAATTTCAATTGTCGGATCAAGCCAACAACCGAAATTGCTCAATTTAGTGATGGTATATATACTCACTTTCCCTCCATTTTTTTAGGGGCTCATTTTACACGAAATCTCTCCCTCTCTCTCTCTCTCTCTCTCTCTCTCTCTCTCTCTCTCTCTCTCTCTCTCTCTCTCTCTCGCTCTCTCTCTCTCTCGTCTCTTTGTGTTGGCACCAAAACCCTCTATATTCTCTCTCTTTTTTGGTCATTGGCGACGATTCATCCTCGCGTCCATATCCTCCTCCTTGCCGATCCATTTGTGGTCGAAGATTGCCCAAGCTCTGATCAAAAGTTGTCTAATCAAGGTGGTTTCCTTCGTGGCATGTATAGCCAGTCCAACTGGGACCGGTGGTTTTAGTGATCCTAATTGGAAGTTGACGGTAGCTTCGCCACTCCAGGCTATTTCGATCAAATCCTCAAGTCATCTCTGGCCCGTGTGTGGTCGGGAGAAGGACAATCGGTCATTGGAAAAGCTCCGGTGACCTTGATCTCTTACCAACACACCAAGATCGGTCCAATTGAACCAATTTTCCTATGATTCGAGCTGACAATCCAATCGGTCTAAAGCTGATTCAAATGGTTTAGACCTGATTGTCGGTGGTCCGCGGTGATTTGAAGGTGTTCCAGTGATTAAATTCATTTGATCCCGATCAAAATCGGCAAAAATGCAACAAAGCTAATGATCTCAATCTCGAACCCCGTGAAGCAAGGCCGGATTAACTGGCCGGGGCTAGGGTTCAATTTTAGGCTAATATGCTATGTTAGATGCTGCATTAAAGGATTTAGATGATGATTTGCTACAATTGATTGTTCTTAAATGATGAACTTGAATGATTGATTAGATTTGGCCTTAAACTTGCATTTTCGTATCCTTAAACTGACCTACTGTTCTGGCCAAAACGAGGTTGGAAATGACATTGTCTTAGTTCAAGTCCTCTTAGACTTTGATAATACACCTAACGACTTCAAATCAAAAGGTCGCACGCCCTGATCGAGCATCATTTGACCCTTGAAAAACACCTCCAAATATGAGCGATTCTGCAGTAGTGTAGGTTAATTTTCAGTTCTGTCCTAGTTGTGAAATATGATTTTGCTATTTTTTTTTACAGTTTTCTGTGATGGATTTTTGGCAATATTGTCTTAATCATTTTTGTTCCAAATCGTGTCGTGCATGTCCTATATTTTTCTTTTATAATTTTTAGGCATGATTTGATAGGTCGAAACCACTCAAATCTGAGCCTAGTTTAGCTTGCTTCATGTTGATTTCTGATTTTGTCATTTTTGTACTGATTTTTGTGTTGAATTATGGAGAAATTTTCCTTCACAAAATTGTTTGAAATAGTGTGATGCATGTTCTGTAATTTTTACAAAATTTTTGGACATGTTTAACTAGGTCAAAATTACTTAGATCTAAGCTAAGGTCAATATGCCCTGTTTTAGCCAAAATGAAATTAGGTTGACTAGGACATGTAATTGACTTCGTTCATCTTCAAGACCTTCATGAAAGATGAACTATACATTGTATATGTTCCATTGATGAATGGTTTGCAAAGTTTTGACATTGTTTGGTGCATTAATCGCATGCATCAAAGTAAAACGGTATTGCAGTAACCCTAACTTTCATATCGTGTGTTTGTTTGGTCATTTTTTTCATGACTCACATGATCTCAATTGAGTTTCGAACTCTTAACCAAAAACAATCATCGTCACATGTCCTACATTTGAGATTTTTTATTAGATTTTTACATGTCTTTAAGGGGTCCGAAATCATGCTGGTTTTGTGATGTGAAGGATAGGGTCAAACCTTACCATCTATGTGTTTTGCCGTGCCCGTTTGAGTTTTTTACAAACCAAATTTTGCAATAATTCTCCATGACATTTAAACTACATGTTACAAGGTCTAAGTTCATGTTCATGTCATTGCATTTGAGTGCCATTTTGTATGTTAAACCTCGAAGCATTTCATCATGAATCCTGAGTCATTTCATAATGTCAATAAAATTGTATGACATTTTACATGCCGACTTAATATTAGATGATTATCCAAATTTTCAATAGCATCCAATCCTAATTTCGATGTGATTTTGTCATGTTGTTTGTGCATTATTTGAATGACTTTGAGGTTTTCTAATGCATGCCAATGTTCTGTTTTTCTAGTTACTAATACGCACACCTTTAGAGAACTCGATCTTACGATATCAAATTGATCTTGTTTGGACTTGAGCCCTTCTAGAAAGTCATGCATATTAAGGAATTTTATCATTGCCAAATTGTCATTAGGCATTGTCTAACTTCGCAATTTAGTCATGGTGATCTGAAATTTCCTGACATGAACTTGCTTGTGATTGTTTAGATAAACTTTCTAGGGTAGTTTGTGTGTGACATCCTAATTTTTAGATTCTGTCTTCGGTTGAATAAGTTGGGCTTTTCATCGACGCGGCTATAGTTCATTTCTCTGAGATGGCCACTCACAAGATAACTAGCCTATCAGGTGAAGCCGTTAAGGGATTTTAACATAATAACCTTGATAATTCTACCTGGAATCGACGGTTCGACCATGCTAATCTACAAGGGTCATTACGGCACTGTCAAAATCGATTAGAGATTGGAGATAGGTCGATTCAATAGAAATATGTGATTAGTATATGGGTGATTCTACCTAATTGCAAAATTTCTATCAAATGACACTAGACCGATTTTTCTGTCATTTTTATACCCTATATTTGTATTTGAAACCTCGAGATTTTCACGATAACCGAGAGTCGCCAATATGTCAAAGATGTACAATCTGATTGAAAATAATCAACCACGGGTCAAATGAGCTAAAAATTCCTAAAAGCTACCCAGTAGGTTAGGTCACGCTAAAATCGCACCATATTGAAATTAACCGCGAATTTGAACCCGATTTCAGAAATTGAAAATTTTTTCATACCATGAGTCATTTTAGGACCATCGACTTATCTTTCGAAGATTTTTCTGCAAACCGAGATTTTCGGCAAATTTTCAAAGTAAGAGTATTTTGGAACGGAAAAATCGAAGGGTCGTTTTTGGGATTTAAGTTGGACAAATTGACTAGGAAAAATGTGCATTTGAGAGTGGGCACCTTGGGGGGATTTACGGACTTCAAATTTAAATCCAATTGGAGAGGATTTAGTGCAATTTTGGGGAAAATGGTACCAAATTTGTAGCCCCCCATGGTGTGCAACATTTGGACCATGATAGCTGATGACCAGAATTTTGTACTGATTACAATGGTGTGTGCAGTTTATGCAATTGGATATTAAGTTGTGCAAATTACGTGCTGATTGGATTTTTTGGTCATTTATTCCAAAATTTGTGAACTTTTGATATTTATTCAGAAAATTCCATGTGTCGGATTTTAATATCGAAAATGGTTTTATATACTATATAAAACAGTGGGATTTTAAAAAGGAGGATATCAACTTTTCGGGTTTGATCTGACCGTGTATCCATACAAGATTATTTTTATTGTGTATTTTTAATTCGAAGAAAAGGGGTCAGGTTCACCTTTTTAATTGTGGCATTTGAGTGCAATGCACGGTATCTTGGGCCGAGATTGAATGGTTGTGTGGTGGTTAAGAGAACCCGTCCCGAGCTGTTTAGCTGGACGTGCCCCGATATGGGATGCCCTACCAATGGATGTCGGTCGCAGTAGATTTTGGACCGATGCTCCTTCGAGAATGTCGTCGACATAGTGACGAAGTCGTACTCAATGGGGTGAGATGATGTGTGGCACCCCAAAACACCTAAGGTCACCACAGATACCAAGGAAGAGCCTTAGTTCCTAGGCATTTTTTTTTTTAAATGGTCCCAGCACGTCTTATTTGCGAAAGCATAATCAAGTCCTACCAATTCTCCCTCCAACAGTCATGACACAATTGCACACAACTAAACGTCATAAGAAAAGATAAAGCCAAGACACTTTTATTTACATATCTTCATGATGGATTTTCTTTGGTCGGTACAACAAAAGATAGGCCAAGACTTTTCACTACACTCGGCCATAACCCCAAAAAGAGACAACTCGACCCTCTATGTCGATCATGCAAAATCCTCCATCTACTAGTGTCGGCTATTAACCAAAAAGTTGCAGCTCCTACTTCTCACGCACGGGCCATCACACCCATCCCGGTGTGTCAGGCAATGGCGGGGCAACATCCCCTGCATCACTCCGTCTCAACGAACGTGAACGGATGTGAGCTCCTGTATAATCGGGCCCTTAGCCAAGCCCATGTCATACATCACTAATGCACAAACCCGAATGAATGTCAGACCAGGGATGGTGGGACAGTCTATCTCCACACACTCGACCTCCACGTCCAAAGGAAGGCCGTAAAAGACCCCCTACGTGACAGCAGGGAGCGGCATTTTTCTAATATGAAATGTTGGTCCCCGAAGGGGTGAGTACAGCCACTTAGCAAGTAAAGGACTCAATAAACCACTCAATGCATCACACAATACAATCATAACAATCATAACATAACACATGTCATTCATGCATCCATGCATAACTTACCTTGAAGCCATGCATATGTCATCACACCACATGTACATACATCCTCATGTAATCGTTACCATCATGTCATACATGTACCATCATGCCATACGTGTACATGCATCCATGCATTCACCATCATCATGTCACATATACCATCATGCCATAGGTACACATACATCCATGCACTCACCATCCTCACGTCACATATACCATCATGCCATAGGTGCATATACATCCATGCACTCATCCTCATCATGTCACACATGTCATCATGCCATAGGTGCACATGCATCCATGCACTCATCATCATACATTCATGCCTACATGTACCATAACAGGCATAATTCAACTTCAATTTCCCAATTTTATTCTTTCATTTTGGGCCGCCACATTTCTCTTTCCCGGGACCAGTATTTGCATCCCACATTTATCGCTCGCACCCCAACTGGCATCGCGAGGAACCTCCGGCACAAACCTCTGGGCATCCGACACAAACCTCAGGGCATCTCGTATCCCAACTGGCATAACGAGGCATCCCCCGGCACAAACCTCCGAGCTTTCGGCTCCCCCACTCTCCGAGCATCTCGAAACTCCTGAGGACCCTCCAGCATTTAGCCATTTAAGGCCACCGGGCATCTGGCATTTACACTCCTTGGCCAGGCATCCCGACACTCCTAGGGCATGATTAGCTTACACTTCCGACGGCCTTCTTATTTATCATAGTTCATATTCACAATTATGGCTCAATTTTAACATGGCATATAATGTGATGGCAACAAGATTGTTTTCAGCATTTGATTCTTATATGCATTTCCAATCCTCATCATATATGCAGCAAGGTCCAATCACTTATGACAATACAATCCATGAGGTCCATACAACATAGAATAATCCATACATCATGACCTTTTTGAAATTTACCAAATTCCAGCTTGCACAATTTCGGAAAACATATAAATTAAATATCCATATGATCTTCAAAAATTATAAAATCAGAACATGTGATAGAAAAGACATAAAGATAGCAACTCCATGAAGAACACATGCCCAAAAGAACTTCACACAAAAAGATATAGTTCACCCATTCCAGCTTGCAACATTCGGATAAAATCAGATTGCACAGTTCTTGAAATATTTCAATTTAAATACCCGAATGATCTTCAAAAATTATGAAATTTTACCAGATGATATTTGAGGCCCTAAGGTAGATTTTTCATGAAGATATCAAGGCCATATTCGTCCTAGATAATTTACTATGGACGGACAAAGCTACTGTTCCTAGTACCGAACAGTCCAGTTTAGCTGTCTCAGAAAAATCAAGGTTTCGCCTACTTATCTTCCTTCATTTCCTCTGAATTTTTGATATGTTTTACCTCAAGAGGTCCAATACAACTTTCAATAAGAGATCTAGGTGAGATTCTCAAAGGATAGTCACCTTATAGTCCACGAAGTCGCTGGAGTCCAGTACAGTACTTCCAGATCTACCGTTTTCAAATGAAAATCGTTTCACTGGGCTACACGTGTTCATTTTACCTCAAATTTGAGTATGTTAATCATCAGAATGTTCTCTAAAACTTTCGTGAAGAAGTAGATGTGCTTAGTAAAAAGTGACATGCAACACACAAAACCACCAAGAGGTCGACAAAACAGTTCCAGATCTAGCATTTTCGTAGAGGAAGGGTTTCACCCCTCATAACTCAACCATTTTATCTCAAATTTTTGTATGTTGTACTTTGAGATGTTGTCTACAACTTTTGTGAAGAAGTCAAAGCCAAAATTCGACTCAAAACCCACATGCAAGCCTCTACAACATTCTGGGTCAGGCGGTATAGTCGAAAACAGGATGCTATTTCAAGAACAACACACTCAATGCTTCGGATTCCACACCCTAAACGACCGAGATTCATCACAATTTCAAACACACATGCAAGATACAACATGCAAGAGCAGAATATAGATCCCAACTTGCCTTTGTACCGAGCAAACAACTGCACACGGACGGCGACGGATGACGACGGGCGACGGACGGGCGGACGGACGGTCAGCTTCTTCCTCCTCTCTCTCGGTTCCTCACTCTCTCTCAGTAACTCTCTCTCTCTCTCTCTCTCTCTCACTTGGATGACAGCCCACTAAACCGGCCACTCTCTCCTTTTATTCCCCCTTAATCACAATCACTAGCCATCATGAGAAGCCACCCACAATGGCCAATGGATGAAGCATTCTTTTTGCCACTTGGCATCTCCCATGCATAATGGGCTTGAAGGTTTGGGCCGGCCACTCCCCCTCTATCCTTGGTTGACGGCAGCCCTCTTCACGGGCTTCATGGGCTGGCCTTGTGGCCCATCAAAGGTCCACACTCTTGGGCCTAAGGCCCAAGCCTATTTAAATCAAGTTTTAACCCCCTTTTTAAATACTAATTATATCCTTATTGAACCAAAGTACTAAGGTGAAAAAATTTAAATAACTATACACTTGATATCACGAATCCATAAATTCTAATTCACAATGCATATGGCCAAAGTTAGATCATCATTTTCCAAAATTTATCCATTAAAATTCGGCCATAGTTCTTAATACAAGAAATTAATTTGAGCACCCCTAATGACTGGCAAGGAATTCTAGGATGCCACATGATGCCTGGCTACGCTAGTGGACCGCCGAACATGGAGTAGGCCGTGCCCATGTGTGGCTGTGATTAACAATTGGAATGCATGTTGAGTGAAATTGACAAGGCGGATTATGGGACGAAATTGAGTGGCACGGTATGAGACATGTCATAATGATTTAATCTTATAATCAGGACCCCTGTGGTTGTATGAGATTTGAATTGTGGCGTTCCAATTGATTGTGTATTATTACTGCACATGATTGAGTATATGAATGTGCTGACATGTAGTGAGGATCTAAGACGAGGTAAGTCTCTATAATTGTATGGCTATGTGGTTAAGACACCCTAGGCATATTTCCTTCCTAATCAGAGTTTAGAGTGTGAACTTGCTGAGATTTATATCTCACCCCGTCATGGGCTTAATTCTTTTCAAGTCCTTAGATGGAACAATGTCATGTATGCTATGGGGTTCCGAGGGAAGTAGATTTCCAGCGTTCCTATTTCCCAGCTCCGGGGACCGACCTGACTCGTGAGCTTGTGGAGTCCACTGTTTAGGTCGATGAGGGACTACCCCAGTTGGTACCTCATCGTTTCAAAGCGCGGTACCTTCACAAGCCCGATGGGAGTTGAGAGGGTCCTATAGGTGGTTTTGATGTGCCTCCCGTCGGGATAGGAGAATGGGAGATAGGGCACCCTCTAGACATCGACACCCCTGATGGTGCCGTGGAGGATCCAGAGCTGAGGACTGGAGAGCCTGGACTATAGAATCTCCGTAACCCCCTTTTTGATCTAAACTTCTGGACATAGGCTTTTGTAGACCTTTGTGTATAAACTTAGCTTTTGTATAAAAGTGTTTGGTTTGATGTGATTGTCATGCTTTTATATCCCAAGTTGTTACTATTAGGGGATGTGTTTATTCGCTTCTGCATGTGCAATAAAATGAATGGGTCGGCGACTCGTCCTAAGACATCGCAAATTTTTAGATCGATCACTGAGGGATGGGTACGCGCTTGAGGATTGGGGCATGACATCCCCACCCGAAGTGGTATCAGAGCTAGTCGATAGTTGGAGTGATAAGGTGCAAGGGTTCTTGGGATAGTTAGTAAAAATGACCTTTATTTTATGCTGATGCATGTGAGTTATAGCTGGTTGGTAGCTTGTTTGTGGAGTCGCTCAAATTCTAATCTAGTATTGGAATTGGAAAACAGGTTTCTGTAAAGATATTGTAGTATGAGTGACCAGGAGCAGAGGACTCCTAGGAAGAGGTCGGTAGGACCTGTAAGTTGGGGTAGGACGCCGACGAGGATCGGTACCAGAGGTAGACCGCAGGTTGAGGCTAGTGCGAGTGGAGTAGCACCTACGTTAGTTGGTGCTGGTGTAGCAGCATCTGGTGATCCGAGAATCGATAGGATCATGCAGGCGCTATGCGATGGGGAATTGGATGGAGCAGTAGGCCCAAAATCAAGCTGCCAGTGCCGCCGCTTCATCCGCCGCTACCGCAGCTGCCACTAATGTTGCCAATGCCGCCGCTGATGCTGTTGTTGCTACCGCAATCGCTGCCAGACCTGCCGCCGCACCTGCTAAGATTCCACCTAGGAACATAATTGATGGGAGAGAGAGGCCAATGCATAAGCTGGTAAAGTAGTTTTTGAAGCTGAACCCGCCTAGGTTCATCGGGGCAGGAGATCCCAAGGTCGCAGCCCTCTGGATTTAGGACTTAAAGAAGACTTTTGCACTGCTGAGGTGCATTGAGGAGGAGAAGGTCGTCCTTGCAATATATTAGCTGCAAAGAATTACAAGCACTTGGTGGAGAGTCACTAGAGGAATAATGTTTTCGAAAGGTGTGGTTCCAGAGTGTAACACCTTCGTTGAGGTGTTAAATGGTAAATGCTTTTCGGACAGTGCCAGAGAACTAAAGATGGCGGAATTTCAGCGCCTTCTCTAAGGTACATTGACTGTGGATCACTACGAAGTGAAGTTCGCTAAACTGTCGCAATACGCCCCTATGTTGGTCGAAGATCCGATAGACTGAGCTAGAAGGTTAAGAGATGGGCTCAGACTCAAATTGAGGAGTCCACTAGTTTCATTTAATTTGAAGAATTACAATGACCTGTATGATCAGGCCCAGTTGATAGAGAGAGACCAGAACGAACAAGCCGCCACATCTAGGTTGCGGTTTGGTTCAAACAAGGATGTGAATCAGTTTGGGAAGAGACCGATGACTGGAGGAAGATACCCTGTCCCGTCTAATAGGTAGGGTGGGATAGGAAAGTCAGTGTTAAGACAAAATGGTGTGTCTCGTTTTTGCGGAAGACGACATGGATCAGCCCCGTGCAATTCTAGACCGGGTGCTTGTTATGAGTGTGGTGAGCAGGGTCACATAGCTGAAAATTGTCCCAGAAGACCGATAGGACCGCCATAGTTGCCATCGCCGCCACCGATGGGTTAGAACCGAGGAATTGCGCCCCCGAATGCACAGCAGGGTGGATTGAATAGGCCTTCAGCTCAAGGAAGTATGTATGCTATCACTAGAGGTCAAGCTGACGACTCGCCTGATATGATTACGAGTACGGTTTCGTTAAATGACCATGGTGCTTATGCTTTATTTGACCTTGGTGCAACGCATTCATTTATAGCGGAGCAATTTGTTAAGCTAGTAGGATTGATTCTTGAGTTGTTGGAGTCAGTGGTTAGCATATTTACACTGGTAAGGAGAAGGTGTTAGCTATAGTGGGATGTCCTAGTTGCAAGTTAGTGATTAGTGAGCGAGAGGGGAGGATAGATCTAATAGTCCTAACAATGTATGATTTTGATGTGATAATTGGCACGGACTGGCTCACCAAGCAACGAGCTAAGATGAATTGCTATCGTAAAGCGATTTAGTTTAACTCGTCAGTGGGTGAAAGTTTCCAGTTTATTGGGAGTCGAGGAGGACTCTCGATTACCTTAATATCATCGCTTGAGACAACCCGTTTGTTAGACGGGGGTTGCCAAGGTTACCTAACGACTGTCATGGATACAATAGTTGAGGAGTTGAAGATCAAAGATACCTCAGTAGTCCAAGAGTTTCTAGACGTGTTTCCGAAAGAATTGCTAGGTCTACCACCAGAGAGGGAGATTGAGTTCGTGACTGAGTTAGCTCTTGGGACAGAGCCAATTTCTAAGGCTCTTTATCAAATGGCGTTGTCTAAGTTGAAAGAATTGAATGTGCAGATGAAGGAGTTGTTGGATAAGGGATTCATATGTCCTAGTGCATCACCTCGGGGACCACCACTTCTTTTCGTGAAGAAGAAAGATGGTTTGTTGCGTCTGTGCATCGACTATCGTCAACTCAATCAAGTGACGATCAAGAATAAGTATCCACTACCAATGATTGATGACTTGTTTGACCAATTGCAAGCAGCGTCGATATTTTCTAAAATCAACCCAAGGATGGGATATCATCAGTTAAGTATCACAAAGGAGGATATACCGAAGTTAGCGTTTCATATGCAATACGGCCATTATAAGTTCATGGTAATGCCATTTGGTTTGACAAACGCCCAGCTACTTTTAGGGATTTGATGAACTGAGTATTTAAGGAGTATTTGGATTAGTTTGTGATCGTGTTCATCGATGATATCCTGGTGTACTCGAGAAGTCCTGAGGAGCAAGAAAGGCATTTAAGGATAGTGCTCCAGACTTTGAGGAATCATGAGCTATACACCAAGTTCAGTAAGTGCGAGTTTTAGTTGGCTCATGTTGCTTTCCTAGGTCACGTGATTTCAGGCGAAGGAATCTTCGTGGACTTGTTCAAGATCGAAGTAGTGATTGGATAGCAAGTCCGACAACAGTGACAGAGATTAGAAGTTTCTTGGATTTAGCGAGGTACTACAAACGGTTTCTGGAAGGATGTCGTTGACTCGACTATTGAAGAAGGAAGAGAAATTCATGTGGACAGACAAGTGCGAGCATAGTTTCCAAGAGCTTAAGCAGAAGCTGACTACCGCACCTATATTGATGATTCCATCTGGTCCTAGAGGATACGAGATCTACAGTGATGTATCGTTTAGAGGACTAGGTTGCGTGTTGATGCAGCATGGCAGAGTTGTTGCATACGTGTTTGTCAGTTAAGACCTCACAAGCTGAATTACCTGACGTATGACTTAGAACTCACATTAATTATTTTTGCTCTAAAGATTTGGAGACATTACTTATGCGGAGAAAGATTCCAAATCTTCACTTACCATCAAAGTCTCGAGTATCTATTCTCTTATAATGAGTTGAATATGAGACAGCGTCGCTGGATGGAACTCGTGAAGGACTATGATTGTGACATCTTGTACCACCTTGGAAAGGCGAACAAGGTCGCAGATGTGCTAAGTAGGAAATTTTCAATTGCGTAGATGGTACTTAAGGAATGGACTTTACTCGAGAGAGCTCGAGATTCGGTTTTCAAGTTTGAGGTAGGTTACCTTTCAAATCTTATGGCCACCCTTAGAATGGAGCTGGAAGTACATATCGGAATCAAGATGCTTCAGCCGATAGATCCAAATATTTAGAAAATCCTGCAAGAGGATACTGAGAAGAGGAAGGCTCATTTTTAGATTTATGAGAATAGAATACTGAGGTTCCGAGGACGGTTGTTTGTACTTGATGAGATAGCGCTCAAAAAAGAGATTTTGTTAGAAGCTCATGGTAGCAGTTACAACATTCATCCTGGTAGTATGAAAAAGTATCAGAATCTGCGTCAACACTATTGGTGGTCCGATATGAAGGCGGACACCGCCAAGCATGTCACCAAGTGTCTGACGTGTCAGCAAGTGAAGGTATAGCATTGTAAACCGGGAGGACTTTTGTAACCTCACAAGATTCCCGAATGGAAATGGGAACACATCACAATGGACTTTATGACAGGCTTACCAAGGAGTTAGAGAGGGAATGATTCTATTTGGGTAGTGGTCGACAGACTGATGAAGTCGGCTCACTTCATTATAGTACAGAAGGACCTTGATTTGGACAGGCATGTGAAATTGTATGTGCATCAAGTAGTTCATCTGCATGGAGTGCTAGTGACAATTACTTCAGATCGAGACCTGAGGTTTACAGCTGCTTTTTGGAAAAGTTAGCAGACCGCCTTGGGAACGAAGCTACAATATAGTACGGCCTATCATCCTCAGATGGATGGCTAGTCTAAGAGGAAGATTCAGACTCTCGAAGACATGTTGCGAGTTTGCTTGTTGTATTTCAAGGCAAGCTGGGAGGAATAGCTTCATTTTGTTGAGTTTGCCTACAACAACAGCTACTAGCATAGCATTCAGATGGCTCCTTTCGAAGCGTTGTATGGCAGAGCATGCAGAACGCCAATGTGTTTTGATGAGATCGGAGAACGAAAAATCACAGGCCCAGAGTTAGTCAAGCAGTCGGTGGATGCAGTTGACGTTATCAAAGACAGATTAAAGACTGCTCTGAGCCACTAGAAAAGCTACGTTGATAAGCGTCGAAGGCCTTTGAAATTCCAAGTTGGTGAGCACGGTTTTCTGAAGGTGTCACCAATGAGGGGTACTTCACACTTTGGCAAGAAGGGAAAATTAAGTCTGAGGTACGTAGGTCTCTTTGAGATTTTAGAGAGAATCGGGATCCTAGCGTATCGTCTTGCATTGCCGCCAAGGTTGGCACAAGTGTATGACGTCTTTCACGTGTTGATGTTGAGAAACTATGAGCCTGACCTGACCCACGTACTAAATTTTGAGGAGTTAGACGTGGACAATAGAGTGTCGTACGTTGAAAGCCCAATTCAGATTGTGGATCAGAAAGAACAGGTTCTGCACACCAAGACGATTTCATTGGTTAAAGTGGTTTGGCAACACCATGGCACAGAAGGAGCAACCTGAGAAAGTGAAGATTCGATGAAACGATTGTACCACCACCTTTTTGTTTAAGACTTGTAATGGTTTAAATTTCATGGACAAAACTTTAATAAGAGGGGAAGATTTGTGACATCCTGATTTTCAGGTTCTGTCTTCGATTGAATAAGTTGGGCTTTTCATCAACATGCCTATAGTTCTTTTCTCTGAGTTGGCCACTCATGAGATAACTAGCCTATTAGGTGAAGCCGTTAAGGGATTTTAACGCAATAACCTTGAGAATTCAACCACGAATTGACCGCTCGACCGTACTAATCTGCAATGGTCATTACGGCATCATCAAAATTGATTAGAGACCAGAGATAGGTCGATTTGATAGAGATATGTGATTAGTGTGTGGATGATTCCACTTAATTGTAAAATTTCTGTCAAACGACACTAGACCGATTTTTCTGTCATTTTCATACCCTATGTCCATACTTGAAACCTCAAGATTTTCATGACAACCGAGAGTCGCTAATGTGTCAAAGATGTACAATATGGCTTGAAAATAATTAACCACGGGTCAAACGCGTTAAAAATTCCTAAAAGCTACCTGGTAGGTTAGGTCACGCTAAAATCGCGCCAAATTGAAATTAACCGCGAATTTGAACCCGATTT
This sequence comes from Eucalyptus sideroxylon, assembly GCA_014182405.2. Classification (NCBI taxonomy): domain Eukaryota; kingdom Viridiplantae; phylum Streptophyta; class Magnoliopsida; order Myrtales; family Myrtaceae; genus Eucalyptus; species Eucalyptus sideroxylon. The sequence goes on along the minus strand of JABKBF020000017.1, from coordinate 239,850 downwards.
CAGAAATTGAAAGTTCTATCATGTCACGAGTCATTTTAGGACCGTCGACGCATCTTCCGAAGATTTTTTTGCAAATCGAGATTTTCGGCAAATTTTCAAAGTAAGGGTATTTCGGACCGAAAAAATCCGAAGGCTGTTTTTGGATGCGTTTTTGGGATTCGAGTTGGACGGATTGGCAATGAAAAATGTGAATTTGAGTGTGGGCACCTTGAGTGGATTCATGGACATCAAATTTAAATCCAATTAGAGAGGATTTAGTGCAATTTGGGGGAAAATGGTACCAAATTCGTAGCCCCCCATGGTGTGCAACATTTGGAACTCTTCAATGGCTTTTAGAGGAAGCCTTGGGTGTGCAAAGTGGCTAAGGAAGACAGCCAAGGTGGTGGGGCCTTGCCAATGGGACAAAGAGACAGAAAGGTGCACTTTTGAGGCAATTGGGCCCCCTTCAATCTTTAGTTGGCTTCTTCTCCTTCCTTTGCTTCACTTTTTCCATGTTTGAGGTGTTTTTGAGAGCTCCAAGTTCCGAGAAAACTAGAAAACCGAGCAGCATCCCTCCCCATTGCCATGTAGACCACCCGCTAGCCACCAGAGCACTGTCGCACGCCATCATGCACCCAAAGCAGCGCCAGCCTCCTGCTCGTGTCCCGTGCCTTCGTTCGTACCTAAGCCACCTCCCGAGCCACCGTCTAGCCAATCAGAGCCTTGCCATTGCTGTTTCAACCGTCGTTTGCCGCTATCGAGCTTCACCTAGCCAGCTATAGCCACCACCGCTTGTCCTGAACCTTTTCAGCCGCCGGTTTTAGCTCCTTCGGTCCGAAGCAAAAGCCGAAGCCTAGCCTAGCCGTGTGCTATTGGGCTCATTTTGAGGCCTTTCCTAGCCTTGTTCGGTGTCGCCACAGGGAGGTTTGTTGCTCACCTCTGCATCGCCGTCGCTGTCAACTCATTGGAATGCTAATCCGGTGATTTTGTTCACTAAAGTCTACTTAGGGAGTTAATTATGCTTAAGGGGTGATTAGTTTAAGTTTATTAAGGATTAGGTGGTTAGTTAGATTAGTTTAGTTGTTTAATTATTCAATTATGCATGTTAGGTGGTTAGATTAGATTAATTAAGGACTAGATAGGATGTATTATTTATCTAGATAGGTTTGGGAATTTTCCTGGCCCGTTCAGACAGTTAATTAAGCTTTTCCGGCCTAAGTTAGCATTTTTGGTATTTAAATTGCATTATTTAATTAATATTGGTAATTATTTAATTATTTAATATTTTCCGGAAAGTAGACCGGAATAGCCGGTGACTGGAATTTCGTGCTGATTGTAATGGTGTGTATAGTTTATGTAATTGGATGTTAATTTGTGCAAATTGAGTGCCGATTGGAATTTTGGTCATTTATTCCAAAATTTGTGAATTTTTCGATATTTATTTAGAAAGTTCCGAGTGTCGGATTTTAACATCGAAAATTGTTTTATATAGTATATAAAACAATGGGATTTTAAAAAGGAGGATATGAACTTTTCGGGTTCGATCTGACTATGTTCCCACACATGATTATTTTTAACGTGTATTTTTAATACGAAGAAAATAGGCCAAGTTCACCTTTTTAATTGAGGCATTTTAGTGCAATGCATGGTGTCCTAGGCCTAGATTGAATGGTGGTGTGCTGGTTAAGAGAACCCGTCCTGAGCTGTTGAGTTTGACGTGCCGCTATATGGGATGCCCTACCAATGGATGCCGGTCGCAGTAGATTATGGACTAATGCTCCTTCAAGAATGTCGTCGACGTAGTGATGAAGCTGTGCTCAATGGGGTGAGATGATGCTTGGCTATGCCAGTAGACCGCCGAACATGGAGTAGGACATGCCCGTGTGTGGCAGTGATTAATAATTGGAATGTATATTGAGTGAAATTAACATGACGGATTATGAGACGAAATTGAGTGGCATGGTATGAGACATGTCCTAACGATTTAATCTTATAATCAGGACCCCTGTGGTTGTGTGAGATTTGAATTGACGTTCCAATTGATTGTGTATTATTACTGCACATGATTGAGTATATGAATGTGCTGACATGCAAGGAGGATCTGAGACGAGATAAGTCTCTATGATTGTATGGCTATGTGGTTAAGATGCCCTAGGCAAATTTCATTCCGAATCAAAGTTTAGAGTGTAAACTCGCTGAGATTTATATCTCACCCCATCGTGGGCTTAATTCTTTTCAAGTCCTCAGATGGAACTGTGTCATGTACGCTATGGGGTTCCGAGGGAAGTAGATTTCCAGCGTTCCTATTTCCCAATTCCCGGGACCGACTTGACCCGTGAGCTTGTGGAGTCCACTATTTAGGTTGATGAGGGTCTAACCCACCCGGTACCTCATCATTTCAAAGTGTGGTACCTTCATAAGCCCGATGGGAGTTGGGAGGGTCCCATAGGTGGTTTTGACAGGGCTCCCATTGGGACATGGGAATGGGAGATAGGGCACCCTCTGGACATCGACACCCCAGATGGTGCCATGGAGGATACGGAGCCGAGGACTGGAGAGCCTAAGTGTAGAATCTTTGTAACCCCCTTTTTGATCTAAACTTCTGTACATAGGCTTTTGTAGACCTTTGTGTGTAAACTTAGCTTTTGTATAAAGGTGTTTCGTTTGATGTGATTGTCCTACTTTTCTATCCCAAGCTGTTACCGTCGGGGAATTTGTTTATTTGCTTCCTTATGCGCATTAAAATGAATGGGTTGGCAACGCGTCTTGAGACGTCGTGAATTTTTAGATCGACCATTGAGGGATGGGCACACGCTCGAGGATCAAGGCGTGACATTGTGCATGAATCTAGACCATACCATCTTCATGAAAGTTGCTTTAAATACTTTGATATTCATTGTCAAGTGATTTTTGATAAACCTTCTTTCCAAATGGTGTCTGAAAATGCTTTGGTTTATGTGACGTTTCCAAAAGTAATTTTTCTTTTTCAAAATTCTCCTTCAAAGCTTGATTTGGCTTAATGAAGAGTCATGGTTTGGGCCATATTCAAAATGCCTGTGACGCTTGTGAATGCATTTTTGCGAGTTCCAATTTAGCGTTGACAATTAAATGTGCTCCAAAACTTTGACATTCTTTAATTGTAAATATTTTCAAAAATTTTTCCAAACTTTGATTTGACAATGGTGAAAGTCATGGTTTATATTGTATTGAAAATATCTATGATGATTGTGAATGCATTTTTGCGAGTTGCAAACTAGCCTTGGCAATTGAATACCTTCCATAACCAAGACATCACATTGTCTCAAAACTTTCGTCGATAATCTCAAACTTGTATTTGAAATGTCACATGTATTTCCATGCATACAATCCCATCATTCATTAGAACTTGCCTGTAGTTGTGCTTGGCGTGTGCTATTGGTAATGAGTGACCTGCCGACGGTTCACTTTATTGTTTGGTTGTTGAGAAATAAGGTCCGGAAGACCTGTCTACATGTTTATTTTCCATAAATGCATGTGATTTCTATATGAATAATAGGGTCGATGCATGAAATCGAGGGAAAATCCTGAGATCACATAGACTGCTTCATTAAGGACTTATAAGTGTTATTGGTCATGCAATAATACAATTGGTCGATAATGGCTATAAGTTATAAAAATTGATTGGGTAGGTGTCTTAGAGGAACATACGCATGAACTTCAAAGGCCGACCCCGAGGCCCAAATCTTACTTTTGTATTGAACTTTCTTTGAGTAATTGATCTTGGTATGATGATGTATTTTTGACTATTTTGATGTGTATATTTTTCTCTTTCAATTATATGTACCTAGTTATAAATTCCCTAGACTAGATCTAGATTAGGACCCCGCGGATGGAGAAGACACAAAGACGGTGGAGGTTGATGTTAATTCCGACCATTATTGTGTAATATTCATTCCCCGACATATGTCTCGGGTTCCTCTTGTTGTATAAAACTCGACAAGTTGTGGGTTCTTTCATTCTTTATTCTTTTCGATTGCGTCACTCTTTTATACTTCTAGGATTGCATGGTAAATTTATTGCTTTCCTTGTTTGTTTACTTACCGCTTTACAATTTTCAATTCAATTGGATTTTTTTTTTCATTTTCTTAGAAATAGAATAGCATGAAAATGATTAACCATGCACGATGCTTAGCTTAGGACTAATGACCCCAAGAATGTAAGGAGATGCACATGGACACCTTAGTTAAACATGACATACCATTAGGTACCGAAAAGGCACTAATAGAAATATTCGAATCACCTAAGTCCCCAAACTTAGATATCTGATTGCATAGAAATTGAGAGAAAGCTCTCGACCCTCGATTGGGTTTTCTAGCCGACACCCAAAAACGAGACTAGTGGCGACTCTTGTCTTTGTTCTAGGTTGTTTTAAACAACTAGGGCGTATAAATGAGCCCCTCGTGAGGGGTATGAACCTTAAGAAAAGGTTCACAATCATGATTTAGCATACTCGAGATGGTGAAGTCGATAAAGATGAAGTGATTCTATTTTTTATTCATGTACATCTCAAGAGGGCTATCATGGTTGTTAAAAATACCCTTTAAACTCACCTTTGCATCCAGATTCCTCTTGACCTTAAAACTGTCGATCAAAATGTATCATGACATTGAGGTACGGTCACGACACCTTTCGCTGTCATGCGAGATATGAGCTTGGGAGAGCTTGAGATTATGATTAAGGGAACTCACAAGAGGTTCATTCGAGGGGTGAGTTGATGACACCCCTGTGGTTGAGAACCGTGAGGGAACTTTTGTGGTCAAGTATCCCTAAATCCAACCTTTCCCCCATCCCTGGGTGGCAAGATCGGGTTGTGACGGGCTTGACAACTCCACTGGGGACTGGTTATCAAATTAAGAGCACTTAAAACCGTTAAAAATGGTTGTTGTGTTTAGCTAACATGTCTTATGTAGGATCGCCTATGTGTCAAAGACGCGTGGAAAATGGGGTAAGTCGCTAACCTCGTGTTAAATGGTCTTGTAGGTGGGAGTCATAAGGGGAGACGTGCTCAATGTTTAATGTTAAACACATGTTTACGAGTATTAGCATGACACCACACACACAACTGTTGTCTAAAACCCTAATTGCCCCATTTCGGACCTTAAGAAGGTTTGTGAGTGGAATCCGTGAGTAAATACTCATGGTAATCCATTACTTACATAAATTTGCTCGTCCCAACCGATAAAAATAGCACTGATAATAATAGTAGTGGTGGATAAACTATTTTTATCCTTTGGGATGGGGACCTTGAACCTTTAGCATCCTCACCTAATGTGTCAAAACCTCATAGTCCTCATGTGATGTGTGATTTGTACTTGCCATGAGTTTTGGTTGGTAAGACATCATTCTAGTTTTATCGTTGTTATTCTTCCTTAAATTTCTAAATTTCAATTCCGCAATTAATATTTTTAACGACGATGCATCTTTAATCTTGAATGCCCCCGTAGGTTTAGGGTTTAGATGGGCAAACTCGAGATGGAAAGGGGCTTTTGGATTAAATATTTGTTATTGTCCTTGTCAATTATATAATTTCTTTTGAAGAAATTTTCATAAGACGACGTTACATGATATTGAGGTCATATATGCTTCTTATCACTATTTCACCTCAAGAAAATATAAAATTGACAAGGATTTTCTTAATTTTTCTTTACTTAAGTATTGATTTGAGCCCTTTTCTTCTCAAAATGTACTGAAAGATGGCTGAAAAGAGATCTATCATACGTACTAGCCATCAAGTAAGGACGAAGAACGAAGATACCCGTGCTTGTGTTATTAACATGGAGAACCAAATGGCACAGATGATGGCACTGTTAGGTGACCTCTCCAACCAAGTCAAAAACTTGACGCCTGTAGCACTTGCGGCTCTTACTATGAATCCTTCTACTGCGCCCTCTGATGTGCCGGTAACTAAATGAAAGTGCTAGTATGAACACCTAGAGGGGGTGAATAGGTGTAAAAACAAATTCTTCTTTTCTTAAAGACTTAATTCAGAACAAGGATACTAAATAGTATAAATGAATAGACAATACTACGAATTAAGTAAAGAGATAAGGAAAGAGAATTGAAGCAAAGAGTTTATAGTGGTTCGGCTTAGACTAAGCCTACGCCCACTCTCCCATGCTAACAGCCCACCGGCTGGATTTCACTAAGAATCAAAAGAGATATTACAATCTCACGTCCTCGATTCCATAGTGCAGAGACTCTACTACACTTCCTCGAGATCTCACAAAATTCTCTCTTTTGAGTACAGTTGTATGCACAACAAATGAATTAGCAAAGAGTAAGGAGCTTTAGACTTTGGAATTTTTCTATCTTGCACACACTCGAACAACTAGAGTGTCTTCCTTTTATACTCCCCCATGCCTACATAACCGTTCGCACATTCCAAAGGAGTTCATCCAATCTACCCGTTGGATCGAATCAATTAGAGAGATCTCGTGTTATTTAAGGAATATAAAGATAGCCCACCAATCATGTTCACCCATACAATCAGGATCTAGGTTTTTATAAGTAGAACCTTCCAAGAATACTTCGCCAATCAATGGATCTATCTTACTCGATTTACTTGTCATACGAATAATATATCTTTATATGCTTTATCCAACCGAGAGATAATCTACGACCAATCGAATCAAATCCTTAAGGATAACCTCGTATCTGGATAAGACTTCTTCGACGATTTAGAAACTATCAACGAGGGCAGACTTTAAATCTTGAGTCTAGTGATCTTCAGTCTGGAATTTTCAGACTTTGATAGATGAGTCTGGAAGTCTTTAGACTAGGAAACATTTTGTCAGTTTCAAAATATCGAAGGAAGATTTCACCAACAATCTCCCCCTTTTTGATGGTGACAAAACTTTCCTGCAAATTTAGACACTCTGACCTGCAACACTTAAGCAAACCAAGATTTTCTTGTACAAATATTATTAAAGATTAGAAAAAGATAGTAGCGAATTTGTAATCACAGAAAACATGTTAGTCCTCCAAACACAATCTGCAATCATAGAAAACATGTTAGTCCTCCAAACACAACAATCTTTAGCATAATCAATAATAGCTTAAGTTACTTAGCAAGTCTCAATAATCCAAACCAGTTCAAAACAAAAAACACACCAAAAAAGATAAAGTCCAAAACAAACATAACACCAAATAAAAATCATACCAAATCTGCATAAACGTTTCCCCCTTTTTGTCAACAGCAAAAAGTGGAGATCGAACAAAAGAGCTAGATTGAAAAGAGCAAGAGTTAAGGCTTATTGGGTAAGCGAACAAGCTCGTATTCTCCCATTGAGTGCACTGTCTTTTCAAGCTTGTCAAAACTTTGCTTCAGCGCCTGAAATTCTTCACCTTGCACGTTAGACTGAACTTGATTCTTCAGGGTATTTAACTGTTCATGAAGAGACACTGAAGTGGCCTTAACAGCGTTCTTGAGATCCAGCATCTCAGAATTCATAGCATATTGCTGATTCCACACATCCAAAAGAATTTCCAGCAGTCTTGAAAAGTCTGCTGTTTGAGTAGTTGTATCACTTGGACCAGCAGAGTGAAACTCAGGGAATTTGAGAAATGATGGAGTCTCAGTGGAAGGTCTATCTTCTAGATAATGTGAGGCATACACTTCTTCTGGGTCTGCAGCAGAACGACTTACATCACTAGCAAGTAGGGGTGAAGAAGTACCTTTTTGTCCATCAGCTCCCCCTATTTTGATGCCCTCAGGTGGAGTAGGTAAAGCATCCTCAGCCTTAGAGTGATGCACTCCAGCATATTCTTCTCCTCTTATCTTAGAATGACTAGACAGAGAGATAGCCAAGGTTGGCTCGAAAGAGTCTTCTACATCTTGATCTCCTTCTCTCTCTGCTTCTGCTGCTTCTTCTTCCCTTTCTTCCACTTCTTCTTCAGCTTCTTCTGCTTCTTCTTCTGCTTCCTCCTCCTCTTCTTCTTCTTCTTCCTCCTCTTCTTCCTCTTCCTCCTCTGCTTCTGCTTCTTCTTCTCTTCTTTCCTCTATTTCCCTATGTTCTTCTTTCTCCGATTCTTCTCTCTCTCTTCCTTCCTCCAATTCTTCTCCTCTCTCACGAAAGCTGACAAAAAGTCTTTAGATTTTTCAAGGTAGATATAGTAAGCTCATCCTCATCTTCTTCATCTTCGAGAATGAGAGCTCTTTTCTTCTTTATAGGAGCAACCATGGGCTCCTTGCCTTTTCTTTTAGCCGCAGCAGAGTCTTGCTTTGCCTTGAGAGGAGATTTCTCCTTCATACACTCTAGCACTTTGTTAAGCTCCTTTAAGCACATCTTTGTCACCATTTTGAACCCAATTACCATTGGAGTGATGGCTTTCAGACTCAATGGTGCAAAGATATGAATTTTGAAGTGCCTAAAAAGTTGTGTGATAAGAGCGGAATAAGGAAGCTGTCCGTTATCCTTAGTCATAGTTCGATACATGTGGAACAGAATGGTGTGAGGCAGAGAGAACTTAAAACCATTATTGATTGCACACATCAATTTGGCTTCAGATCGAGAAACATCAGTCTTGGATGTCGATTTAGGACGAATGCAATTAATCACAATTTTGTGCAGCAGAATGTTTGAGGCACTCATCCTTCAATAAGAAAGTTTTCCTTCAACATCCCTGTCTCTCACCAAAGACAGAATAGCATGAGCAATGGACACACTAATTGGCTGGAAACTCGTTCTTTCCACTCCGATTATGTCAACCAAAATGTCTGTGGTCTCCAAAAATTCCCTGTCCTTCACAGTGAAGATAAAACTTTGTGCATCCAAGAAAGATATATTCGAGTAAAAGTAAGTAGTAAGCTCTGGAAATGCAGTAGAGGAATCAAAACAGAACTGTTCCAATTACAATAAAGCAAACTTTTCCCTCAAATTAACTTTTATTGAATCCAGGAAATAGAAGTCAACAGTTCTAGGGTTCATCACCCCTCTCTTCAAAAGACTTGCATAAACATTTTTATGATTTTTGGATCTAAAAAGGTTTGAACCATCAGTGATGTTTGCAGCCACCCCAGATCTAGGTTGAAAGTGAGAAAACAACCTTTCATCATCATCTAGAGATTGCGGTAGATTTGCAATGCCATATTGTGTGTCACTTGGAATATTCTTAAACGCTTTCTCAGCCGATCCTTTCTCCACAACTCCTAGCCTCTCCAACTATCTCCAAAATAGGGTTTCATTCTTGAATCCTCTATCTTTTAAGAATTCATCAATCAAAGACAATAGCATTCCTCCTTTCTTCAAATTTGAGTAGAGTTTGAAAGCATTATTTGGAGTTAGAGTTCTTATAGTTTCAACCTCTTCTATAACTTCATCGTCTGGTTGATTCGAGGAAGGTTGATGCTACTAAGAAGGTTGACGCTGACTTGGACGCATAGGAGAATCTTCTTCTTCGGTTAAGTCAAAGTGGGTAGGACCCTCAGGCATGCGATGTGGTCCCTTGCTTACAATTCTCGAAGACTTTCTTGAACACATTGACACTCCAATAGAGAGAATAACCAACTTGTTCAAAAAGATGAAAACTTTCGAACGAATCGAGAGTGAAAGTGAAAGAAAATAGGAATTTTGTATTCTAGGGTTTTGGAGTAAAAGTGAAGAAGACGAAACACAGTGGTATATAAAGTAAGTGAAGTGGGGTAAACGAAGCGTCATAAAAGGAAATAAAAAAGATGTCTTTTCAAAAAATAATAACTTCCCTTTATGAATTTAACTGAATTCTTTAAAAAATCGATAACTGCCTTTTTGAAATAAGGACTAATTTAAGAAAGATAAATCAATCAACTAATAGCCAATAGATAATCGTACCTTTTTAAATTAAAATTAGAAACAACTTACAGTCGAGGCTTGAGGTCTTCTGAGTCTAAGCATTTAAATACTTCTAACTTTGAGTCTTGAGAGTATCCAAACTTTGCTGAGTAAGAGATATGATATTAAGTCTGGTACGAATAAACTCAAATAGATTTTTCTCCAGTAGCTTTGTAAATATGTCTGCCAGTTGATTTTTAGAGTCAATGAACTGAATCATTACCTCTCCATTCTGAACGTGATTCCTAATAAAATGATGTCGAATCTCTATATGTTTTGCTCTTGAATGAAGAATAGGATTCTTCGTAAGATTAATTGTGTTGGTGTTGTCACATTTGATCTCGGTGCAAGAATCTTTGACTCCAAAGTCTCTCAGTTGTTGTTTTATCCATAAGATTTGTGAACAACAACTTCCAAGAGCCACATATTATGCTTCTGCTGTTGAAAGAACTACTATATTTTGCTTCCTTGAAAACCAAGATACTGTCCTATTACCGAGTAATTGACAAGTACTGGAAGTACTCTTCCTTTCAACTCTACAACCTGCTAAATCTACATCTGAATATCCAAAGAGGGTAAAGTCTCATTCTTTGGGATATCATAGACCTATCTTTGAAGATGTTGCAACGTACTTGATGATGTGTTTTGCAGCACTTGGATGAGATTCTTTTGGGTCTGATTGAGATCTGGCACACATGCAAACACTAAACAAAATGTCAGGTCTAGAAGTAGTAAGATAAAGAAGTGAACCAATAATACTCCTGTAAAATTTCTGGTCAACTTTCTTTCCTCCTTCATCTTTATCCAGCTTCAAAGAACTAGACATTGGAATTTCAACCTTTTTGCAATTTTCTAAACCGAACTTTTTAACTAGTTATTTAGCATATTTTTCTTGGTGAATGAAAATTCCTTCATTCAATTGCTTTACTTGTAATTCGAGAAAGAAGGATAATCCATCCATCATGCTCACTTCAAATTCATCATGCATAGTCTTAGAGAATTTCTTGCGAAGACTTTCATTAGGAGAGCTAAAAATTATATCATCAACATAAATTTGAGTAAGCAAAATTTTTTTACCTTCTCTTTTGATAAACAGAGTTATATCCACTTTACCTTTGGCAAAACCGTTTTGAGTTAATAAATTACTTAACCCGTCGTACCAAGCTCGAGGTGCTTGCTTTAAGCCATATATAACCCTTTTTAGTCTGAATACTGAATTTGGCTTCTTCGGGTCTTCAAAACCGGGAGGTTGTTCCACATGGACTTCTTCTTGGATAAATCCATTCAGAAATGCACTTTTAACGTCCATTTGGAATAACCTGAAATTCTTATAACAAGCAAAAATAAGTAATAATATAATTGCTTCTAACCTTGCTACTAGTGCGTAAGTCTCATCATAGTCTATCCCTTCTTCTTGCATATATCTTTTGGCCACGAGTCTTGCTTTATTCCTTACAACTTTTCCTTTTTCATTCATCTTGTTCCTCAAAACCCATTTTGCTCCAATAACAGATTTTTCTTTTGGTTTAAGAGTTAATTCCCAAACCTCGTTAACACTGAACTGTCTAAGCTCTTCTTGCATAGCTTCAATCGAGCTTTCATCAGATAAAGCTTCATCTATGCTTTTGAGTTCTATTTCAGAAATAAGAGCCATAACACTAGACTCTTCATGTCTTTTGGATTTTGTACGAATTCCTTCATCAATGTTACCAATGACGAGTTCTTTGGGATGACTGGATTTGTGCTTCCAGTTGCTGGTTGGTTTGACAAATTGTTGATCTTCCTCTTTAGTTGATTCTTCAGCATTTGAATGATGTTGTCCTTCTATAGTCTGAGTTGCTTCAGGGAAAATAGACTTTATAGAGTTTGGAGCAGGTTCAGATTCTTTGAGTTGAGTCTAGACTGATTGATTTTGCATAGAATCTTGAAATTTGACATTCATTGATTCTTCCACAGATTGAGTCTTATTGTTGTAAACTCTGCATGCTTTGCTGGAAGTTGAATATCCAAGGAAGATTCCTTTGTCTGACTTTTCTTCAAACTTACCAATTCAATCATTTGCATTTTTCAAGACAAAACATTTGCAACCAAACACATGAAAGTAAGAAACAAGTGGCTTATTTCCTTTGAATAACTCATAGGGAGTTTTCTCCAGAATTGGCCTTAAGACAACTCAGTTAATAATATAACAAGCTGTAGAAATAGCTTCAGCCCAAAAACGAGAAGAAATATTGCATTCAATTAAAAGAGTTTTAGCCATTTCTTGCAAAGATCTATTCTTCCTTTCCATAACTCCATTTTGTTCAGAAGTGTAGGGAGAAGAGAACATATGCTGAAAACCATATTCTTCACAAAATATGGTAAAGTCTTGATTTTTCAAACTCACCACCATGGTCTATCTTAATGCTTGAAATAGCATACCCTTTCTCATTCTGAATTTTCTTGGCAAACTTTGAAAAGTAGGAGAAAGTTTTAGACTTACTTGCCAAGAAGTAAACCCAAGTAAATCGTGAATAATCATCCACTATTACTATGAAATATTTCTTTCCACCAATGCTTTGAGTTATCGTTGGTCCAAAGAGATCCATATGCAGGAGCTGTAGTACACGATTAGGTTAGGAAGTCCACGAACAAGCTTCTTTGAAGAGATCTTGGCAGTTTGCTTCATGTTGATATGACCAAGTTTTCAATGCCAGACATTTGCTTAATCTTGGATTGAGATTAGAAATTGAAATCATTTTGGATTGATATCCAAAAGATAGATATTCTCATGTCTTCGCCCAGTGAAGGATTGTGAAAGGTCTTTACTAGTGCCAGAACATATTCTTTCTTGAAAGTTGATCTTGAATCCAGTGTCGCACAATTGGTCGATGCTCAGCAAGTTGTAGTTAAATCCTTCCACTAAAGAGATGTTATTGATTATGAGATATCCAAATTTTACAGTTCCACTTCCAACAATTCTTCCTTTACTGTTTCCACTAAAAGAAACTTTTCCACTTGTTACTTGTGTAAGTTTGATAAAACAATTTAAATCTCCCGTCATATGTCTTGAGCAGTCACTATCCAAATACCATTTTACCTTTTTTCTTGATAGTGACCTGTAATTAAAAATGAAACTCAAGTTTTCTTTGGTACCCACACTTTCTTGGGTCCAATAGAGTTAGTGCTATAAACAGTCTTTGCCTAATCCTTCTTAGCATGCTTCCAAACCATAGGACATTCTTTCTCAAAGTGTTCTGAGCTATTATACTTAGAACATCTAATAGAACTTTGGCCAACAGGTTTTACAAAGATCTTTTGAAAATGATTATTGTAAAAGGTTTTTGTAGGTCTCTATTTGATTCTTTCCTTTACTTTTGAAAAATCAATTAAATGGATGGTTTCAAAGGTCATTCCTAATCCTGATTTGTTAAAGTAAGGTCTTTGTACTGAAAGAATCTTTTCCAATTTTAAATCCCATAGCAAACCTTTTTGAAATGCTTGAAATGTCATTTTTCAAAAGTGTGTTTTCTTTTGAAAGAGAATCTGCATTTTCTTTTAGAGTAACGAAACTTCTATCCATATTTTCAAACTTTTTTTTTCCATAAAGTTTTTCGTTGCTTCAATGTAATATTTTCCCTTTTCAGTTCGGAAATCCTCTTCAGAGAGACTTTGAGACTAAGACATAGTTCATCAATGTACTTTGAGACTTTAACAAGGATTTTTGAATTACTTACCTTGAGTTCACTATCTGAATCTGAGTCTGTATCAATTTCAAAGTCTGAGTCTGATTCTAATTTTGCCATTAAACAAATATTGGTATAATCATCATTACTCCCTTCGCATTTAGTCTCACTCCAAGTTTTTGCTTTCGGTGCCCTTTTGTATTTCTCAACTTTTCCTCTTTTTTTCTTCAGCAAGGGACAGTTGGGTCTGATGTGTCCATTTTTCTTTAATATTTTCCCTTTTCGTTCGGAAATCCTCTTCGAGAGACTTTGAGACTAAGACATAGTTCATCAATGTACTTTGAGACTTTAACAAGGATTTTTGAATTACTTACCTTGAGTTCACTATCTGAATCTGAGTCTGTATCAATTTCAAAGTCTGAGTCTGATTCTAATTTTGCCATTAAACAAATATTGGTATAATCATCATTACTCCCTTCGCATTTAGTCTCACTCCAAGTTTTTGCTTTCAGTGCCCTTTTGTATTTCTCAACTTTTCCTCTCTTTTTCTTCAGCAAGGGACAGTTGGGTCTGATGTGTCCATTTTTCTTGCATTCAAAACAAATCACATCTTTATTTGAATCATCATCCTCGTCTGGTTTGTTTTGAAATCTTTGAGAGCTTTGTTTCTTCCAATTGAATCTTCTTCCCTTTTTATTCAGTTTCTTGAATCTTCTTATCATGAAAGCAAGTTTTTCATCATCCATATCATCTTCATAATATGTATCATTAGAATCTTCGTTAGATTTTAAAGCAGTAGACTTCTTACCTTTGGGATCTTCTTCTTTATTGATTTTCTCTACTTCATAGAACTAAAGTGTTCCAACCAATTCATCAACGGAAAGTGGTATGATTCTTTGTGTTTCCCTTATTGAAGTCTTTATGTGATTCCACTCTTTCGAGAGTCCACGCAACAATTTGTTAACCTCCATGGGTCCTGAGATTGGTTGACCTTGATATTCAAGACCATTCACAATTTCTGTAAAACGGCTAAACATGTCAGTAATAGATTCTGCTGGCTTCATTTTGAAGGCTTCATATTGACCGAGCAGAATATTGATTCTGGTTTCTTTTACTTGATCTATTCCTTCATAAGTAATATGTAGTCTATCCCAGACTTCATTAGTTGTTTCACAGGAAGATATTATGTTATATTCAGTAGGAGATAATGCACAATATAAGGAGTAAATTGCTTTTGCATCAAGAGTTTGTCTCTTGGTTATCTCTTCTTGAGTCATGTCGCTAGCCTCTGGAACCTCTTTCCCTCTTTTTGAGATTGTAGCTTTAGAAATGATTCCTTTATCTACCACATCACATTCCAGAGGATCTTTCAATCTTAGGAATGCCTTCATCTTGTTTTTCCATATGTTGTATTCCTTTCCATCGAAATAAGGCGGTCTTGTGTTGCTTTGACCTTCAACCAACCCTGGAGCCAGCATACTAACCGTGGATCTTTAATTCTGAAGTAAAAACACTTCAAATGAATGAGTACACGAACTCTAATACCAATTGAAAGTGCTAGTATGAACACTAAAGGGGGGTGAATAAGTGTAAAAACAAATTCTTCTTCTCTTAAAGACTTAATTCAGAATAAGGATACTAAATAGTATAAATGAATAGACAATACTACGAATTAAGTAAAGAGATAAGGAAAGAGAATTGAAATACAGAGTTTATAGTGGTTCGGCTTAGACCAAGCCTATGTCCACTTTCCCACGCTAACTGCCCACCGGTTGGATTTCACTATGAATCAAAAGAGATATTACAATCTCACATCCTCGATTCCACAGTGCAGAGACTCTACTACACTTCCTCGAGGTCTCACAAAATTCTCTCTTTTGAGTACAGTTGTATGCTCAACAAATGAATTAGCAATGAGTAAGGAGTTTTAGACTTTGGAATTTATCTATCTCGCACACTCTCGAACAACTAGAGCGTCTTCCTTTTATACTCCCCCATGCCTACAGAACTGTTGGTACCTTCCAAAGGAGTTGATCCAATCTACCCATTGGATCGAATCAATTAGGGAGATCTTGTGTTATTTAAGGAATATGAAGATAGCCCACCAATCATGTTTGCCCATACAATCAGGATCTAGGTTTCCATAAGTAGAACCTTCCAAGAATACTTCGCCAATCAACAAATCTGTCTTACTCAATTTACTATTCATACAAATAATAGATCTTTATATGCTTTATCCAACCTAGAGATAATCTTCGACCAATCGAATCAAATCCTTAAAGATAACCTCGTATCTGGATAAGACTTCTTCGACGATCTAGAAATTGTCAACGAGGGCAGACTTTAAATCTTGAGTATGGTGATCTTCAGTCTGGAAGTCTTCAGACTTTGATAGATGAGTCTGGAAGTCTTTAGACTAGGAAACGTTTTGTCAGCTTCAAAATACCAAAGGAAGATTTCACCAACACTAAACCTGTGGCCACGCCATTCAACTTGTTTTCTCCTCCGGCAGTGTTGTTTTTTAGTGTTATCAGTGGGAGTCCGAGCTGTGGTTGTTGTGTTGAGCTTGGGACTACCTTGGATCATCATGGTAGAGGTCCTGGTGTGTAGCCACCGACGTCGCCATTGCGTCGGTGCCTCTGGCCCGCTTAACTAGTGACTTTAGCTTATAATCCTTTGATTAGAGTCTAAATTTGCTTATGGTTAGTTTAATTAGTGTTAATTCTAGTTTAGGTGATTTAATTTAGTTATATTGGTCCTAAGATAGGTGGGTAGATTAATGGCTAAGATTATTTTAGCATATTTTTACTTTATTAGCTTAATGATGCTTATGTGGTTAATTACGCATGTTTATCTTAATTGATTGGTTGCCTTAATTGAATGATTGTTTTAATGATTTCTGAATACAAATGATTATTTATTAAATTCTGGAAATTTATTGTTCATGTAACACTATTCACAAAATATTGTTCATGTGCACTGTTCACTATGTACTGTTCACGTGCACTATTCATCCCGAATGCGAAAAATGTCTAAAATTCATGTGTGTTAATTTTATGAAGTAAATGAATGTGTAAATGCATGGGCATCCGCATGAATTAAGTGATGATTTATGCAATTGTGTGGTGATTGAAAATTTAGTATTTATTCAGAAAACTCTGGGTGTCAGGTTTTGACACCGAAAATAGATTCTAAGTATTATATCAAACAGTGGGGTTTGAAAAAGAAAGGTATTACCTTTTCTTGTTTGAAATGATGTGGACCCAATCACAACTACTTTCTCGGATGTATTTAAGACGTAGAAAAGAGGACAAGATTACTATTTTAATCAAAGAATTTGAGTGAAATACAAGGTATCCTGGGTCGTAATTAAATTGCTGTGTGTTGGATAATGCAAAGCCGTCAGGGGCGTTTAAGCCAGACGATACCCTATATGGGATGCCCTGTGCAATGGGCTCGAATCGTAGTAGAGGCTAGGCCGACTAGACCTATGCTCCTTTGGGAACGCCATCGACGTGGTGACAAAGCTGTGCTCCAAGGGGAGAGACGATGCCTGACTAAATGCTAGTAGATAGCCGAATTGCGAGTCAGCTATGCCCCTGTGTGGTAATGATAACAATTGAAACGCATGCTGAGTGTTATTGATGTACTGGATTATGGGACGAAATTGTGTGGCACGGTATGAGACATGTCATAATGATTTGGTCTTATAATTAAGGGCCTAGTGGTTGTTGGTTATGTAAAAGTGTTTGCATTCCAATTGTTTAAGTTCTTATTACCGCATGTGATTGAGTGATTTGAACTATGCTAATGTGCAAGAACGCATGAGAATCATGGCATCTGTGATTTTGGTCATGCATGAGTTAAGCTCATTGTTTATGGCACGTACACATGAATCGATAACGTGCAGGGTGTGGCAATGGCCAAGTGAGATCACTTATGATGCGACTCGTGTGTGATTGATGAACTGCATCATCTAACGGCCATGTGCTTTGAGTGTATTATGCTGAGTGATATCGTGCAGGATATGGCATACCACGTAAGGTTGTATACGAAGCAACTATTAGTTGATTCTTGTTAGTGGGGTGGTTCTAATGAGATACCCTGAGTTGAGTTGGTGTTCAAATCGGGGGCTTAGGGGAGGACTCACTGAGATTTATATCTCACTAGTTATTGAATAACAATTTTCAGCTCCCCAGTGTGAAGAACTTGAAGCTTGAAGCGGAAGGGTCAGGAGCATAGGTGGCTCAGTAGTCCTTTATGAGATAGACCTTCTGTATAAGCTTATGGTGTTTATGAAAGTGTACTTGACTTGAAATTGGTTGTCCTGCTTTTTTATCCCATGTATGTTGTTGTCGGGGGATTAGTAATTTGCTTTCGCATGTGAAATAAAAATGAAAGGGTCGGCGACCAGTTCTAGGAACATCGCAAATTTCTATCGACCACCGAGGAATGTCCGTGCGCCCGAGGTTCGGGGCGTGACAGATCCCACTGGTCAAAGTGGTCTAGCAATACCATGGTACTGAAGGAGCAACTGGGAAAACTAAAGAATCGATGAGACGACTGTACCCCCACCTTTTGCTTAAGACTCGTAATAAGTTTAAATTTCGAGGAAAAAAATTTTATCAGAGGGGAAGAGTTGTGACATCCTGATTTTCCAATTCTATTTTCAATAAAATGAGTTGGGCATTTCATCTTCGCGCCTGTAGCTCTCTTCTCTAAGTCGGCTACTCACAAGATAACTAGTCTATCAGGTGAAGCCGTTAATGGATTCTAATACATCAAACTTGAGAACTCGAAAAAGAAAAGACTTTCTCGATCGAGCTAATCTGCAAGGGTCATTAGGGCACAGTTAAAAATCGATTAGGAATTGGAGATAAGTCGACTCGGCAAAGGTATGTAATTGAGTGTGGGTGATTTCACCTAATTGCACAATTCTTGTCAACCGGCACTAGATCGATTCTTCTATCGTTTTGGTACCCTATGCCCGCATTTGAAACCTTGAGGTTTTCACGACAACCAAGAGTCGCCAATGTGTCGAAGATGTACATTGTGGCTTGAAAATAATCAACCACAGGTCAAATGCACAAAAATTCCTAAAAGCTACTTGGTAGATTAGGACACGTTAGAAACGCCCTAGAATGAAATTAACCATGAAATTGAAACGGGATTTAGAAATTGGAAGTCTTGTAGTGTCACAACTAATTTTAGGAATGTCGACTCATCTTCGGAAGATTTTCTTGCAAAATGAGTTTTTCGGCAAAAAATCAAAGTATGGTTAATTTGGTCGGGAAAATGGAAAGGCTCGCTTTTGGTCGCACTTTTGGCATCCAAGATGGCTCTATGGTCAAGGAAAAATGTGGATTTAGGTGTGGTTATATTGATGGATTTTATGGGCTTCAATTTGAGCTCAAGTGGATTTAATTAGAAGAAATTGAAGGAATTTGATGTACAAAGTTACAAAATTCGTATGCCAAGGGGTACACCACCTTTTGGACCTATTGCCAAGCTTGTAGAGAAAGCTTGAGGAGAGAGAAAGGGCTGAGGTCATGTGATGTCATGTGGGGGCAAGAGTGAGGAGGTTTTGACAAGTGTTGGAAGGCTAGAGAGCCTTCGGGACCCCATTTGCTTCAGCAGCTCTTCTCCCTCCACAATTCAAGGCTTTCTCCATTGTTTAGGAAGGGGAGAAGCTTAGGAAAACTAGAGGAGCCAGCCCCCTAGCTGTCCAAGCAAGCTAGTAGTCACCAGAGCAGCCAGCTCGCTTGTCGCGCCCAGCCGTGTGCAGCTGCAACTCCAGCCACTACTCCGCCCTCATCCCGTGTCCTCTGGCCGTCTACCTCACCATTCGACCACCACAGCACCGCCTAAAAGCCAGTCGAACAGCTCCCTTGGCCGTCCAACACCCGCAAGCCACTTGAGTCACTATCGCAAGCTAGCCAAGCCGTCGCTGGTCTACTCGCCCTCCTGCCGCTGTTCCGCTCGTCTAGCACCCTGTTCGTCGTCGTCCCTGGCTATCCAATCGTGTCAGCCACCATCGAAGCCAGCCATGGCCGCCGAAACCACCGCCTGCAGCTGCCTGGACCACCTCTTGCCGCCACTGGTTCCTTCTTCGCCATTCAGCCTCAATCGCCGCCAGATCCAGCTTTTTCGATTCAAGATCAGAAGCGAAGACCAGCAAGGGTCTTGTGTCTTCAAGGCCCATTTTAGGTGCCTTCTTGGCCTCTGTTGGTGTCGCCTCTGGGAGGTTTGTCGTTCACCTCGCCATTGCAGTCACCGTGGACTCATCAGGAAGCAATTCCGGTGAGTTTATCCTCTAAACCTCGCTTAGGAGGTTAATCATGTTTAAGGGATGTTTAGATTAAGTTAAATGTGATTATGTGATTAGATTAGTTTAGTTAAGTGTGGATTAGATTAAGGGGTATGATTAGTTTAATGTATAATTAATTAGCGCTAATGAGATGTTTAGATTAGTGTAATCTAAATTAGGCCTTAATTAATTATTTGTATTAATTAATTATTTCAAATTTATAAATATTATTTTATTATATTAAATTAATATAACATAATATTATTTATTTAATTTTCGGAATAAATTTAATTATTTATTATTTCCCTAGAATTGTACCCGAAGAGACGTTCGTTAGATTTACGTGGCGATTCTTTGTGATGGTGTTAGATTTTGCAATTGATTGCTGGATGTTGCAAATTGAGTGTTGGTTGTGAAAAGTATGGATTTTATTAAGAAAATCCTAGGTGCCGGGTTTTAACACCGAAAACAGGAATTTGAGTATTATATCAAATAGTGGGGTTTGAACAAGGGATCATTTCTATTTTCCTAGTTCAAATTTAACGAGTAACCACACACGTGGCTAATTTCTTGAATGATTTTAAAATGAATGGGTCGGCGACATCACTTAGGAATGTTGCATATTTGATCGACCGCAGTGGGATGTGCGCGCTGACGAGGATCGGGGCGTGATAGTCCTCCTCTCCATCATACTCCACACTCCAACTGAAGCCTTCAGCAGACTGCACCGAGGACTCTGGTACTTCAAAATTCGGGTCCACCGCGTCTACAACCGAGCCTTAAGGAGGATCTGTTATACCCTTTCCAAAAACGACCTCCGGAATATACAGAGGTATCTCAGACTCCGGTATGAGACCCTCTCTCTGGCCATCCTGAGCCTAACGGTACCATGATCTGTATTAGTTTGGCACCTTGTGGGTGAGACCTGCATCGACCTAGACTATGGACCTCACTAGCTCTCATGTAACAGAATGTAGGATGTCTGCTTTGTAACCTTCTCTGGTCGTCCAAAAAACTCAAGAGCTGCCATCTAAGGACTTGAAACGTTATCCCACAATGGGATGAGATGTCGTCTTAGTGAGTTCCAACTCCTAACACCTGACTAGGAAGAAAATACGCGTTGAGGGTTATCTAAGTACAAACACAAGATAGAAGGTTTACCTTTGCCTCAGTTCCTTCCTGCAAGTCAGTATAATTGACATTTTCAACCAATCATTTCAACACATCAAGACAGATCAAATCATCGATCAATCAACTCAGTTGATTATATGTCATCACGACTGCTTCTCGGTCAACCCACTCAATACTATATATAAGGTCCTATCAAATAAGGACTACTCACCTGAAGCTGAAGATAAATAGTATAGCTCGCCCAAAGCTGATAATTAAATTGCTCGCCCAAAGTTGATAAATTATGGTATACCGCTCACCCTAAGCTGATATATCGAAGCCTGTAGGCGGATAAGACTAATAGTGCTCAACAGAAGCCGACCCAATGGTATACCGCTCACCTAAAGCTGACATATCAAGGCTTTGATATAATATACCATACTGATTATCCAACCAATTCTTCATTTTTATCATACTCAATAAAAATAGCCGTGTGTCGGTATACGGTCAGCCTTAGCCAAAATATAATGTTTTCACTTTTAAACATCCTAATAGTTTCAGTAGTCCAAAAATACATTTTTGGCGCTGTAGACCGACGCCCGGTAATTTTCCAACAATTTACCAAAAATTAATAAAATTTGGGATAAGTACCCAAATTCACAAATCATATCAATTTGCACAAACCAGCAGTTAATTAAATAAACAGATTACACCACTAAAATCAGTACGAAATTTTGATCATCAACTATCTCGATCTCATTTCCGGAAAAAAAATCATTAATTAAATAATTACGAAAAATAATAAACAAATGCCAATAAATAGCAAAAATGCAAAATTAGGCCTGTAAAGCCTAATTAAAACCGAGACAGGTTTGAAATTTTTTTGAACCACTCTAGATAAATAGTAGAGCTTGTCTAGGCTCTAACTACACTGCTCTAACCACCTAACATACAATAACAATTAATTAAATTGATAATCTAATCTAACTGTCCACCTAATCCATACTCAGTCTAAATCAAACAACCCTTAAGTGTCATTAATCTACTAAGTAGGGATTATTGAGTTAAACTCACTTGTTAAGCGATTCGCTCGGATCGAAATGATAGCAACATGGCGAGGCTCAAGATACTCCAAAGCGGGCTTACCAACCGAGGTTCGAAAGGCACCAAACTGGTTCAAAATAGCAGCTACGAGACCCACAATCTTTGACTCTTATACGCGGCTAAAAAGGCTAGATGGAGGCTCGGCTGAGACGGAGATGGGCTAAGACGAGTTGAACCAAGGCCAGGCGGGGCCAGACGACTCTTCACGTGGGCAGAGGGAGCTTTGGCAACGGCGGGACGAGCTCGAGCAACTCCGGAGATCACCTGGGCTCATGGCTGAAGCAGGAGGACGGCCTGGAATGATGAAGACACGCGCGGACTAGGCGTGAGACACGACGAGCACGATGGTGGGCGAGCAACGAGGCGGTGGCTGCGACGGCTTGCTGGCTGATCTCCTCTGGAATTCTAGTTTTCAAACAGCAAAAATGGAGAGGGAGAGGGGTTGGTCAATGAGTGAGAGGGGAGGAGGAGAAGAGGGGCCGGTTTTGGGGTTGGAGGGGACCACCACTTACCCATCCTCATCTTCTTGTTCCCTTTGTTGACCTCACCATCCCAGCTGGCTTCCACAGCCTTTTTCTAGACCAAATTGCCCATTCTAGAAGCATTTGAGGGGGTCCAAAGGTTAGGTCCATGGGGCATACGAATTTGTACACATTTTCCTCAAATTGGACACCAAAACCTCCTTGAACTAAAATTCAACCAACATAACAACAATCAAATTGGCATTTTTCCTCACCAATTGATCCCACTTGCTTCCCAATTTCATGATAAAAAACAATCCTCTGATTTTTCCGATCGAAAACGGCCCTATCTCGACCTTTTCCCAAAAAGTCTTGGTTTGCAGAAAAATCTTCGGAAAGCGAGTCGACGTTCCTAAAATGACTTGTGACATGACAAAACTTTCAAATTTTGAAGTCGGATTCAAATTCACGATTAATTTCAATCTAGCGCGATTTTAGCGTGACCTAGGCGACCGAGTAGCTTTCAGAAATTTTTAGTGCAAATGACCCATGGTCGATTTTCTTCGAGCCACAATAAACCCTTTTGACACATTGGCGACTCTCGGTGGTCGTGAAAATCTTGAGGATTCAAATACAAACACAAAGTACCAAAGCGACATAAAAATCAGTCTACTGCCGATCGACAAGAAGTTTGTAATTTAGTGGAATCACCCACATTTAACCACACATCTCAGTCGAATCGACCTATCTCTGATTTTTAATCGATCTTACTGTGCCAAAATGATATCTGTAGATGAGCACGGTCGAGTACTCGATTCCTGGTCGAATCCTCAGGTCTATTACATTAAAATCCCTTAATAGCTTTCCTAAATCATCTAGTTATCTCATGAGTGATCAGCTCTAAGAACAACACTATAGACGCGTCAATAAAATGTCCGATTTATTTAATTGAAAGCAGAATGGAAAATCTAGAATGTCACAACCTCTTCCCCTCTTATAAAAATTTCATCTTCGAAATTTAAATCTTTACAATACTGAAGCAAAATGGTGGGGGTACAATTGTCTCATTGACTCTTCACTCTCTCAGGTTGCTTCTTCAGTGCCGTGGTGTTACCAGACCACTTTGACCAACGTGATGGTCTTTGAACGCAAAATTTGTTCCTTTCGATCCACGATCTGAACTGGACTTTCAACATATGACACTCGGTCGTCCACGTCTAATTCTTCAAAATTAAGCACGTGGGTCGGGTCAGGCTCATATTTCCTCAACATCGACACATGAAAGACGTCATGCACTTGCGCCAACCTTGGCGGCAACTTAAGACGATACGCTAGGGTCCCAATTCTCTCAAGAATTTCAAATGGACCTACATACCTCGAACTCGGTTTTCATTTCTTGCCAAAACGTGAAGTTCCCCTCATTGGTGACACTTTCAGAAAAACGTGATTACCAACTTAGAATTCCAAGGGTCTCCGACACTTATCTGCGTAACTCTTCTATCTGCTTTGAGCGGTCTTTAGTCTGCCTCTGATAACTGCAATTGCATCCACTGACTGCTCAACCAACTCTGGGCCTCTAATCTTTCTTTCCTCGACTTCATTCCAACAAACTGGCTTTTTGCACGTTCTGCCGTACAACGCTTCGAAAGGAGCCATATGAAAGCTCTACTGAAAACTGCTGTTATAGGCGAACTCGACTAGATGAAGCTGTTCTTCCTAACTTCCTTTGAAGTCCAACACGTAAGCTCGCGGCATAGTTAAAAATCGATTTGAGATCGGATATAGGTCGACTTGACAAAGGTATGTGATTAAGTGTGGGTGATTCAACCTAATTGCACAATTCTTGTCAATCGACACTAGACCAATTCTTCTGTCCTTTTGGTACCTTGTGTCCTCATTTGAAACCTTCATATTTTCATGACAACCAAGAGTCGCCAATGTGTTGAAGATGTACATTGTGGCTTGAAAATAATCAACCACTGGTCAAATGCACGAAAATTCCTTAAAGCTACCTAGTATATTAGGACGGACTAGAATCGTGCCAAAATGAAATTAACCGTGAAATTGAAACCGAATTCAAAAATTGGAAGTTTTGTAGTGTCACAAAATATTTTAGGAATGTTGACTCATCTTCAAAAGATTTTTCTGCAAACCGAGTTTTTCGGCGAAAAATCAAAGTATGGTTAATTTGGTTCGAGAAAATTGGTAGGCCCGCTTTTGGTTGCACTTTTGGGATCCAAGATGGTTCTATGGTCCAGGAAAAATGTGGATTTAATTGTGGTTACATTGGATGAATTTATGAATTTCAATTTGGATTGATTGGTTTAGTAATTGAATGAAAGTGAAAGGATTTGGTGTACAAATGTCCTAAATTCGTATGCCATGGGGGGAGGGACATTTTGTACCTATTAACAAGCTTATGGAGGAAGCTTGAGGAGAGAGAGTGGCTGATGTCATGGGTGGTCATGGTGGGGGCAAGAGAGAGGAGAGTTTGACAAGTGTTGCAAGCTTGGAGGCCACCAAGGGGAGCCCCCTCTTCAGCAGCTTCTTCTCCCTCAATTCAAGGCTTTCTCCATTATTGTTGAAGGGGAAAAGCTTAGCAAAACCGGAGAGAATCGACCAGCCTTCCCTCCTCCTCCTTCTCCCACTTGCACGCCCACAGGTGCCGCTTCACTGTCACTCGCGCGCCTGGCTAACTCACGCGCCTGGCTAGCTCATGCGTTGCTCTGCCTTTGCCCACGTGTCCCTGACCGTCCAAGCCATCGCCCAGCTGCTGCCCATCGTTGCCAAGGCTGCCAGAGGTCTCGCCTGGTCCGCTGAAGCCACCGTCTTCACTGCCTAAGCTACCGCTGCCCATCCCTATTGTTTCCGTGCCCATTCATCCACCGAGCAACCTCTCGACCAGCAAGATCAGAAGCTAGAGACTAGCAAGGCCATGAAAGCTTCATGGCCCATTTTAGGTGTCTTCCGGACCTCGCTTAGTGTCGCCGTGGGCTTGTATATCACTTGCTTTCACGTCCTCATCGCGGTGAACTCATCGGCGTGCAAATCTGGTGAGTTTATCCTCTAAACCTCGCTTAGGAGGTTAATCATGCTTAAGGGATGTTTAGATTAAGTTAAGTGTAATTAGGTGGTTAGATTAGTTTAGTTAAGTGTGCATTAGATTAAGGGGTGTGATTAGTTTAGTGGATAATTAATTAGGTTTAAAGAGATGTTTAGATTAGTGTAATCAAAATTAGGCCTTAATTAATTATTTCGAATTTATAAATATGATTTTATTAAATTAAATTAATATAATATTATATATTTAATTTTCTGAATAAATTTAATTATTTATTATTTCTTGGGAATTATACCGAGAGAGCCATTCGTTAGATTTCTGTGCTGACTACTGTTATGTTGTTGGATTTTGCAATTGATTGCTGGATGTTGCAAATTGAGTGTTGGTTGTGAAAAGTATGGATTTTATTTAGAAAATCCCGGGTGTCAGGTTTTGACACCGAAAATGGATTTCAAATATTATATCAAACGGTGGGGTTTGAAAAAGGAAAGTATCGGTTTTCTGGTTTGAATCGATGTGTATCCACGCACGACTACTTTCTCAGATGTTTTTAATATGAAGGAAAAATGGCCGGGATCAATATTTTAATGGAAGCATTGAGTGAAATGCAAAGTGTCCTGGGCCGAGTATGATTTGTTGTGTGTTGGTTAATGAGAAACTATCCTGAGCTATTGAGCTGGACGTACCCTACATGGGATACCCTATATGGGATGCCACATACAACGGGCTCGAGTCACAGTTGATTCTAGGCCTATTCTCCTTCGGGAACGCCGTTGACATAGTGACGAAACTGTGCTCCAAGGGGGGAGACGATACCTGGCTAAATGCCAGTAGATAGCCAATAGGATCAGAAATTTTCCCAGCCTGTTTGGGCAGTTAATTAAGCATTTCCGGCCTAAGTTGGTTTTTTGGTAATTAATTGTATTTATTTAATTACTTTTGGTATTCAATTAATTATTTATTATTTTCTTGAAATTATACCAGGATAGTCGGTGACCGGAATTTCGTGCTGATTGGAATGGTGTGCTTAGTTTCTATGGTTCAATGCTATATTGTGCAAATTAAGTGGAAATTGTAATTTTTGGTATTTATTCCAAAATTATGGAATTTTGGTATTTTAATAAGAAAATACCGGACATCGGTTTTTATCGACAAAATTTTTTTTAGGTACTATATTTTAAAAAGAAATATATAGTATTTTGGCTTAAACTGACCGTGTACCCACACATGATTATTTTCACCGGGTGTTTTTGATATGAAGAAAATAGGCCAAGGTAGTTATCATAATTGAAGCATTTAAGTGCAAAGCACAATGCCCTTGGCCGTGATTGATTGATTGAGTGATGGGTTATAGTCATGGTAAGGTGACTAGTGAGAGATGAGGTGACATACGTTGTGTTGAGGGAACCCAATGGTTGTGGACTGGTAAAGAGCTAAGTGCTACACGATAATGAAACCTCGTGTGAGCCACCTCTAGTATCTTATACTGTTGCTTATGGTAGTCAAGATCTAAGTGCTACATGGTGACCTGAGTCACATGGGAGCCACCTCTAGAAGCCTTGCAGTTTTGTCATGCATAGTAAATGGGCTAAGTGCTACACGAGAGCGAGACTTCATATGAGTTACCTCTAGAACCTTGTACTAGCGCTTTTTATAATCAAGAACTAAGTGCTACACAACAGTGTAACTTCATGGGAGTCACCTCTAGTACCTTGAGCTATTGCTTATTATAGTTGAGAACTAAGTGTTACACAACAATGTGACTATTGGGAGCCACCTCTAGTACCTTATACTATGACTGATTGTGATCGGGGACTCAATGCCATACGATGTTGGAACTTCATAGGGAGGGACCACCTCTAGAACCTTGAGCCTGGTATTGAGACTTGAGTCGGAATATTGAGTGGGGATGTTGAGGTTGAATTGGGAATTTGAATATTGAGAGAGAATATCAGGTGTGGATGGAACCACCGATATCAACTGCCCGCACTTGATTATGGGATGAAATTGTGTGATACGGTATGAGATGTGTTAGAACGATTTGGCCTTATAATCGGGACCCCTATGAGCGATTGTTTGATTGAATGATGGATCGAGTGTATTGATTCAATTGATTGACTAAGATTGAAATGAGACGCTCCAAATGCTTGAGTGTTGTTACTGCTCTTATGTGATATATGAATTGTACTAACATGCAGGAGGGAATGATGCAAGGTAAGTCTTCTGTATAGTATGCATAGACTGCCTCTAGGCATATTTCCTTCCTAGTCGGGGTTTAAAGGGTGAATTTGCTGAGACATTGCCGCACCCCGACGTGGGCTTAACTTAGTTCCCTAGTGTGAAGAACCCGGAGCTTGAGGTGGAAGGGTCAAGGGCATGGGTGACTCAGAAGTTCTTTTTGGAGATAGGCTTCTTGTATATGGACCCTAGAGTTGACCTCTATTTGTAAACCAGATTGTTTTAAAAACTGTGTTTGATTTGAAATTTGTTGTCTTGCTTTTTTATCCCATGTATGTTATTATCAGGGGATTAGTTAATATGCTTCCGCATGTGCATAATAAATTGGGTCAACACCGCGTGCTTGGAACATCGCAATTTACTTGACCACCGAGGGATGCGCGCGCGCTCGAGGTTCGGGTTGTGACATCCCTGCCTAAAGTGGTATTAGAGTTGGTCAATAGTTGGAGTGATAAGGCGTGATGGGTTCTTGGGATATTTAGTAGGAAAGGCCATTTTCTTATGCTTATGCATGTGATTGATAGCTAATTGGTAGTTTGTTCGTATGGGTCGCTTAATTTTCCTAATTCAGTGTGGAATTGGAAAGCAGGTTTTGTAGAGATCCTGTAAGATGAGCGATCTAGACCCGAGGACTCCTTAGAAGAGGAGCATTGCATTAGCCTCTTGGGGTAGGACGCCAACTAGGGTCAATACCCAAGGTGGTCATGGTAGAGCGCAGGCTCAGGCTAGCGTGAGTAGGAGAGTACCGCCATAGGCCGGTACTGGTGTAGTAGCACCTAGTGATCCTAAAATCGATGGTATCGTTTAGGCACTCGAGACTTTAGTAAACCTGATGGAGCAGCAAGTTTAGAATCAAGCTGCCGCTGCTGTTGTTGCAGCCACACTTGCTAGAGTCTAACCTAGGATTGTGATCGAGGAGAGACCGATGCACAAGTTAGTTGAGTAGTTTTTGAAGTTGCAACCGCCGAAGTTCACATGAGCAGGTGATCCTGAGGCTACAACCCTCTGGGTCCAAGAATTAGAAAAGGCCTTCGAGTTGCTGAGGTGTTTGGAGGAAGATAAGGTGGTCCTTGCAGTCTACCAGTTGCAGCATAACGCAAGCATTTGGTGGAGGGCCACTAGAGGAATAGTGTTCACAGAAGGCATGGTTTCGATGTGGAATGCCTTTCTCAAAGCCTTTAATGACAAGTACTTCTCGGATTGCTCTAGAGAATAGAAGATGGAGGAATTTCAGTGCCTTCGCCAGGGTTCGATGACTGTGGACCAGTACGAGGCCAACTTTGCAGAGCTATCGCAATACACCCCTAGGCTGATAGTGGATGCAGCTGACAGAGCTAGGAGGGTCAGGAATTGCCTCTGACTAGAGCTGAAGAGTCCGCTGGTGCCATTTGATCTGAAAGATTACAACGAGCTATATGGTTGGGCCCAGTTGATAGAAAGGAACTTGATCGAACAAGCAGCCGCATCTGAGTCATGGTTCAGGTCCAATAGAGATGGTAATAAGTTCGGGAAGAAGCCGATGTCTAAAGGGAGATATCCCATTCCGCCCAACAAAAAGGATGGGATTGGAAAGGCAGCACTCAACTTGAAAGACGTATGTTGTTTCTGTTGGAAATGACATGGTTCAATTCCATGTCATCTCAGAACGGGAGTCTGTTTTAAATGTGGCCAGCAAGGCTACCGATTTAAGGATTGTCCACACAGGTAGATGGGACCACAACTACTACCACCGCCAGCGATGGGACAGAACAGAAGGAAGGCACCATAGATAGAACGCCACTAGGATGGCAAAGGTGATAGGAATGAACCGAGCTATGCGTCGATCGGGAGAAAGAATGTTTTTGGGTTAATTTTATCAGAGTGATGCAACGGAATTTTGGTTAACCTTGTAGAACTTCAGTTCGTTGTAATAAAGTTGTAGAAAGCAGAATCGCTGGCTAGAGTTGTACTTGAATGTTTTGCCTATGTATAACTTTGATGTCCTAAATGAAAAGGATCGTTTCAATGAGCACCTTGTTGTAATGAGTCATTGTTATGCAGTAATACAATTTAACTTGTTAGCATGTGGAAGTCTTGAGTTTGTTGGAAACTGAGAAGGACCCCCGATTATTTTAAATTCGTCACTTAAGGCAACTGATTTCTGGATGTAGGTTGCTAAGGGCATTTGGCAACTGTAGTGGATGCGATAGTTGAGGAATCGAAGATGGAGAACATAGCCGCGGTACGGGAGTTTTCTGAGGTGTTTCTTGAAGAATTGCTGGGTCTGCCGCCTGAAAGGGAGATGGAGTTCATGATTGAGTTTTACCTTAGGACGGAGTCAATCTCTAAGACTCCTTACCATGTGGTGTTGTCCGAATTGAAGGGACTGAAGGTGCAGATGCAGGGGTTATTAGACAAGGAATTTATACGCCCTAGTGCATCACTTTGGGGGCATTAGTTCTATTCATGGAGAGGAAAGATGGTTCGTTGCCCCTATGCATCGACTATCGTTAACTCAACCAAGTGACGATCAAAAACAAGTATCCATTGTCAAGGATTAACGATCCGTTTGGTCGGTTACAGGTAGCATCGATATTCTCGCGGGTCCACCTGAAGACGGGTTATCATCAATTGAGGATTAAGAAAGAGTTGAACATGGGACAGTGTCTTTGGGTGGAACTTCTCAAGGATTATGATTGTGACACTTAGTATCATCCTGGAAAAAGCTAATAAGGTTACAGATGCGTTGAGTCGAAAGTCATCGATTGTGCAAATGGTGACTAAGGAATGGGTCTTATTCGAAGGAGTTCGAGATTCGGTTTTCAAATTTGGGGTAGGCCACCTTTCAAATCTTATGGCCAACCTCAGAATTGAACCGGAAGTGCAGATCAGAATCAGAACATTGCAAAGGTCAAATCCAGAAGATCTTACAAGAAGATGCAGATAAGAGAAAGACTAACTCTCAAATTTCTAAGGACGGAACACTAAGGTTCCGAGGGCGATTGTGTGTACCTGACGATGCAGAGCTGAAAGAAGAGATTTTATCTAAAGCTCATCAAAGCAGATACAGCATTCATCCTGGCAGTACAAAGATGTGTCAGAATTTGTGTCAACACGATTGGTGGACCGGTATGAAGATAGGTATCGCCGGACAGGTTGCCAAGTGGCTAATGTGCTAGCAAGTGAAAGCACAGAATTGCAAACTTGGAGGGTGTTTGCAATCTCTCGAAATTCCTAAGTGGAAATAGGAACACATCATAATGGACTTTGTGATAGCCTTACTAAGAAGTCAGAGGGCTAATGAGGTCGGCTCACTTCGTCATAATGGTAGTGGTCAACAGACTGATGAGGTCGGCTCACTTCGTTGTCATATGAAAGGACTTTGGATTGGACAGATATGCTAAGTTGTACCTGCGCCAAATAGTTTGATTGCATGGAGTACTAGTGATGGACATGTTAGATTCAAACCGAAAGTTACAAACTACATTGGGAACAAAGCTGCAGTACAGTACGGCCTATCATCTGCAGACGGATGGCCAGTCTGAGAGAACGATTCAAACCCTCAAAGACATGCTACGAGCCTGCGTATTGGACTTCAAAGGAAGCTGGAAGGAACAACTTCATCTAGTTGAGTTCGCCTACAACAACAATTATCAGCAGAGCGTTTTGATGGTGATATAACTAGTATGAGTACCTAGAGGGGGGGTGAATAGGTATATAAAAAAATTTCTCGAAGCTTGCACGATATTTAAACAGTTAATGATTCAATCGCAAGAGTTAAATATCAATCGAGAGACGAGTAAGGGAAAGAGAGAATTGAACACTCGGTTTATAGTGGTTCGGCTTGATTCAAGCCTACGTCCACTCTTACGCACCGACAGCCGATTGGCTGGATTCCACTATGATCAAAGAGATGTTACGGTGTTGATCTTCCTTGATTTCTAGGTGTAGATGATCTACCACACTCACTCAAGGCGTCACCAAGTATATACTCTCTCTGTTTACAATTTCGCTCGAACAGTCTCAAATAACAATCAAGGATCTTCGACTCTGGAATTTTTCTATCAATCACACACTCAAAACAACTAGAACGTCTTCTTTTTATACTCCTTTATGCCATCATAGCCGTTGGCACTTACCAAAGGAATTCCTCCAATCTACCCGTTGGACGAAATCAATCAAGAAGATCATCCGAGCTATTTAAGGAATCGATGATAGCCCATCAATCTGTTCGCCCATACAATCGGGATCTCGGTTTCCATGAATAGAACATTCCAAGATTTATTTCGTCGACCAACGGATCTTCAATCGATCTTAGATAAGAATGAAAGAATCCGAATGATTATCCAACCAAAGAATCTATTCCGAGAGAATAGGATCGAATCCTCAACCATAAACCTCGGCTTTGGATTTCCTTCGTCACCTTTGGATTAGAAAGGCGCGGTGAGAATAGACTTAAGTCTTGAGTCTTGAGTCTTAAGTCTTGAGTCTTGAGTCTTGAGTCTTGAGTCTTGAGTCTTGAGAGAACAAAGTCTTCAGACTTTAAACTGACGGTCTCCGAACATCCGGACTTTAGACGAAAGAAACATTTTGTCGGCTTCAAAATATTACGGAAAGATTTCTCCAACAATCTCCCCCTTTTTGATGGTGACAAAAACTTTCTTGAAGATTTGAACATCTTTGACCTGCAAAACATTTCTCAAGCAATATGGCTAACTCATAAAGATTAATAAAACAACCGGACTCGCATCCACAGAAAATTGGTTAGTCTTTCATGAGAAACACCATATAATAACACTTGAATAAATGCAACCAGTCAAGCATCATAATCGACAGTTAATTCAGTCAAGTTCACATCCAAGTTCAAGTTCTCAAGTCATACTCAAAAATAAACATAACCACAAAAGTCAAAGTTTAAAAGATGATGTTTGTTCAAATTGGTTTTCTCCCCTTTTTGTCGGCATTGAAAAGGGTGAGAAAGGAGTCATGTCTCGCTTGGGAATGCGCACGATCTGGAAATCCCCAATGGACTGGACTACTCCTTCGAGCTTCTTCGGGTCTTCTCTCAGATGAGCTACCTCTTCTCCCTTGGCATTGGCTTGAAGTTGCAGAGCGAGGTCTTTGAGTCTATCCTCCATAGAGACTGAAGATGCTTGTCCAACATTCTTCAAAGTTTAGATTTCACAGTCTAGAACATATATCTGGTTCCGCATTTCCAGAAGAATATTCATGATGCTACGAAAGTCTACAGAATCATCCGTCTGTGTACTTGCATTGACTCTCTCGAGATGATGTGTATGCGAGACGATGGCGCTTTTGAATGGTCAGCAGATTTGGAATCGATGCATCACCTTCTTCGAGGCAATTGAGAGACTGAACTTCTTACGGGTCTTCTAGAGATTGTTTAGATCTTCACGACAGCGGCATGGAGGTGTAGACCTCTCTTGCTCGCTAACTCCCCCTGTCTCTAGGACATCGAAAGGGGAAGAGTGATGATCATGCTCTTCATTTCCCTTTTCTCCAGAATTGTCAGCAGACTTTTCTTTTTCTCCTTCTTCTTCTTCTTCAACTTCTTTCTCCTTCTCTCTCTGTTCTTCTTCTTCTTTCTCCTTCTCTCTCTGTTCTTCTTCTTCTTTCTCCTTCTCTCTCTGTTCTTCTTCTTCTTTCTCCTTCTCTCTCTGTTCTTCTTCTTCTTTCTCCTTCTCTCTCTGTTCTTCTTCTTCTCTGTTCTGCGGAAGATCTGTTTGATGAGACACAGAACGTCTTGTTCTTGTCAGCGCTTGGATAGTGGGATCTTCATCATCTTCATCTTCATCATCATCATCAAGGATGAGAGTTCTTCTCTTCTTCTTTGATGGAGCACCCATGGCCTCCTTTCCTTTCCTTTTTGAAGCAGACTGGACTGGAGATTTCACTTTGAATTTCTCCATTGCCTTGGAGAGTTCTTGCAGACGCATCTTCATTAACATTTTCAACCCTACCACCATCTTTTCACACGGTCGAACACAAAATGTATGCGGCAGTTCAATGTTTAGATGTCTGAAGATCTTGGTCACCAGACCAGGATAAGGCAATTGTCCTTTGTCTTTCGACAATGCTCTGTACATATGGAAGAGAATAGTGTGCGGGAGAGAAAACTTCCGTCTGAGTTGATCGCATACATCAACTTTGCTTCGGGGAAGAGACACGAAGTCTTTGACGTAGACTTCGGTCCGAGACGATTAATCACAATCTTATGAAGCACGATGTTGATGGCCTTCATCCTCGAGTAGGTAATTTTCTTCTCTACATCCATATCTTTGACAAGATCCCGAGTAGTACGAGCGGGTGAGACTTTGATAGGGAGATAGCGTCCCCGTTCAACTCCAACAATGTCCGCCAACATATTCACATCTACCACGTAGACTTGATCTTGAACACTTGAATGAAATTCTATTCGCATCCAAAAAGCTAAGATTTGAATAGAAATAGGCGGTCAGTTGTGCATACCCGTCTGTAGAGTCAGAGCAGAAAGTCTCAAGTTGAAGCAAATTCAACTTTTCTCTTAAGTTCATGTTGATGGAATCCAAGAAGTCAAAATCGACACTTCTAGGGTTTATCACCCCTCTTTTCAACAGTCTGAAATATACTTTCTCCTGATCCTTGGATTTAAACAAATCCATCCGATTTCCTTTCACCTTTGCTGCCACACCCATTCTGGTTTAAATTCAAGGAACATTTTGTCATCATCGTTCCCGTCAATCGATTTTGTCTGGCAAACGAGGATCACTGGGAATGTTCTCAAGAGCCTCCACTTTGCCCTTCCTTTAGGAGCAATTCCCAATTCCTCCATTTTCCGTAGAAAAAGATACTCATTCCCATAATTTTTGTCCTTAAGGAAGTCATCTATATATTTTAACGAAGAACCGAGAGGTTTTCAACGCACGATAAAGCTTATAGATGAAGGAGGGTCTTTGGACTCTTCTTGGGTCGGCATCCTCGACTATCTCTTCTTCAAGATGTTGACTTGCACCTTGTGGGGTAGGAGGTGCTGAATGACGTGGAGGAGAGCGAATCGGACTTTGTCGCTGACTTGGTAAGTCTTCTTCCTCAGTGAGATCGAAATGAATCGGCCCTTTCTCCATTCTTTGTGGTCCCCTGCTTGCTATTCTTGATGATTTCCTTGAAGACGACATCTTCCTTTGACTATTGGAAGATTCCTTCACTTGCTTTTCCCAAGAAAAAATGACCACTTTCTCGACGATGAACAAGGAGTAGAAACAGTATCGGGAGGAGAGAGTCTTTTTAGGGTTTTGAAGATTTGGACGAAGAAAAAGAAAACTGTATATTTATATGTACCTCGGATTTGAAAAGAGAAGTTTAAAACGGTACAAGGAAGGTGTACGAACATATCGTTTCAAAATCAATAACTACCAAAATTAATTCCTTGAAAAATTTTCGAATTATATCTAAAAGAGAGATCGTACCTTTTCGAGATTAGATAAAATAACTAAACAAGAATTCGTACAGCAACTTACAGTCTTTAACCATGAATGATTGAGTCTCAGGATTCAGAGTCTTAGAGTTGGTGAGTCTCTAGACTTTAACTTCTTCAAGCTTCAAAATGTTGAGTCTTGAGCGGATGAGGTCGAATTGATTTTTCTCCAAAGGCTTTGTGAATATATCCGCTAGTTGACTCTTTGAATCAACAAATTGAATCGAGATTTCTCCATTTTGAATATGATCTCTAATGAAGTGATGTCGAATCTCAATATGCTTTGCTCTTGAATGAAGGATTGGATTTTTGGTGAGATTGATCGCGCTGGTGTTGTCACATCTGATTTACGTGCATGAGTCTTCAATGCCAAAGTCTTGTAGATGTTGTTTTATCCATAGAATTTGCGAACAGCGGCTTCCAAGAGCTACATACTCGCTTCGTCGTTGAGAGAGCTACGGTGCTTTGCTTCCTTGAGAACCAAGACACCGTCCCTGTTTCCAAGCAGTTGACAAGTTCCGAAGTGCTCTTTCTATCGACTCTGCAACCGGCCAGATCTGCATCTGAGTATCCTAGAAGATTAAAGTCTCCCCTCTTTGGATACCAAAGACCGATGCTTGAAGATGAAGCAACGTATTTGATGATACGTTTCACGGCAATGAGATGTGATTCTCTAGGATCTGATTGAAACCTAGCACGAGATGCAAACACTCAACAAAATATCAGGTCTAGAAACGGTAAGATAAAGAAGTGAACCGATCATGCTCTGTACAGCTTTTGATCTACTTTCTTTCCTTCTTCATCCTTGTCTATCTTCGAGAGCATGACATTGGTATGTCGGTCTTCTTGCAATTTTTCAATCCAAATCTTTTGACAAGATCATTAGCATATTTTTCTTGGAAGATAAAGGTTCCTTCCTTCAATTGCTTTATTTGAAGACCGAGAAAGAAAGTTAATTCTCCCATCATACTCATTTCAAATTCGTCCCATAGACTTAGAAAATTTCTTGCAAAGACTTTCATTAGAAGATCCAAAAAAATAATGTCATCAACATATATTTGAACGAGTAAGAAACTTTTGTTTTCCTTTTTGATGAACAGAGTAGTATCTACTTTACCTTTGACAAATCCGTTACGTAATAAGAACTTACTTAGTCCGTCGTACCAAGCTCGAGGTGCTTGCTTTAGACCATACGAGCCTTTTTCGGTCGAAGACGAGTCCGGCTTCTTTGGGTCTTCAAATCCAGGCGGTTGTTCCACATAAACTTCCTCTTGGATAAATCCATTTAGGAAGGCACTTTTGACGTCCATTTGGAATAACCTGAAATTTTTGTAACAAGCAAACGCAAGTAATAGTCGAATAGCTTCTAACCTTGCAACTGGTGCGTAAGTCTCGTCATAGTCTATTCCTTCTTCTTGCGTGTATCCCTTGGCCACGAGTCTTGCTTTATTGCGTACGACTTTTCCTTCTTCGTTCATCTTGTTCCTGAATACCCATTTTGCTCCAATAACAGTTTTACCTTTCGGTTTAGATGTCAATTCCCAGACATCATTAATATTGAACTGTCTGAGCTCCTCTTGCATAGCTTCGATCCAGCTTTCATCAGATAAAGCTTCTTCTATGCTTTTTGGTTCAATTTCAGAGATGAGAGCGACAGCACTAGATTCTTCACGTCTTTTTGATCTGGTGCGGATTCCTTCATTAATTTCACCAATAATGAGATCTTTAGGATGACTGGATTTGTGTTTCCAGTTATTGGTTGATTTGCTTGGTTGATGATCTCTTTCTTTATTTGAATCTTCATGAGCATCTTGATGATGGACTTCCTGAGTCTGAGATGCTTCTTGAGTTGAAGACTTTGGAAGGTCTAGCGTGAGTTCAGATTCTTCATATTGAGTCTGGCTGGATTCATCTTGCGCTGAGTCTTGGAATTTGACATTCATTGATTCTTCCACAGATTGGCTTTTCTTGTTATAGACTCTGTAGGCTTTGCTTGATGTAGAATATCCAAGGAAGATGCCTTCATCGATCTTTCTTCAAACTTACCAACTCGATCATTTGCATTTTTCAAAATAAAGCATTTGCAACCGAATACATGAAAGTATGAAACAATAGGCTTCTTACCTTTGAACAATTCATAGGGAGTTTTCTCAAGAATAGGTCTTAGAAAGACTTTATTTATAATATAGCATGCAGTTGAAACGACTTCAGCCCAAAACCGTGAAGAAATTTTGCTTTCAATTAAAAGAGTTCTAGCCATTTCTTGAAGAGATCTATTCTTTCTTTCCACAACTCCATTTTGCTCGGAGTATATGGAGAGGAAAACATGTGATTAAAACCAGATTTATCACAAAATTTCGTAAAATCTTGATTTTCAAATTCACTTCCATGATCTGTTCTTATACTTGAAATAGCACATCCTTTTTCATTTTGAACCTTTTTAGCAAACTTCTCAAAGTACGAAAAGGTTTCGACTTGTTTGCAAGAAAATATACCCAAGTAAAGCGAGAGTAATCATCTACAATTACTAGACAATACTTCTTACCTCCAATGCTCTGGGTTCTTGTTGGTCCAAAGAGATCCATATGAAGCAACTGTAATACATGATTAGTAGATACATGATTTATTTGCTTAAATGAATTTCTTACCTGCTTTCCCAGAATGCATGGAGTGCATAGGTCAGATTTTAGATATGGCAATTTAGGTAGACCTTGAACAAGCTGCTTAGAAGAGATTTTGGCTAATTGCTTCTTGTTGATATGGCCAAGCTTTCTGTGCCATAGAACTGCTTCATCTTGAATTGAGATTAAGCATTGTTCTTCATTTGGCTTTACATCAAGGAGATAGATGTTTCCATGCCTTTGACCCATGAAAGACTGAGTCGAATCTTTGCTAATTCCAGAACATATGCCTTCTTGAAAGGAGATCTTGTAACCGCATCACACAGTGGCTAATGCTGAGTAGATTGTAGTTGAGTCCTTCCACTAGAGAGACATTGCTTATTGTGAGATTTCCAATTTTTACAGTCCCGAATCCTACAATACTTCCTTTGCTATTTCCTCCGAAAGAAACTTTTCCACCATTTACTTGAATAAGCTTAATGAAACAATTTGAGTCTCTGTCATGTGTCTTGAGCATCCGCTGTCAAGATACCACTTTATCTTCTTTTTGACAGAGACCTGCATTCAAAAGAGAGTCTCAAGCTTTCTTTGGTACCCAAACTTTCTTGGGTCCTTTGGTGTTAGTGGGATGAGCATTATTAGGCCATACTCTCTTAACAGCTTCCAAACCATAGGACACTCTTTTTCAAAATGATCCCGACTGTACACTTAGAACACCTTAAAGCATTTCGACCTACGAGACTTTACAAACACTCTTTTGAAATGATTTTTATAAGCCTCTTTTGATGGTCTTTTCTTAATTCTTTCTTTTACTTTTGGAAAATCAATCAAGGGGATTGTTTCCACTGTCATACCTAGACCAGACTTATTAAAGTAAGGTCTTTGGACTGAAAGCACTTTTTCAAGCTTTTCGGATCCTATCGAAAACTTCTTTGAAATATTTGATAAGTCTGTTTTTAAGAAAACATTTTCTTTCAAAAGATCATCTTCTTTTTCTTTAAGAGCAGAAACATTTAGGTCTAGACTTTTAACTCTTTCTTCTAAAATAGTTTCCTTTTGTTTTAAATGAGTTTTCCTTTTTAAGTTCGGAAATTCTTTTGAGAGAAGTCTTGAGACTGAAACACAGTTCATCAATATATTTAGAGACTTTGACAGGAATTTTAAAATCACTTACCTCAAATTCACTGTCTGAGTCTGATCCAGAATCTGAGTCTGAGTCTGAATGTGCCATCAAACATATGTTGGCATATTCATTATCACTTTCTTCACATTCTGTATCACTCCAGGTTTCGGCTTTGAGAGCCTTTCGAAACTTCTCAGCTTTTCCTCTTTTCTTTTTCGAAGAGGACGGTTGGGTCGATGTGTCCCTTCTTCTTACATTCGAAGCAAACTACATCTCTATTTGGTTCCTCATCATCAACGGACTTGGTCTCGCTGTCTCTGAAAACTTTGTTTCTTTGGGTTGAACCTTCGCCTTTTCTATTCAGTTTCTTGAATCTTCTTATCATAAGGGCGAGCTCCTCATCATCCATATCATCTTCAGAATCTGCATCATCGAAATCATCATTTGATTTTAGTGCAATAGATTTCTTACCTCTTGGATCTTCGTCTTCATTAATTCGTTCCACTTCGTAAGACCGAAGAGTTCCAATTAGCTCGTCTACGAGATAATGGCATGATTCTTTGCGTCTCTCTTATTGAAGTCTTTATATGATTCCAATCCTTGGAGAGTCCACGCAGAAGCTTGTTCACCTTCATGGGATCAGAAATTTTTGTCCTTGGTTCTCAAGACCATTGACAATATCTGTAAAACGACTAAACATGTCAGTTATAGATTCTCCTGGTTTCATTTTGAAGGCTTCATATTGACCGAGGAGAATATTGATTCTTGTCTCCTTCACTCGATCTGTTCCTTCATAGGTGATATGTAATCTATCCCATACTTCTTTTGCTGTAACACAAGAAGATATTCTGTATATTCGAGTTGGAGACAAAGCACAATATAAAGAGTAAATTGCTTTTGCATCGAGTGCTTGTCTCTTGTTTATTTCTTCCTGAGGCATTCCGCTGGCTTCAACAGTTTCTTTTCCTCTTTCAGAGACTGATGCAACAGCAGGAGTGATTCCTCTTTCCACAACATCCCATTCCAGAGGATCCTTTGATCGTAGGAAAGCTTTCATCTTATTCTTCCAGATGTTGTAATCCTTTCCATCGAAGTAGGGAGGTCTGGTATTGCTTTGCCCCTCCATCGATCCCGGTGCTAGCATACTAGCCATGGATCTTTTACTCTGAAGTAAAACACTTCAAACAAAGTAAGAACACGGGCTCTGATACCAATTGATATAACTAGTATGAGTACCTAGAGGGGGGTGAATAGGTATATAAAAAAATTTCTCGAAGCTTGCACGATATTTAAACAGTTAATGATTCAATCGCAAGAGTTAAATATCAATCGAGAGACTGAGTAAGGGAAAGAGAGAATTGAACACTCAGTTTATAGTGGTTCGGTTTGATTCAAGCCTACGTCCACTCTTTTCTGCACCGACAGCCGATTGGCTGGATTCCACTATGATCAAAGAGATGTTACGGTGTTGATCTTCCTTGATTTCTAGGTGTAGATGATCTACCACACTCACTCAAGGCGTCACCAAGTATATACTCTCTCTGTTTACAATTTCGCTCGAACAGTCTCAAATAACAATCAAGGATCTTCGGACTCTGAATTTTTCTATCAATCACACACTCAAAACAACTAGAACGTCTTCTTTTTATACTCCTTTATGCCATCATAGCCGTTGGCACTTACCAAAGGAATTCCTCCAATCTACCCGTTGGACGGAATCAATCAAGAAGATCATCCGAGCTATTTAAGGAATCTGATGATAGCCCATCAATCCTGTTCGCCCATACAATCAGGATCTCGGTTTCCATGAATAGAACATTCCAAGATTTATTTCGTCGACCAACGGATCTTCAATCGATCTTAGATAAGAATGAAAGAATCCGAATGATTATCCAACCAAAGAATCTATTCCAGAGAATAGGATCGAATCCTCAACCATAAACCTCGGCTTTGGATTTCCTTCGACACTGGATTAGAAAGACTGTCAGTGAGAATAGACTTAAGTCTTGAGTCTTGAGTCTTAAGTCTTGAGTCTTGAGTCTTGAGTCTTGAGTCTTGAGTCTTGAGAGAACAAAGTCTTCAGACTTTAAACTGACGGTCTCCGAACATCCAGACTTTAGACTGAAAGAAACGTTTTGTCAGCTTCAAAATATTCTGGAAAGATTTCTCCAACAGATGGCACCATTTGCATCGTTATATGGCAGAGAGTGCAAAACTCTAGTATGTTGGGATGAGGTTGGAGAACGGAAGATCACAGGCTCAAAGTTGGCTTAACAGTCAGTGGATGCAGTTGTAGTTATCAGGGACAAATTAAAGATAGCTTAGAGTCGTCAGCAAAGCTACACTAATAAACGTCAAAGACCATTAGATTCCAAGTTGGTGAGCATGTCTTTCTGAAGGTGTCACCAAGAAGGGGTACTTTACACTTTGGTAAAAAGGGAAAGCTGAGTTCGAAATACGTAGGTCCCTTCGAGATCTTGGAGAAGATAGGGACTTAGGCGTACTGTCTTGCATGACCGCCGAGATTGGCGCAAGTGCATGATGCCTTCCACGTGTCATTGTTGAGAAAGTATGAGTCTGACCCGACCCATATGCTGAATTGTGAAGAGTTAGACGTGGATGACAGAGTGTTGTACGTGGAAAGACCAGTTCAGATTGTGGACTGTAAGGAACAGATTCTGCGCACGAAGACGATCCCATTGGTTAAAGTGGTCTGGCAACACCACGGCACAAAAGGAGCAACCTGAGAAAGTGAAGACTTGATGAGATGACAATACCCCTACCTTTTTTTATTAAGATTGGTAAATGTTTAAGTTTCGAGGACGAAATTTTTATAAGAGGGGAAGAGTTGTGACATCCTGATTTTAAGGTTCTGTTTTCGATTGAATAAGTTGAATTTTTCATCGACGCGCCTATAGTTCTTTTCTCTGAGTTGGCCACTCGCAAGATAACTAGCCTATCCGGTGAAGCCGTTAAGGAATATAAACGCAATGGACTTGAGAATTCGACCAGGAATCGACTCCTCGACCGTGCTAATCTGCAAGGGTCATTATTGCACAATTAAAAATCAATTAGGGACCAAAGATAGGTTGATTCGACAGAGCCATGTGATTAAGTGTGGATGATTTCACCTAATTGCAAAATTCTTGTTGATTGGCGTTAGACTGATTTTTCTTTCATTTTGGTACCCTGTGTCTGTATTTGAAATCTCGAGATTTTCATGACAACCGAGAGTCACCAATGTGTCGAATATGGACATTGTGCCTCGAAAATAATTGACCACGAGTCAAATGTGCTAAAAATTCCTAAAAGCTACACGGTAGGTTAGGTCACGCTAAAATCGCATCAAATTGAAATTGAAAGTTTTGTCATATCACGATTCATTTTAGGACCATCGATTCACATTCCAAAGATTTTTCTGCAAACAAGGATTTTTGGCGAAAATTCAAAGTAAGGCCATTTTGGACCGGAAAAATTCTTGGACCATTTTTGGTTGCATTTTTGGGATTCAAGTTGGACATTTTGATGAGGAAAAATGTGAATGTGAGTGTGGGCACCTTAGTTGGATTTATGGACTCCAATTTAGATCCAATTGGAGAGGAATTGAAGCAAATTGGATGGAGAATGTACAAAATTCGTAGCTAAGGGGGTGCGGCCACATTTAGACCACTTGGTAAGCTTGCTAAGGAAACTTAAGGGCTGCAAATTGGCCTTGGATTACAGCGAATGCATGGTGGGGCCTTGCCATGAGTGAAAATGGATAGCAAGGAGGACTTTTGTGGCCAATAGGCCCCCCTGTCTTCAGCAGCTCCTTCTTCTTCATTTGGTCACCTTTCCCCATTGTTGGTGTGTTTCCAAGGCTTGAGAGACTAGAGGAAGTCGACCAGCTCTCCATTATCCCGACGACCACCGCTTGAAGCTACCGGAACCGCCGCACGTCGCTCGCGAGCCCGCGTTAACCGTCCCCCGCGTTCGCGCCTCCTGCTCGCCGTCTCACTATCCTACGCTATCATCCGCTCCTTCTCCTAGGTCCAGTGAGTCGCCTAGCCACCGTCCGTCGTCTCTAGCCACCATCTGCCTCCACTGTCACCCGCTTGGCCCTGCTGCACCATCGTCATCGTCTCTTGGCCATTTTCAGCTGCTCGAGTAGCCCCACGTAGCAACAAGTAGTAGCTGAAGATAGCAAGGGTTCTCGAACTTCGTGGCCCGTTTGAAGGCCCGTCCGGTCTCCTTTTGGTGTCATTGTAGGCTTGGTTGTTGCTCACCTCCATGTCACCATCGCTGTGGACTTACCGAATTGCTAAACCGGTGAGTTTACTTGCTAAACTCTGCTTAAAGAGTTAATGATGCTTAGGGAGTGATTAGCTTAGGTTAATTATGGATTAGGTGGTTAGTTAGAATGTATTAGTGATTTAATTATTCAATTATGCATATTAGGTGGTTAGAATAGACTAATTAGTGACTAGGTAGATCATGCTATTTATTTAGATACGTTCGGAAATTTTCCCAATCTATTTGGGGTTAATTAGGCATTTCAAGCCTAAGTTGGTATTTTTGGTAATTAATTGCATTTATTTAATTATTTTTGGTATTTAATTAATTATTTATTATTTTCCTGAAATTATATTGGGATAGTCAGTGATTGAAATTTCGTGCTGATTGCAATGGTGTGCTTAGTTTCTATGATTGAATGTTATATTGTGCAAATTGAGTGGAAATTGTAATTTTTGGTATTTATTCCAAAATTATGGAATTTTGGTATTTTAATCAGAAAATACCGATTGTCGATTTTTAATGCCAAAAATGTTTTTAGGTACTATATTAAATAGTGAGATTTTTAAAAAGGAAGATATAGTATTTTAGTTCAAACTGACCGTGTACCAACACACGATTATTTTAACTGGGTGTTTTTGATATGAAGAAAATAGGCCAAGGTAATTATCATAATTGAGGCATTTAAGTGCAAAGCACAATGCCCTTGGCCGTGATTGATTGATCAAGTGATGGGTTATAGTCATGGTAAGGTGACTAGTGAGAGATGAGGTGACATA
Organism: Eucalyptus sideroxylon; assembly: GCA_014182405.2. NCBI lineage: Eukaryota > Viridiplantae > Streptophyta > Magnoliopsida > Myrtales > Myrtaceae > Eucalyptus > Eucalyptus sideroxylon. The sequence goes on along the minus strand of JABKBF020000017.1, from coordinate 195,829 downwards.
CGTTGTGTTGAGGGAACCCAATGGTTGTGAGCCGGTAAAGAACTAAGTGCTACCCGATAATGAAACCTCATGTAAGCCACCTCTAATATGTCGTACAGTTGCTTATTGTAGTCAAGTTCTAAGTGGTACATGGTGACTTGAGTCACATGGGAGCCATCTCTAGAAGCCTTGCAGTTTTGTCATGTATTATAAATGGGCTAAGTGCTACACGATAGCGAGACTTCGTGTGAGTTACCTTTAGAACCTTGTACTAGTGCTTTTTATAGTCAAGAACTAAGTGCTACACGATAGCGTAACTTCGTGGGAGCCACCTCTAGTACCTTGAGCTATTGCTTATTATAGTTGAGAACTAAGTGCTACACGACAGCGTGATTTCGTGAGAGCCACATCTAGTACCTCGTACTATGGCTAATTGTGGTTAGGGACTAAGTGCCACGCGATGTCGGAACTTCGTGGGGAGGGGGCACCTCTAGAACCTTGAGCTTGGTATTGAGTCTTGAGTCGGAATATTGAGTGGGGATGTTGAGGTTGAATTGGGAATTTGAATATTGAGAGTGAATATCGGGTGTGGATGGAACCATCGACATGAATTGCTTGTGCCTAATTATGGGATAAAATTGTATGACACGGTATGGGATGTGTCATAATGATTTGGCCTTAAAATCGGGACCCCTGTGAGCGATTATTTGATTGAATGATGGATCGATTGTATTGATTCTATTGATTGACTAAGATTGAAATGAGACACTTTAAATGCTCGAGTGTTGTTATTGCACTTATATGATATATGAATTGTGCGAACATGCAGGAGGAAACTAAGATGAGGTAAGTATTCTATATTGTGTGCATAAACTACCTTTAGCCGTATTTCCTTTCTAGTCGGGGTTTAGGGGGTGAACTTGCTGAGACATTGTCTCACTCCATCGTGGGCTTAACTTTTCAAGTCCCTAGTGCGAAGAACCTAGAGCTTGAGGCGAAAGGGTCAGGAGCATGGGTGGCTCAGAAGTTCTTTTTGGAGATAGACCTCCTATACATAGACCCTAGAGTTGGCCTATGTTTGTAAACCAGATTGTTTTTAAAAGTGTGTTTGATTTGAAATTGGTTGTCCTGCTTTTCTATCACATGTATGTTATTGTCAGGGGATTTGTTAATATGTTTCCGCATGTGCATATTAAATTAGGTCGGCGACACGTCCTAGGAACATCGCAATATAGTCAACTGCCGAGGAATGTGCATGCGCTCAAGGTTCGGGGCGTGACAGATTCGGACTTTGGCCTATCGTCTCGTGTTACCACCAAGACTTGCTCAAGTATATGATGTCTTTCATATGTCGATGCTAAGAAAGAATGAACCCGATTCGACCCATGTGCTGAAAATCAAGGAAATAGACATGGGCGACAGAGCATCATACGTTGAATGACCAATACGGATAGTGGATAGAGAGGAGTAAGTGTTGCGGAACAAGATGATTCCTTTAGTCACGGTAAATTGCTAACACCATGGAACGGAGAGAGTCACACGAGAAACCAATGAGAAAATGAGGTGTTAGCATCCCCCTTTTTTATTTTTATTTTTTAAGTCTTGTAATAATTCAAATTTCAAGGATGAAATTTTTGTGAAAGAGGAATAGTTGTGATATCCTAAAATTTGACCATTCTCTAAATATATAAAATGGTAATTTCATCAAGACACTAATGGTTAAATTACTTTGAATTGATCACCCATGAGTTAACTAATCTATTGGGAGATGTTATAAATGATTAAAATGCAACCGACCAGAGAATTTAATTAAGGATAAACTGCTCGACCATAAGAATCCACAAGGGACAATATTAAGATGTTATAAGTTAATTAGCTAATGGATATAATTTGATTCGATAGAAGTACCTAGTCGATTTGTGGCTAATTTTGCATAAATACAATACTTGATGTAAACGATAATAAACCGATTTTCTATTGATCTTGTACTCAAGATTAGTAATTGATTCATCGTGATTACATGACAACCGATGGTTATCCAAGATTTGAAGAGCTACAAACGTGGATAAAAAATAATCAACCACAAGTTAAATGCGCAAGAACCCCTAAAAGTTACCTGATAGTTTAGGTCGTATAAAATTGCATTTGATCAATTCTAACCATGAATTTTAATTTGATTTTGAGTATTGAACTTTCAAGGATTCCAAGACCAACTTATTAGACATTGCCTCATTTACTCGTCAAGTTATTAGTAAGCATTGAAACTTTAAGATAAGGACTAATAGGTCGAGAATTGGAAGCCAGAAAGGGAACCAAGTCGATCGAAGACCCAATGGGCTTCATGCCGATGGGATTCGGCCATAAGGGCCCAAGTGGGCCTAGCAAAGCCTACCAAGCCCAATTCAAGCTCATTCAAGCAAACGGGCCCAAGGGCAAACTTTGAAATTTTGGGAAAATATATCAACTTCACTCACTCACTCTCTCCCCCCCAATTCTCTCTCATTTTTCTTCCTCTTCCTCGTCTTCTTTTTCTTCCTTTCTTGATCACCAAGGCTACACTCTGGCATCCCAAAAATTCATGACAACCTCTAGTTACATCAAAGTCTATGAATAGGTGATGGAAGTACCATCAAGTTATGGCCATTTAATCCATAATCTGCAATAAGATTTATGGCCAAGCTTTTAATGGATAATTATTTGATAGGAAAAAAAAAATCCTATCATTGGCCATGTGTTTTATAAATTGGAATTTATGGATTTATGATTTCAAGTTTTATGGCCATATGAAATTGTAATTTAGTATTTATATAAGTGGGAATTTAAGGTAAATTATTAAAAGTAAAAAATGGACTTATTTAAGAAAATTTTGGGCCACTTAAGTTTGGACTTTAGGCCCAAGAATGTTGAGCCTAAAGTGGGCCAAAAGGCCAGCCCATGAAGCCCATTGGGCTGTCAACGCATGGAGGGGGGAGGAAGAGCCGCATGGCCTCCTCCAAGTGTCTTCAACAAGGGAGACACTTGTCTCCTTCTTGGGGACAAGTGTCCCTCCATGCAAAAAGGGAAGCATGCAAGTATTTAAACAACCAAAAAGAAAGAGAGAGAGAGGGAGTGGCCAATTTTGAGAGAGTGAGAGAGAGAGAGAGAATTGTCGAGTGAGAGAGGGAAACCAAGAGAGAGGAGGAAGAGGCAGCGCGAAGGAGGAAGCCCGCTCGTCCGTCGCCCGTCGCCGTGCGTCCGTAGTCCACCGTGTGCTTGTGCTTGCTCGGTTTGGAGGAAAGTTGGGATCCATATTCTGCTCTTGCATGTTGTATCTTGCATGTGTTTTTGTTTGGTGATGAATCTCAGACGTTTAGGGTATGAGAAACCGAAGCTTAAGTGTGTTGTGTTTGAAATAGCATTCTGTTTTCGAGTATACCGACTGACCCCGAACGTTGTAGAGGCTTGCATGCAGGTTTTGAGTCGGATTTTGGCTTCAACTTCTTCACAAAAGTTGTATAGAACATCTCAAAGTATAACATACTAAAATTTGAGACAAAATGGCTGAGTTTAAAGGGGGGAAACTCTTCCTCTACGAAAACGCTAGATCTGGAACTGTCGTGTTGACCTCTTGGTGGTTTTGTGTGTTGCATGTCACTTTTTACCGAGAATTTCACTTCGACTTCTTCATGAAAGTTGTAGAGAACATCCTGAAGACTAAAATACTCAAATTTGAGGTAAAAAAACAAGTTTAGCCTAGTGAAATGATTTTTCTTTTGAAGACGACAGATCTGGAAGTATCGTACTGGACTCTAGTGACTTCGTGGACTATAAAGTGACTATCTGTTGAGAATCTCACCTAGATCCCTTAATGAAAGTTGTAGTGCACCTCTTGAGGCAAAACATATTCAGAGGAAATTAAGGAAGATAAGTAGGTGAAACCTTGATTTTTCGGAGACAGCTAAACCTGGACTGTTCGGTACTAGGAACAGGGGATTCGACCATCCATAGTTAATTATCTAGGACGAATCTGGCCTTGATGTATTCATAAAAAATCTACCTTAGGGTCTCGACTATCACCTGGTAAAATTTCATAATTTTTGAATGGCATTCGGGTATTTAAATTGAAATATTTCAAGAACCGCGCAATCTGATGTAAAATTTCGTAATGTGTGAGCTATATCTTTCTGTGTGAAGTTCTTTTGGGCATGTGTTCTTCATGGAGTTTCTGCCTTTATGTCTTGGCTATCACATGCTCAGATTTCATAAGTTTTGAAGATCATTTGGGTATTTAATTAATATGTATTCTGAAATTGTGCAAGCTGGATTTTGTAGAATTCAAAAAGCCATGATGTATGGATTATTCTAAGTTGTATGAACCCCATGGATTGTGTTATCATAAGTGGTTGGATCTTGGTGCATATATGATGATGATTGGAACTACATATAAGAATCAAATGCTGAAAATGATCTTGTTGCCATCATATCATATGCCATGTTGAAATTGAGCCATAATTGTGAATGTGAACTATGATAAATGAGAAGGCAATCAGAGGTGTGAGCCGACGATGCCTCGGGAGTGTCGGGATGCTCGGCCAGGTAGTGCAAATGCCGGATGCCCGGTTGTGTCATGATACATGCCTGGAGGTTTGTGCCAGATGCCCGGAGGGTCCTCGGGAGTTTTCGAGATGCCCGGTGATATACGGTACATAATTCCAGGGGGAATGCTTCGTGGTATGGCGGTACGTAATTCCAGAAGCCCCGAAGGTGTGTGCTGAGGGGATTCCTCATGATGCTAGTTGGGATACGAGATGCCCGGAGGTGTGTGCTAGATGCTCAGTTGTATTTTGAATACATGCCTAGAGGTTCCTCGCGATACCAGGTTGGGTGCGAGCGATAAATGAGGAATGCAAACATTGGTCCATCGGAAGAAAGATGATGAGATCCTTATGAAAGATAAATATTGAAATTGAATCATGTGCATGGGTGTATGCATATGGCATGATGCATGATCTGCTTATGAAAGTAACTTGATGTTATTTAACATTGAGAATGTGATCATGAAGGCTTGAATGGATCTCATAGGGATGTATACACGATAGCATGGATGATATGAATCATGCGCATGGATGTGTACATATAGCATGGTGGTATATGCACGTATGGCATGATGGTACTTGTATGACATGATGATGGTGAGTGCATGGATGTATGTGCACCTATGGCATGATGGTAAATGTATGACATGATGGTGAAGGTTATATGAGGATGTATGTACATGTGGTGTGATGACATATGCATGGCTTCAAGGTAAGTTATGCATGGATGCATGAATGACATGTGTTATACTATGATTGTTATGATTGTATTGTGTGATGCATTGAGTGGTTTATTAGGTCCTTTACCTGCTGAGTGGCTGTACTCACCCCTTCGGGGACCAACATTTCAGACTAGATAAGATACCTCTGCTGCCACTGCCACCGGTAGATGGATCGGGTGGTTGGATATGACCGCGAGGAGGAGGATAGCAAAAGAAGGAACTTTTGGACACCGACACTGATCGATGGACTTTAAGTATATGACTGTTGGAGGAGATGTCGGTCATCTTTTGAAGTGTAGCCGAGTATAGAAGACTATGGCATTTTGATGTACCGATGAATGATGTCCATCTGGTTTAAGTTAATAAAAAGTGTTTGGCTTTTACCTATAAAAGTTTAGTAGGTGTGCATCGTTTTCTGAATATAGGGAAGGGAGTTGTTAGATGTGCTTCCATATATGAATTGCACAAGGGACCAATCTAAAAAAAAATGTAAACCCCCAGATTGTATGGACCCGCTGCAATTGAATGAATGGTATCAAAGAGACATATTATTAGGGAAAGTGAAAGGTAAGTGAACTGTGGCGACCTAAGGGATCGAGGGCCGTTTGAGGGGTGCCACATGCACCTTTATCGTTGTCCCTTGTTGTCGCTTGTTAAACTGTCACCGTCATTCATTTGAGCCAACACCGCTATACTCATCGCCTTAAACCACCACCACCACCCCAAACCAAGCCAAGCTAAGCCATGAGCTTGAGTTGTCACTATTGCTGCATTGTGGTGCCATCGTTCAAACCCTAAGACCTGTGTTCTCATCGCCATGGCACCACCGTTGTCATGAGCGCGTCATCATCGACAATCGTGAGTTAACATCCTAATCCTAAATTGGGGAGTTAATTGTGTTTAGGGGTAGGATTATATTATAGTTAATATTAGTTAGTATTAATTAATGATGGTTTAGCATTAATCGCGCTTAAGGATGGGTTAGATCAAGGCTAATTATAGTTAGTCTTAATTAAGGATGGTTAGCGCTAAGTAGTGATGGTTTAGGGTTAATCGTGATTAAAGTTGGTTTATATTAAGGTTAATCGCAGTTAATCTCAATTAATTGATGTTAGTCTTAATTAATGATTGTTTAAGGTTAATTGAGGCTTCATCTTAATTAAAGATGGCGTAGTCTTAATTAATGATTGTTTAAGGTTAATTATGGTTTAGTCCTAATTAATTGCGATTAATGCCAATTATTGACAGTATAGTCGATAAGTAGAATTTTATGCTTGAATTATTATTGTTTGAGCTTGTTAAGCCATGAAAATGATTGTTCAATTTATAAGACCTTACTATTTTTAAAGTAAGATTTTATGGACATTTAAATGGTAATTCATGAGGTATCATGTTCAAATGCCATGTTTTCTATATCAATTGGGATAAGGAGGTTTTAAAATGAAAGCGTACAAAATTTGACGGGTTAGTTTTACGTACGTGATCACATGTGACAATTGCCATAGTTTGTCGTATGAATACGAATCCCGTTTGCATCGGGCTAATTAAAGGTAAACGAAATTGGCATGAATACGAGTGTGCTTGAGTGGTGACTTAATGGAACCCGACACCCAACGGAAGTTTGGGGACGATACCCGATATTTATTGAATAGCCGACAAGGGTTCGAATGCCAAGTTGCAGTTGAGACTGGACTAATGCTCCTTATAGAATGCCGTCTATGGTAGGGATTGTAGATGATGTTGTGCTTAATGGGGTAGGACAATGCCAACCATGCTAGAAGATCGCCAACTCTTGTACTAGCCGTGGCCCAAGGGGTTGTAATGATTGGAACACATGTTGATGCAATGTGCATTAGAGTTATTGAAAGTGTTTTGATTATGCTTGATATTGTTGAAAGTTATGGCATGTTATGAGTTTTGATTGTCTGCAATGCATGTGCCAAGGCAAGGTAAGAATGCTTGCAAGTTTGATTTGATGGCTTGGGTTGGTTGTTCGGGGTTGAAAGCTTACTCATCTGTATAGTTAGGGCAAAAAGAGTGTAACGACCCCAACTCTGTCTCTAGGGTCATGAGCAACGGGGGTTATTTTCACGATGTCCCAAGCACGTCGCCGTCCCATTCCTTTTATCTTTTCATTAAGTACACGCGAAAGCATTACAAACAATACCTAGACAACAATAAATAGCTAGGAAAACAACCACTTGCTAATATACAATTACATTAGTTATTTTTATAGGCCCGTTTGTCGCGGGCCATTATATTTACAACCACTACATTTTCTATGTTCAAAAGGCAGAGTAAACCTTAGCTCCTTTAATGAGACTGCAACTCCAGCACCAATGGGAGACCTCCATGCCTACAATTCTGAAAAACATTGGGTGAGTCATGGACTCAGTAAGTAAAACCCACTAATTTCCTGGTAGGGCCCATCAACAAGCACATAACTCATCAAAAATGTTAATTGATGGCAGATCAATAGCAAAACAAAACCTTTGTCTTGGATGAAACATGAGAAATTCTCAATCAACAATATGCAAGCATAACCCAATATTCACCCACAACACGAGGAACTCACACCTCACTCAATATTATACAAGCATAAACAAGATCCATTCCGTAATATGAGGAACTCATGCCTCACTCAACATTATGCAAGCATAACCAAGATCCATTCCATAATATGAGGGACTCATGCATACAAGATTCATTTATTAATATTTGAAATCCATTGACTCTTCCAAAATCCACCGGGCATCTGAAATCCATCGAGCAACGTCCCCTAATCCAAGGGTGACAGTGGTCCTTCGACAATGAGTCCGTTGGGCAACGTCGCCGAAATCCATCAATCAATGACTAGAAATTAGTCTATCATGTGACCATGCATCAAGCATCATAATTCGGTTATTAACTTCACTTTTAGTTCAAGGGCCTGAAGGCATGCAATGCATAAGTGTGTGAAATGACTTACTGAAACTAAGACGTTGAGCATGCCGAGCACGAATCAAAGATCGCGACTTGATCCGACATGTTTGTGCACGATCTAGTACCCAACTTGGCTCAAGAACGATATACCTTGATATCGCACTAAGACTATGATAGGACTAGCCTGTCGCAACATGTTCACCGACCTAGAACTAGACTTGAGTTCGGAGCGATATGCCTCAATACCACACCAAAACCATGAAAGGACTTGCCTGTCGTGACATGTTCACCAACCTAATACCAAAATTGGCTTGGGAATGATACGCCTTGATATCGCACCAAGACTAAGAGAGGACTGATCCATCGTGATCCTACGTATGTCAAGGCTGGCAAAGCCCTTTTTTTGGAGCTCAGGGCGTGAACTAGAACATGCACTTGTGAAAATTGTTGGAAATAGTTTTGTGAGGAAATAGCAAGACTTCACAAAATGCTTTTAAAATAGGTTTGTATCAAAGCAAAAACCAAAACATATGAAATAAACACACAAACCGAGCTTCTTCCAAGCAACTGATGCCAAAGCACGAGCCAATCAAACAATGATTGAACTCAATCAAGGAATAAGGTCTAAACTTATCCAAGCAATAAGAAGTCAATCAACTTCAGTCAAGGACTCGTCACATGCTCGGAATAGCGTAACACAACATCCTAGCCAAGTATTAGTAAGTTCTACTTACAACTTTCTAAGTCGGCGGCCTTGAATTGGCGAAGATGACAAGCACAATGGCAAGGGTGGCGACAAGAATTCCTAGGGAAGAGAAGGCAAACTTTGATAGGAAGAGAGGGAGAAAATGTGGTGTGCTGTGGGAATGAGGGAGGGATGCCCCATATTTATAGGCAATCCCAACTTCTTCTCCAAGTCTTAAAAGTCAAGACTTCCTCTCTAAGTCAAGATGCATTAAATGCTAGGTAATTTGGTTACCAAGTCTCAAGGTAGGATAGGACTTTAGCTTCATAGCTTGGGACACCTCAACATGGCATTTAAGGACTTGAGTCCAAGCTTGGGCGTGACTTACATCTCCCAGTGAGAAAAACAATTTTGAACAATTTTCGAAATCAGTGTCTTTACTGTATCAAACGGAATCGAAAAATTATGAAATTTTAATATGTTGTAGAGAAGACCTTAAATGAATTTTTCATGAGGAAATCAAGTCAAATTCATGCGGTGGAAAGAGCAACAAATCATTGAATACAACACAAATATCCGTCCGTCGAATAGATTCAATAGCCGGAGAGAGAGACTCATTTAGAATTCCAAATCTTCACAAAAATCTTTAAAAATTTTAAATGTTGTGGAGATGGATGTCCTTTAAAAATTTCATGAAGGAAGAATGATTAAATTTGAAAGGAAAAATTTTATAAAAATTTGAGAAGGCAACCTGGTCAACGTTTTCACTACACAGGACAGATTTCAGATGGTGAATGATTGGGCCTTCGTCCCTACCATTTTACCTCATAACAATATGAAATTTAAATATGTTGCAAATCAAGATTTTTTGAACAACTTTTATGAAGGAAGTTCCTTCAAATTTGAAACACAAAAAACTGTGTAAAATTGGAAAATAGCAGAGGTCCGTTAATTTCGAAAATCAAATGTGGCAGTCTTAGTTGGGAAATGGAGGCGTCCCTGGGGGTGAGCGGTTCCCGGTTCCTTACAGGTTCCGCTTGGAACTTAGAACCTATCCTTGGGTATAGGTTCCTCATTTTCTAGAACCTGAAACCCACCCTTCAAAATCAAGAACCTGGAACCTACACTGTCACAGGTTCCAAGGTCGGTTCCAGGTTTCAAAAGGTTATTTTTTTTTCATTTTTAGTTAAAAAAATGGAAATGAATGCAGCAATAATAAACAAACTTGTCACTCATAAAAGAGAATATAACACAAATAGCATTTTAGAAGCAATAATAAACAAGTACCAAAAGAGGATCAGTTTCATGATAGAGGCTGTAGATTTTGAACTGGTGTTTCTCTACATGATAAAATAGATTAAAAATATGAAACATAGCCTCCATGTTGAGTCTAGACTAGAACTTACTGCTTGCATTAGACCATGAATTTCTAAATCATTCAAATTTGCCCTAACTTTTTCCAAACCAACCTTCAGTTCCTCCACAGTTATGTTCCCACTATTATCTGTGTCAATCATCTTGAACATTTCTTTCAGACCGGCAATTTCTTCTTTTGAAAGGATCTTAGCCATGACCTATATAAGATGCATTCATCAGTGGAACACTCTGGAAAATGTGAAAAGCTAAAGAGAAATGCATTGCAAATGCAAGTTTTTCCGATGTAAAAATTCCAAGTAATTCAGAGAAGTCTACTTTTTAATAATTTCAAGTGGTGACAATATAGAGAGACATTGTGTCTGATACATAAAACTGTAGACTAACGATCAATTTCTAACATAAAGCCTTATTTCTGTCAGAATTGGACTAAAATCGTGTACTCTAATTGCTATCTTCTTGGGCTTGTCCATGGCAGAGAACTGTTTCAAACGAGTCAAAACTGCAAAATCGAGGGGTTTGTTAGGAGCAACGCCATCAACCTGAACCTGAGGATGACCTGCACAGGGCAAAAGCATGTTTGTTTATGTATTTGTTGTGAGAATCATGGAAGGACGCAGCAAGGCTCTCAATTGAGTCTCTCTGAAGTCAGGATAGTGAAGCTCTAGTGTTTCCAATGATAAGGACCAAGAGAATTGGCAAATATGAAGCAGTCCCACGAAGTCCCAAATGTAAACAAGCTAGAAGTAACTTAGAAAATTTCAAATAGGAAGGGTGAGGCAAGTGCTTTGCACCTTCTAAGAATTTCCTATGCTGCCACATTGTGCTTTTACACTCTTACTGATGCTATGGACATGCATCATGATACTTCTTTACAACAAACAACAACAAGTGACAATAGCAAGGGTGCAACAAATTGTGGCTTTGAAAGAACTAAGAGAGGGGAAATACATAGGTGTAATTTCCAAAATATCAAAAGGAATAAGAATTGTTACTTACAAAGAACTTCATGGGCTGTAAGACTCTTTTTTGGGTCCCTTACGAGCATTCACACACCAGATCCTTGAAGCTCTAAGATATGTTGGGCCATGGCTCAGATATAAAGTCAAGTTCTCCTTTTAAAACCTGCTCAAATATCCCTTGCTCCGTTTCTGAACAAGAAGGCAACACATATTTCAAAGTCTTAGTTTTAAGGGTCTACATACGCAGATCATTTAAGAGAAAAGTGTAGGTTTAAGAAGATGCTTAAATGTTGAACATCCAAGATTGACAAAGCAGACCAACCAACACGAATGTGCATCTAACAAACTGAACATATATATCACTTTCACTACACACACACAAACACACACACACACACGCACACGCACAGATCTAGCCTCGGTACTGGTTGTCTTCTCAGGTTTTTGAAAATTAAAAGGAGAGATTTCATCATATATCACAGCCTAAGATCTTTTCCTGATGCATTGTACTAACTTGACTATCAACATATGGTAGATCTTATATTACTTATTGCCAATCAATAAAGAACTGTCTCCCTTGCTCGTGGCATAAGTTGAGAACAATAACCAAGCCTTCCACTAGTAGTGTTGAGTTTCCCCAAATTCTGCAGAGACAAGAAATTATAATGAAGAATATAACCAAAATAACCATCATTTTCCCCTCTGTTGACCATTAAAGTAATTTCTAAGACAATGCTAATAACCTCCTGATTTACTGATCCATCAAGCAAATCTTTCCCAAGTGAAGAAATCCTAGATGAAGCTGCTGCAGCAGTAGTAGCAACAGCAAGAATAGCCTAGGCTTCTTTGTGATTCCGCTCCTTTCTACCCAGCTTCTTTGCCACTTGGAGCTCACCAAGATATTTGTTGACAAGCACAGTATCCCATACTTGACCATGAGCTGAATCAATCTCCTGTTGCAGATCCCTTATAATCTTATTAATTAAATTATATGCGTGTACATTCTAGAAAGGAAACAGTTAGTCAAGGTCATGGTTCCATAATTGATAAAGATATATGAAAGAAAAAACAAAGTTCATAATCAACCAAGTAATTGGATTGGCTTTTTGGGGACGACAGAGTGATGGAGATTTACATGCATGTGAGAAAATATAAATAATGGGTAATGGAAGCTACAAATCAAGAGAATACTTGGCACATATATATTGCTTTAACGAAGGAGAGATGTCAAAGAATCACCTGGTGGGGCTTAAAATAAAAGACAAAATTACTAAATGACTTGCTCATCCTCATTGGGAAAATAAAATGGAACACTCTTTTTATCTTGCAGCCTCAATCAATTACTCAATCTTTCAGTAAAAATCAACCAGATCCATCCATGCCCACAATTACAGATCCATCCAGAGAGGTCATTCAACAATTTGATGTTGAAAAAAAATATAAAAATGTAAAAGTGGCTATTCAGCTCAGTTTTGCAATTTATCATTTCGTTTAAATCCAAATAGTGACTTAAAGTGCTTTGCATTATCAACTGCATTTTGTAAGGATGAAATAACAGTTAGATACCCATAATATTTTGCATAAAACCACTCGTTATTTAATTCAAGGAACAGCTGCCTAGGGTGTTGTGGTATAATGTTGGTCCAATGCAACTAGCTCATTTCTCAAAGTAAGAAATTATGCTCTGCCTTATCCTTTATCTAGCTAAACCATGATCCACATTTTATAATTAATGGGATAACAAGTGATACCCAGATTAGTTTCCATAACCCACTAGCCTTCAATTCCAGGTGTAGATGCCTTGGGCGATGTGAGTAAAATATCACTGGCAAGTAGACCATAGATTGGTGAAACCAATGGACAAAGATGAATCATTCAGAAAGTCAAACATGAAATTACCTTTCTTCCTCATTCTTCTCTCTCTATCATATTCAAACTTATCTCAAATTTGGTGAACCCTTTCCCATTTATCAGCATGTCCATTCCTTACAAATCCTTGCTCCTACATTCAGAAAAATCACGTCTTTTAGATACCTTGTAATATAATGGATGTGGATAGATTGTTGACAAATCATTCAAAGACACAGCAATGTAAGTTGCAAGAAAGTAACCATATTTGCCTTCATAATAATACAATCCCCAGGTGATTTCATTAGATAAAAAAAGTAATACTGTAAATAAGACAAGAATTCTGATTCCACACCAACACCTTCACTTGGCCCGCATAAGACCTACTGCTCCTAAAACATAAAAAAGATATACAACACAATTATATTTGGTTCATACTATCTCTTGAAAGTTGAAATAAAAGTTATGCTTTACTTTTCAATGCAAGGCATCCTCCCAGTGATAAACTCCATTTACCGGCAATAATCTCCGCATTAAGATCATCCATATCTATAAAAAGAAGAAGAAGAAGAAGAAGAAGAAGAGATTAAATAAAATATTCACTTATAGATATACAAAAAGAATTACAATATATAAAGATATAAACAACGTCACTTACTCAACTCAAATTTTTCGGCATTCTCGATGCACTCCTCAACATCAATTGGTACACGAACTACTCTCAACCAATCTTGAGTTTAAATCAAAGCTTCCACTACTTTGGGAGTTAAAGAACTTCGAAAGCCATCAAGCACACGACCCGATGTACTAAAAGTTTACTCGGAAGCAACGGTAGTTATGGGAATGGACAAAATATCTCAAGCCATCAAAGAAATGCTCTTATATTTTGAGCCATTAGTCTTCCATCACGTCAAAATGTCAAGATCAAGATCCTTTTCATTTTTTTCTTGAAGATATTCATCAAGCTCGGACTTGTCGTCATCGCACCCTTGTTGATTCGAGTATAAAAACATTGTGTTCCAAGCTTGGACATCATACTTCTTTATTCCTTCACTACCACCCATATCGGCATTGGAAGCACTACTCCTTGCACCCGAACTATAGGCACCAAAATTTCGATCACTTGAAATAAGAGAAGATTGCTCATAAAATTCATACAAACGTTCCAATGTATCCGTCACCTTGTAATGCATCTCTTTAACTTTCAATTCATTATCATAAATTTGTCCATACAAAAAATTCACATAATTCAACTTGGCTCTAGGATCTAGCACAACCGCAATTAACACCATCATATTCACTTTATCCAAGCTTCCATAATATTTATCAAAATTTTCTTTCATTTTCAAATTCGTAGCTTGAAGCTTAGGATCCGAAGCATTGACCGCATCTTTCAAATATTTATACAAAAGAGCTATTCCTTCAAAATAATCATTTGAAGTAACATATAAACTCCCCGACATCTGATTGGTGACATCATAGAATACTTTTAGAAATTCTGAAAGAATAATAGCATTTTCCCAATCATTATCACTAGGAGTTTCATGATTAAGGTCACTTGCAAAAGATAAATCGTCGTCTTCCATTTTTTGGAAAGCTTTTCTAAACTTTATGGCGGTGTTTAACGTGAGATAAGTGGAGTTCCATCTAGTGGCAACGTCAAGAACTACCGAACCCTTATAAGTGACCACTTCACTCTCAATGCAAGATTGAAATGCTTTGGCTTTCGTGGGAGAACTCCTTACATACCTAACCACATTTCGGATACATGCAATGGAGTCACGTACCGTAGTCAAGCCATCTCTCACAACCAAATTTAATATATGAGCTATATACCTCATGTGCAAAACACTACCATCTAATATCAACGACTTTTCTTTCAAAAATTTATCTCTCAAATAACCAATTGCAATATCATTCGAGCTAGCATTATCCACAGTGATTGTGGACACCTTTTTTTCTATTCCCCACTCCTGAATGCATTTCTCCACCATTCTCCCAATCTCCCTACCCCTGTGACTATGCATCACCACAAAGTTGATGATTCTTTTATGCAACTTCCAATTTTCATCAATAAAATATGCAATGATACACAAATAATTTAGATTTTGAATAGAACTCCATGTATTGATTGTGAGTGCAATCCTAGAATTAATCTTTCGAAAATAATTCTTCAAATGCTTTCATTTCCTTCAACCAAAACCGCAACCCCACGCACGCCACATGTCCCCACTTTTCATCCTGTAGTACTTTAGTTGGTACGTCCATGATGGGGTGCAATTGGACCGCACCATTTGGACTTGATATGCTACGATGGAAAGACACAAATGGAGGGATACGAAGGGAGACATATAAAAGTCTCCCGAACACAATCGTTGGGTTTGTTGGCAGATCATTTGTACCAAAGTTTCTCTCCATTTCCATAAAAGAGATAAGGCGTTCCATTTCACTTTTACGAAGAACAATCGGCATTTACGCCGTGGAAATTGGGTGTTTTCTTTGTGATTGCATCCAGACTAATGTGAGGAAGTGTTGTTTGTGTTTCATCGGCAATCCAACGTTCGTTTTGGGGCTATTTGCTGTTTGCGCATCGAAATCCGGTAAGTCGTCTTCCGCCGACTAGAATTCCAACATTGGTATCAGAGCTCAGTCATGATTTCTACCTTGTTTTTCATCAAGCTTTTCTCATTTATCATTTGATATTGATCAAGAGATTGCAATCTACATTGTTTTTTTTATGTTTATTGGTCGGAATTCCAATATGAAAACTCGAATTCAAACCAAACCGAAGAACGGGTTCGGGGTCGCGTGCATCCATGAGGTTTTGGCCATTTTTCGAATTACCTTTTTCAGCCAAAATCATTTTTTGAATATACAGGATGAAAGAGCTCATCGAGATGAGACCGGCGATGGGTCAACCGCCACTAGAGGACGCCGGATGCGCCCACACGCGCGGCCAAAAGCTGCTGCGCGTGGGATCCACGGGCCGGACGCGCTGGGGACGCCAGCAAATCGGCGCGTGAAGTCACGCGCTGGCGTCGGCGAACCGATGCGTGAGGGTCACGCGTGCATCGGCAAAGCGGCGCGTGACGACATCACAAATGATGTCATTAAACGGTCATTAACCGCTACGTCATCAATGACGTCAGCACCGGCGGCAGTTGGCTGGCTGGTGATCGGTCGGTGACCCGACCCAACCGGCGACCCAACCTGACCCGAGACCCAAACTGACCCGAGATATGACCCGGTTGACCAGACCCGACCATTGATCGGTCAACCGGTCCAGTGGTCAAACCGGTCGGACCGGTTGGACCGATGGGACTGGTCGGACCAGTCGGATCGGCCAGGAGCCGTTTGGCTCGCTAGCGCATGCGCCACATGCGCCGCGCACTTAGGCGGCGCATGCACCACACACGCTGGCGTGCAAGCTCCGATTGGAGCGTGGTCAGAGGCCTTGGGTTCGTATGGATGTACTCTACACTGTGGTATAATTATTTTTTAATTTTTAATTTTATAAATGTATGAAAATGTGTAGGAAACCCTATGTACGCATATTTTTTGGGTTTAATGCAATTTATTCATTTGTAACTTGTATTTTCTTGTGATTTAGGAAATATAGTAGCTAGCTTGTGTGCAAATGATGACTTCACACATTTCGGTTAGTGTATCCATATGTGAACATTGTCTAGTAGGAAAAGCAACTAGAAAACCATTCGATAAAGGGACTAGAGCTGAATTTCCATTGCATCTCATACATTCTGACATTTGTGGTCCTTTGAATGATAGGGCGAGGCATGGAGTCTCATATTTCATCACTTTCATAGATGACTTCACACATTTCGATTATGTCTTTATGATCTCCCATAAGTCAGAAGCATTAGACTGGTTTAGACGATATATAGCGATGGTAGAGAATCAGTTGAACAAAACAATAAAGGTATTGAGAACCAATCGTTGACGTGAGTATCTATCGAAGCAATTCAAGACTCTTTGTGATGAAAATGGAATTGTACGACAATTGACTATTCCTAGTACTCCACAACAAAATGGGGTAGCTGAGAGAAGGAATAGAACCCTATTGGAAATGGTTAGGTCTATGATGTTGCAAGCAAATTTACCTATCTCCTATTGGGGAGATGCATTATTGACTGCTGCCTATATACTTAACCGAGTGCCCTCAAAATCAGTCACTTCCACCCCTTTACGAATTATGGACTGGTAGGAAACCAGGCTTGAGTAGTCTACGTCCATGGGGATGTGCAGCTTATGTTCATGATTCTTCCCATAAACATGGCAAATTAGGTCCTATAGGGAAGAAATGTATCTTTATAAGATATTTCGAACACTCCAAAGGGTACGTGTTCATAAGTGAACAAGCTGATGGAAGTGTGACCGAAATGGAGTCACGAGATGTCGCATTTTTGGAGAATGATTTTCCTAGTAGAGGTGAGATTGATAAGGACTTCCAATTATATGAGATGGAAGATCTTGATAACACACCCACTGATGTTGTAGAGGAAAATGAAGATTTACCTCAACACAAAAGACTGAGTGGGAGTGTTGCATCGCATGATGAATTGAATTAAAGAGAAATTCAATTGCGTAAAAGTAATCGTAAAAGTATTCCCCGTTGTCGTTTTGAGATTGAAGGGGAAGCATTTATGATTGCTTAAAAAGACGATGCCGAGCCTAAGACTGTTCAAGAGGCTCTCTCATCCTCTGATAAGGAAGAATGGAAAAAAGCTTTGGAAGATGAGATGGAGTCTATGAGAGCAAACCATATCTGGGACTTGGTTGATCTACCACCCAATCGTAAGGCCATTGGAAACAAATGGGTCTTTAAGATTAAGCGAAGGGCAGATGGATCCATTGAAAAGTATGAGGCTCGCCTTGTGGCAAAAAGTTATACTCAACAAAAGGGTATAGACTATGAGGAAACTTTTTCACCAGTTGTAAGGTTTACCTCAATATGCCTTATTTTAGCCATCGTTGCACAATTGGATCTTGAATTACATCAAATGGATGTAAAGACGGTATTTTTCAATGGAGAACTAGATGAAGAAATTTATATGAAACAACTAATAGGTTTCATAGCTAAAGGTCAAGAGCATAAAGTTTGCAAGCTTCATCGCTCAATATATGGCCTTAAGCAATCATCTAGACAGTGGTATCTTCGCTTTCATCGAGCAATAATAACTTTTGGTTTCACGATGATCGAAGAAGATCACTATGTATATGTCAAGCGGTCCAAAGATAAATTTGTGATTTTATCACTTTATGTGGACGATATTCCGTTGGCTGGAAATGACAAGGTTTTAGTTATCACCATAAAAGAATGGTTGTCCTCCAATTTTGAGACGAAGGACATGGGAGAAGCCACTTATATATTAGGAGTTAAGATTGAAAGAGATCGATCAAGGAAACTCCTTACTTTATCACAAGAGTCTTATATTATGAAAATTTTTTAGCATTTCAATATGCAACATTGTAAGCCCATTGATACTCCTATCATGCAAGGTGAAGGCTTGAGTACTAAGATGTGTTCTAAGACTTCAGAAGAAATTAAAGTGATGGAAACTGTTCCTTACGCTAGTACGGTCGGAAGTTTGATGTATGCTATGATGTGTACTTGACCCGACATATGTTATGCCATAAGATTGGTGAGCCGATATCAATAAAATCCCGATCAAGCACACTGGAAAGCAGTGAAGAGGATCATGAGATACTTGAAGGGCACCATAGACTATCGACTTTGTTACCAAGGGAATGATTTACGCCTATTGGGTTATTCAGATGGCGATTGGGGTGGAGACCTGGATGAGCGTAAATCGACTTCTTGATATGCGTTCTTGCTTAACGGAGGTGTGATTTTTTGGAATAGCAAAAAACAAACATGCACGGCCTTGTCTATGATGGAGGCAGAATTTATTGCATGTTTTGCCGCAGTGCAAGAAGCAGTATGGCTAAAACGTTTCTTGAAAAATTTAGTCACTATCACTGAAGTTCTAAGACCGATGATAGTTTATTGCGATAGTCAAGCAGCCATTGCCTATGTGAAAAATCCCAAGTATCATGGATATTATAGCGCATAAAGAAGCGATCCTGAAATATATTTCAACCAATAGAATGGTTGCTAATCCATTTACGAAGGCTATTCCTAGAGACATATTCTTGACCCATAGGATGTCACTAGGATTGCATAGAATGTGATATCTGTTATTGTAGATGATCATTGGTTTATGTATTTGTGGATAGATATATTATATTTGTTTGTTTATTAGTGATTTGATGTTTTATCAATAAGTACAAATCCACTATGAGACTAGCACAAACACACATATATTATTGAAAAGTATGTCAGCAAGCAATGATTGGCTCACTCACACGAGCAATTGCCTTAAGTGCTGTAGTTAGCACGTTGAAATGAGATGTTATGTACAAATAAATGCTGAAGAGCGAGTTTAGTACATAAAATATGTCGCCTTGATTGGAGTCAAGATGAGGTCTGTGATTTGTTTATAATAAGACCGAACATGATAGTTCTATAATCATGTATGCCTGAAAGATGCCAGATGTGAGTACTTAATTGGGCGCTATAGAAAGCAAGCTGAGATAGCACTCGGGCTAAACATCAGTATGTGAGAAGCATGTGACTATGTTTAGGCTAAGATCTATATAATGGATATATTTGATAAATGACATACACTCTTATAGAAAGAGTAATCCACTATAGCATGTAATTCATATTACATATGCATTGTACGACCAATAAGGGAAGATGAGTAAAATTATCCCTATTTACTCATCGTGTGAGCCCTTGAGGTAATTTGTATTTTATCTCAATTTTGTACTCTATGTTACTTCTGACTATGTTCTCAAAGTGAAAGATCAATGTTGCTACTTTAGCATGTTACGGGCGATCATGAATAGATATGGCCTATGGGATATGTCCAGGAAAGCAGTTGTTCTGAAATTGAGAGAGACATGAGTGCGAAGGAAAACTATTGTTGTTTTACATCTATCATATGTATTTACTGGTTGACCAATTATATCACCCTTTGTGGTTGTGGATATAATTGTAAATACATAGTGTTTTTTAGAATGGTCAAATAAAGCCTTTAAGGGATAGGTATACTTTGAACTGATGTAACAAAATATGTCTGGGGCACTGTGAGGCATCCATCGTTTATTTCTTTTCAAGGTTGTAGCCATTATGTCATTCCTAACATGTGCATAATTTGAGCTCCCAAGTGCAAGTGTACTCACTGGTCGCACGGCTTATTTACCAGTATGAATTGTTTTGTAAAGTTGATGAATGTTGAATGCCTTATATTCTTGATAGAGCGCTATCAAGCCCATCATGTCCGAGTGGGAGATGTAATACTTTAGCTGGTACGTCCACGATGGGGTGCGATTGGACCGTACCATTTGGACTTGATATGCTACGATGGAAAGATACAAATGGACGGGTACGAAAGGAGACGTATAAAAGTCTCCTGAACACAACCGTTGGGTTTGTTGGCAGATCATTTGTACCAAAGTTTCTCTCCATTTCCATAAAAGAGATAAGGCATTCCATTTCACTTTTATAAAGAACAATCGGCATTTACGCCGTGTAAATCGGGTGTTTTCCTTGTGATTGCATCCAAACTAACGTGAGGAAGTGTTGTTCGTGTTTCATCGGCAATTCAACGTTCGTTCCGGGAGTATTTGCTGTTTGCGCATCGGAATTCGGTAAGTCGTCTTCCGCTGACTAGAATTCCAACACATCCTTTTGTTGACTGCTTGAAGTCCACACCTTCAAACCCAGGCGCCAGCAGCTGCTTCTCCCATCTTCGTGCAACGCCGAGCCATCCGAAGCCCATCTCCACCAATTCTTCTCTGATTCTCGGCCCAACATCAACCGAGCGCTGCAGCTCCACTATGTTTTGTTTCCCACGGTCAATCTCCAACAAAAGTCTTCAAGCGACACCACCTCGCTGACTCTTCAATAGGTTTCTTCAGCGTCGCGGCCCAACTCACCGTCCACGCCTTCAACCGAGTCACTCCCCCATCAATGCCCGACCTCTGCAGCTCCTCAAACGCATGTCTCCTCCACTCACGAAGACAGCTGGTCGGTTTCCTTCAGCGGTTAGTTGACTGCGAGTCTTCTTCTGCGACGTCTCCACCAAAGCAACGTCCGTGAGCTCCCTCTGATTTCTGCAACTCCAGTGAAACTTGGCCCAGCAGTTGGGCCATTCGAAGCCCACGAAGCTTTCAATTCCAGCCCGCCGAAGTAACGCCAATTGAAGCCCAGCTCAGCCCATTTCCTCTTTAGTTTTTGAAGCCCCCGTCAACTTTGTCCATTTAAGTTGCAGCCCAAGAAGCCAGCCCATTAATTCAGCAATTCAGACCATCTTATACCCACGAAGCAAGCCCAACCCAGCTACAACCCAAGCCCAGCAATTTGCTGTGGGCTTGCAAGGCTTTCGGGCCTGATCTGTGTGCCCGTTGAAGCCACTGAAAATTCAGAATTCGGCCACCGTCGCGTCGTCGTCGCAGTGTTCCAGTCTTCGCTTTGCACAAGCGAGTTTTGCTCAGTAATGCTTTCTTAGTTTGTTAATTATGCTTAAAGGTTGATTAACATTAATTAAGTGTAATTAGGTGGTTAGATTAGTTTAGAGTAATTCAATTAGTGACTTAATGATGCATGTTAGGTGATTAATTAGTGTAATTAGCAAGTAGAGACGTACTTCTATTTATTGAATGCATCACGGAATTTTTGCCGATCCGTTTTGGCCTCCAATTAGGCATTATGGGCGTAAATTGGATTTTTAGTATTTATTTATTAATTGCAATTTTATGCTGATTGTCGTGGTGCAGTCGGTTTATTTAATTGAGCTTTATTTTGTGTTGAATTGAATTATCCGTGAGTTTGGAATTACTTCTAAATTGTATCAGGTTGGTTATTAATTGAACAATAACCGAGCATCGGTTAATAATGCCAAAAATATTTTAGTGAACTATAGAAAATATGGAAGTTATGGAAAGGAAAATATTATATTTTGGCTAAGGCCAACCGTGTGTCTACGCACGATATTTTATTAGGTATGATAAAAGATGAAAAGAAATGCTGTATGGCATGGCTCGGCGATTATTACATCGCTTTGGCATATAGGATGTCTTAAAGAATGCACGTAAATTGTTGTATATATATCATGCCTGTGTGGCGATAATTGATCATGCTTGTGTGGCGATAATTAATCGTGCCTGTGTGGCGTAGAACGTGCCTGCATAGCATAGATTGTGCCTATGTGGTCGTATTTCTGTGTGTTGAGTATCATGCCAGTGTGGCTGAAAGTAATTGGAATGCCTGAAAGAGAATGTACATAAATTTTTTATTGGCTCTATGATTAAATATATCACCCCAGCGAAAACGACGCCCGAGAGCATGCAGATAAAGTGTTTACTGTTCATTGGGTTCACAAAATCGCCACCTAAGGGGAAATATGTGGTTTGATGACTAGGTATTATACTAGAAATTGTATAGTATGGTTGGGAGTGACCAAGAGATGATCCGACTGATATGTAATTGACTAGGTTGAATGATCATTGCTTTGATCTGATGTCGTGAATTGATTGATTGAATGGAAATGACCAGTGAATGGTCCGACTAACATGTAAATGACTAAGTTAATTTGATCGATGTTTGGATTCGTGCTATTATGGTTGGGTGCTTATTTGAACTATACTAATTTGCAGGTGGAACTGAGACCAAGGTAAGTCCTCTGACTCGTGTGTGCATAGGCAGCCCCGATAATGTATTGGTTTACTAATTGAGTATTAGGAGGTAGAACTCGTTGAAACGTGATCTCAATGGTTATTGTATAACCATTTCAGGACCCTGATGATTAGCCTAAGGAGGAGGAATCTGAGGAGGAGAACCCTAATGTGAAACCTGTGGAGGAGGAAGATTTTGAAGAAGAAGATGATCCAAAGAAGGATCTTGAGTACGACCCAAATGAGGATTGAGATCCCATCTTGTTTTGTGTGAACCTTGTGTTCTTGTAGATAGGTGGGAGATCAGACCTTTGTGAATAGTATGGTAAAATACAATGGGTTATGTTATGTATAAAAGTAAGGTTGTGAATTTCATTATGAAAAATTATGACCCTGCTTTTCTATCCCATTGCTTTATTGTCTGGGGAGTTATAATTGCTTCCACATGTGCTTATGAAATGGAAAGGGTCGGGGATACGTAGTCCTGGGATGTCGCAGTTAAAATCGACCAAGGTAAGGGATGTGTGTATGCCTGAGGGTCAAGGCGTGATATCCCTTTTTTGTGGTATCAGAGCGAAGTTTAGAGATTGGAGTGATAAGGCGTGATGGCCTATGGGATAATAGTAGGAAAGGCCTTTAAATTCACAACTTGTGCATGTTTGTGGTAGCTGAATGCTAGAATTGCTTGTTATTTGGGTCACTCTATTTCTAATTTGTGGTGGAATTCGAAGCAGGCTTTAGTAGATAAAGCTGAGCCATGAGTGACCAGGTGTCGAGAACTCCTACAAAGAGGACTAGTAGGGCCGTAGTTAGGGGTAGAACACTGACTCGAATTGGTACCCGAGAAGGCCATGGTCGAACGCCCCAATAGGCAAGCGCGAGTGGAGTGACTCCACCTATTGTAGATGTAGGGGTAGCAGTCCCTAATGATCCCAAAATAGATGGGATTATGCAATGGGTACATGAATAAATCAGCAAGTTGCTACAGTCGAAGCCGCCGCTCAGGCCACCGCTACCATCGCTGTTGCTGCCGCCGCTGAGGCCACCCTTGCTGCCTCACCTACAATTGCACCTGCCATTGCTCCCGCCGTAATGAATGTTAAAGGTCCACTAGGAATTGTGATTGATGGAAGACCAATCCATAAGTTGGTGGAACAATTCCTGAAATTGAACCCACCGTTGTTCACCGGGACAGGAGATCCCAAAGCTACTTCTTCATGTGTTCAGAAGCTTGAGAAAGCGTTTGCACTGCTGATGTGCAATGAGACTGAGAAGGTAGTCTTAGCAACTTACCAGTTGGAAGGAGTTGCAAACACTTGGTGGATGACTACTTGAGAAATGATCTTTCCAAAAGAAGCTGTTCAAGAGTGGAACACTTTTCTCGAAGCCTTCAATGATAAATACTTCTTAGAGACCACAAGGGAGGTGAAGATGGCCGAATTTCAACATCTTCGCCAAGGTTCCCTTACCGTTGACCAATATGAGGCAAAGTTTGCCGAACTATCTTAGTATGCTCCATAATTGATTGAGAATTCGGCAAACAGAGCTCAAAGGTTTAGGGATGGATTTAGACCAGACTTGAGAAGCATATTTGTCTATTTGGATCAGAGAACTTATAATGAACTTTATGGGAGAGCCCAGAAGATTGAGAAAGATCAGAACAAAAGAGCCACTTCATCTAGGTCAAGATTCAATACAAACAGAGATGCAATTCGCCAGGGAAAAAGGCCCATGCCGGGAGGTAGATTCCATGTCCCGCCCAACAGGAAGGGTGGAACTGGAAAGTCGGAACCTAATCAGATTGGTGTATGTCACCTTTGTGGAAGACAAAATGGATTGGCCCTGTGTTTTCCTAGGACAAGAGTTTGCTACGAGTGTCGCCAGCACGGCCACCTGGCTAAAGATTGTCCCCAAAGATAGATGGGATTGCAACAATTACCACCACTACCACAAATGGGTCAGAACCGAGGAATTGTACCGCAGGATGCACTGCATGGTGGATTGTATAGACCACCAGTTCAGGGCACAATGTACGCCATCACCAGAGGACTAGACAAAGGGAAAGCACCGCAGATAGATCACCACTAGGATGACAAAAGGAACAGGAATGGACCGACTAGGCACCGAGCAAAGGAAGAATGTTTTGAGGTGTTTTTATCGGAGTAGTGCAACGGGATTTTGAGTGAAGGTTGTAAAATTTCTATTGTTGTAATAAAGTGGTAAAAAGATGAATCTCTGACTATAGTTGTACTTGACGGGTTTGCCTATGTATAACTTTGATACCATATATAAAAAGGTTTGGCTCAAGGAGCTTTTGTTGTAATGAATTGTTGTTGCAATCCGATACGGTCTAATTTGTCGACAGAGGAAAATTTTGAATTTATCAAAAGTCGGGAGGACTCTTGATTTCCCTGATCTCATCACAAAAGACAACCCATTTGTTAGACGGGGGTTGTCAAGGTTACCTAGCAACTGTCTGGATACGACAGTTGAGGAATTGAAAATTGAAGATATTGTAGTTGTGCAAGGCTTTTGAGATGTATTCCCAAAGGAATTTTAGTAGACCCGAGCAAGATTGAAGCAGTGATCAACTGGCCAATATCGACTATAGTGATAGAGATCGAAAGTTTTCTAGTTACTACAGAAGGTTTGTGGAGAGATTTTTAGCAATAGCCCCACCTTTGACTCGACTGTTGAAGAAGGAAGAAAAGTTTGTGTGGACAAACAAGTGCGAGCATAGTTTCCAAGAGCTTAAGCAGAAGCTAACTACCATACCTGTACTAACCATTCCATCTAATCTTGGAGGATACAAGATCTATAGTGGTGCGTCATTCAGAGAACTGGGTTGCATGCTAATGCAACATGGTAGGAGTGACTTGGAACTTGCATACGCGTCTTGCTAGTTGAGACCTCAGGAGTTGAACTACCGGACACGTGACTTGGAACTTGCAGCATAAATTTTTCGTACTGAAGACTTAAAGGCGTTAGTCGTGTGGAGAAAGATTCTAGACCTTCACTGATCAACAAAGTCTCCAGTATTTATTCTTTTAGAAGGAACTAAATGTGAGATAGCACTGTGAATTAGAACTTTTGAAGGACTAGGGTGTGATATTTTGTATCACCCTAGGAAGGCGAATTAAGTCACATATGTGCTGAGTTAGGAGTCTTCAGTTGCACATATGCCAGTTAAAGAATGGACCTTGCTTGAGAAAGTTCAAGGTTTGGTTTTTAATTTTGAGATGGGCTACCCTCCAAATCTTGTAGCCGCTCTTAGAATTGAACCAGATACTCATATTAGAATTAAGGCACAGCTTTGTAAGCCGAAAGGACTGTTACAAACTTTTGAGACCCCAGAGTGGATATGAGTGCACATCACGATGGACTTTGTGATAAACTCACTGAGAAGTCAGAGGGGTAATAATTCCATTTGGATAGTGGTCGACAAACTGATGAAGTCGGCTCACTTTATCGCCGTATTAAAGGATCTTGATTGGCATAGGCATGCAAAAGAGTATGTGTATCAGATAGTTCATCTGCATGGAGTGCCGGTGACGAACTTATATTAGATCTAGAACCAAGGTTCCCAGTTTCAATAGAATAATCATATAGTTCCTTTTGAAGCATTGCATAGCAGAGTGTTCAGAATTTCAATTGTTGAGATGAAATCAGAGAATGAAAGATCACAGCCCAGAGTTTATTTAATAGTCAGTGATTGCAGTTGCCGTGATCGAAGACAGATTCAAGACCGCTAAGAGCTGTCAGAATTGTTGTATTGTTGAGCATCAAAGACCCTTAGAGTTCCAAATTGGTGATTACATCTTTCTGAAGGTGTCACCAATGAGGGATACCTTGCGCCTTGGCAGGGAGGAAAAAACTGAAACCGAGGTATGTAGGTCCATTTAAGATTCTAGAGAAAGAATCAGGATTCTAATGTATCGTCTTGCATTGTCGCTGAGGTAGGCACAAGTGCTTGACATCTTTCACATGTCAAGGTTGAGGACGTATGAACCTCACTTGACCCACGTGCTAAATCTTGAAGAATTAGACATGGACAATAGAGTGTCGTACGTGAAAAGCCTGGTTCAGATCGTGAATAAAAAAGATCGGATTCAGTGAACCAAGATATTTCCCTTGGTCAAAGTAGTCTGACGACACCATGGGACTGAAGAAGCAACAAGGGAAAGTAAGACTAGATGAGACAACAATACCCCCACCTTTTTTGTTTAAGGATTGATAAATGTTTAAATTTCAAGGATGAAATTTTGATAAGAGGGGAAGAATTGTGATATCTTGAATTTCCAGCACTGTTTTCAATTGAATAAATTGGGCATTTCATTAACGCATCTATAGTGCTATTCTTAAAACCGATCACTCATGAGATAACTAGACTATTTGGGGAAGTCATTAAGAGATTTTAATGCAATGAACTTGAGAATTCAACCAGAAGTTGACTGCTTGACTGTGTTAGTCTGCAAGGGTCATTATGGCATTGTCAAAATCAATTCGAGATCATGGATAGGTAGATTCGACTGAGATAAGTGATCAAAATGTGGGCTATTTCACTTGATTGCAAAATTCTCATCAATCGGCATTAAACTGATTTTCTGACGTTTAGGGTACCCTGTGTCTGTAATTAAAACCATGAGATTTTCACGACAACCAAGAGTCGCCAATGTGTTGGAAATGTACATTGTGACTCGAGATAAATCGATTACATGTCAATTGCACCAAAAATTCCTAAAAGCTACCCGATAGACTAGGTCACGCTAAAATCGATTCGAAGTGAAATTAACCGTGAATTTGAACCCAATTTCAGAAATTGAAAGTTTTGTGGCGTCACGAGCTATTTTAGAAACGTTGACTCATCCTCCGAAAAATTTTCAGAGATTCCGGGATTTTTGCAAAAAATCGTTAAGAAGTCACGGAAAAATTAGCAGAAATTCGTACGGGCCAAATTAAAGAAAATGTGGACTTGCAAATTGAGCTATTTGACGAAGGGCACTTGTAGAAATTTTCTACGGTCTTTTTCTTCATTCAAATCGGACATCAAATTGGAAAGAATTGCGAAGAAATTGAAATCCCAAAGTTTCGAAATTCAGATGAGGTTGGACAGGAATTTTTGGCATCAATTTGGACTATTTTGATGGAAAATTGGCTGGAAAGTATTAGGGGGACATTGCCATTAATTGGATGGTTTATGATGGTGGACTTTTGGCACATAATCCTCATGCATTCCCCTCCATCTTCACGTGTCTTCCTCTTCCCCCGACCCACCTCAATTTCTGTTTTTGCTTGGCTTTCATTTCCTCTGCATCTTCATCCACCGAAGCCTCTGCAACTCCTTTGCTTTCATTTCCTTCGACCAAAACCGCAACCCCACGCATGCCACATGTCCCCACTTTTCATCCTTTTGTTGACCGCTTGAAGTCCACGTCTTCAAACCCAGGCGCCAGCAGCTGCTTCTCCCATCTTCGTGCAACGCCCAGCCATCCAAAGCCCATCTCCACCAATTCTTCTCTGATTCTCGGCCCAACATCAACCGAGCGCTGCAGCTCCACTATGTTTTGTTTCCCACTGTCAATCTCCGGCAGAAGTCTTCAAGCGACGCCACCTCGTTGACTCTTCGGCAGGTTTCTTCAGCGTCGCGGCCCAGCTCACCATCCACGCCTTCAACCGAGTCACTCCCCATCAACGACCGACCTCTGCAGCTCCTTAAATGCGTGTCTCCTCCACTCACGAAGACAGCTGGTCGGTTTCCTTCAGCGGTCAGTTCACCGCGAGTCTTCTTCCGTGACGTCTCCACCGAAGCAACGTCCGCGAGCTCCCTCTGATTTCTGCAACTCCAGTGAAGCTTGGCCCAGCAGACGGGCCATTCGAAGCCCACGAAGCTTTCAACTCCAGCCCACTGAAGTAACGCCAATTGAAGCCCAGCTCAGCCCATTTTCTCTTCAGTTTTTGAAGCCCACATTAGCTTTGTCCATTTAAGTTGCAGCCCAAGTTTCAGCCCAAGAAGCCAGCCCATTAATTCAGCAATTCAACCCATCTTGGGCTCGCGAAGCAAGCCAACCCAGCTGCAACCCAAGCCCAAGATCAAGCCCAGCAATTTGCTGTGGGCTTGCAAGGCCTTTGGGCCCGGTCTGTGTGCCCATCAACACCACTGAAAATTCGGAATTCGGCCGCCGTCACATCGCCGTCGCAGTGTTCCAGTCTTCGCTTTGCACAAGTGAGTTTTGCTCACTAATGCTTTATTAATTTGCTAATTATGCTTAAGGGTTGATTAAATTTAATTAAGTGCAATTAGGTGGTTAGATTAGTTTAGAGTAATTCAATTAGTGACTTAATGATGCATGTTAGGTGATTGATTAGTGTAATTAGCAAGTAGAGACATACTTCTATTTATTGAATGCATCTCATGATTTTTCCCGATCCGTTCTGACATTCAATTAGGCATCATGGGCTTAAATTGGAGTTTTAGTATTTATTTATTAATTTTCAAAATGAATTAATTATTTATTTATTTTTTGTAAATTAGGCTGGGATAGCCGACGACCAGAATTTTATGCTAATTGTCATGGTTCAGTCTGTTTATTTAATTGAGATTTATTTTGTGCTGAATTGAATTATCTGTGAATTTGGAATTACTCCTAAATTGAATAAGGTTGGTTATTAATTGAAGAATAACTAGGCATCAGTTAATAATGCCAAAAATATTTTAGTGGACTATAGAAAATGTGGGAGTTATAGAATGGAAAATATTATATTTTAGCTAAGGCCAACCGTGTAACCACACACGATATTTTATCGGGTATGATAAAAGATGAAAAGAAATGTTATGTGGTGTGGCTTGGCGATTATTACATCGCTTTGGCATATAGGATGCCTTAGAGAATACACATAAATTGTTGAATATATATCATGTCTGTGTGGCAATAATTGATCGTGCCTGTGTGGTCATATTTCTGTGTGTCAAATATTGTGCTCGTGTGGCTGAAAGTAATTGGAATGCCTGAAAGAGAATGTACGTAAATTGTTTATATTGGTTATGTGATTAAATATATCACTCCGGCGAAAACGATGCATGAGAGCACACATATAAAGTGTTTTTTGTACATTGTCTTCGCGAAATCGGCGCCTAAGGGGAAATATGTGGTTCGGTGACTAGGTATTATACTAGAAATTGTATAGTATGGTTGGGAGTGATCAAGAGATGATTTAACTAACATATAATTGACTAGGTCAATTGATCATTACTTTGATCTGATGTTGTGAATTGATTGATTGAATGGAAATGACCGGTGAATGGTCTGACTGATATGTAATTAACTAAGTCGATTTGATCGATGTTTCGATCCATGATATTATGGTCGGGTGCCTACTTGAACTGTGCTAATTTGCAGGTGGAATCTGAGGCCAAAGTAAGTCTTTTGATTTGTGCGTGCATAGGCAGCCCGGATAGCGTATTGATTTACTAATTGAGTCTTATGGGGTATAACTCGCTGAGACATGTTCTCAATGGTTATTGTATAACCATTTAAAGTTCACAACTTTTTATAGTGGCTGGACTAGGCGCAAAGTGTCCAACGACATCAAACAAAGAAAAACATGAAAGTCCATAAAGTTAACAAAGCACACAAAGTCAATACGATAAATGCATATTATGAAGACAAGCATAGCATGGCATAGGAATCCGGGGAGAACTCTTGGATGACCTTTGTTGGCCTTCTTCGTCTTCATGCGTCAGTAGCTCTTCTTCATTAAATGCTTGCAGCTTTCTTCGAAGAACATGGAAGTACGCCAACAACTGTACCGGGAAACCAGCAACCAACGTGCTACGAATTGGGAGTTATTTCATCATCTCGAAAGGGAAATGAAGAAGAACATTCTTGCATGCACAAGCCAAAAATGGGGGGAAAATAAAAAATAAAATAAAAAAAAGGCTTGCGGGAGGGTGGGCGTTTAATCTATTAAGTCTCCAAACACGCTCCAATAGAATTAAGATGATCTTTTCCTGCCATTCCGAAAAAGCCAACGATCCTCCAGTTTTTATTTTCTGCATCCGGGATCTCAAACTCTCCGTATCTTCCTGGGCCGCATGACTTTGGTTTTTCTGTGCTTCCGTACGTATGGGCAGTCCTTGTCCTATCCGAGGTAGATATTTTCAGGTTGTGAATGATAGTCTCATCAGATTTAATGCGCATATAACAACCCTCTATGCGACGTAGACGTTCCTCGGGAAAATTCAGCATCGTCTGCAAGAAAAGCAAAGCGAGACATGTAGTACTTGTGAGAACAGATGAAGATTCGGACCATAAACTCTAGATATAGGATGCCAAAATAAGTGCCTCAGCCTTCGATCAAAAGAAACCCGTGCTACATGAAGCTCCCAACATTCTGAAAAGCAACATGTATACATGAAAGAGACGAAAGAGAAAAAGGAAAGAGACAGGGATTGAGATATATCGACTAACCCATTTTCCTTTAGACGGGTCTCCTCCGCCATGTCGAGAGCCTTCGACCAAGGAACCATTTTTTCGTACATAAAAGTGATGGACTCAATTTTTCGGCTTCCCTCGTCTTCCCCGAAATGAGTCACACGAAATCCTACAACATTAGAATGCACCCCATCTTGCCATACATCCCCGCCAGAGCCTTCAAAGGGTATACACTTGGAAGTACTCCAGTCCGGTATCGACTCCACGTACAACCCTATGGAATTGAGAGTCCTGCCCCATGTTCCATAAAAGCCAATGATTCTGCTGTTGTTGGATGGATACCCAAAGTACTTCCCCTTTGGGGTCGCCAAAGGTTTTTGTTTTTCTATTACTGTGAAATGTGAGCGACTGGATAGAACCATCATCTCGTGTGAAACCAGAGATCGATATCAAATACTCTTTTGGATAATTCAATCCGACCTGCGCAATCTCAAAATTATCTCTCATAGTTGGACAAGTGGCGTAGACAAGACCTATTTGTCAAATTTAATTTACTAAATCACGTGACCGGACACAAACCGAGACCATCTCAGCCAATGAGATAAATGTAAAAGGGGAAAAACACTAACCTTTTTTTCGTAGCGGAAGGATTCTTCAGTGTAGTCACCGTGAATAATCGTGCAATCGTTTCTACTATCGACAGCATACACAATCTTAATGTGACGGATATCATCATTTCCAGATATAAAAATTTCTTCACACCCATGAATTTCCCATCATCCCAAGCAATTTCACCTCCAAATGGCCCGATTGATTTAACTGGGTAAAAATCCGAGATTGGTTTAAAATATGCTCCAATTCCATGAAGAAAATGTTTATCACTCCATCCGTAAAATCCAACAATCTTGTAACCCGTTGCGGGAGATGAGAAGTGGGTTCCCTTTTTGTCACCAATAGTTTTGCTTTTTTCTTGTTAGTCAGAAACATGAGAGATGTAATGCCGTCGCAATTACAATACCCGGATATTGAAGACAGGTACTCGCCAGGACCATCTATTACAAACTGCAATGACAGACATAACCATCAAATTCATTATTTAGTAAGTCTCACGAAAGTCTCCCGCTAACGGATGCAATGCAAGTTTCCTACGGATTATACAAAGCATATATGTGTATGGGGACATACCTCCATGTGCCATTTTGTATCGCTGCCATGTTTTCTCCACCGCGATTCCTCATCATACAGAAAGGCGATTGATCGGATACATCCATTGCCACTTGAATCACGTGCTGCCGTGATTCCCTTTACAGTGGTGTGCTGTTCATCATCCCATTTAAAACCTCTTCTACGCCCGAATAACTCCAAGGGACAGGACACCTCAGGGGGTAGCTCGACACGGTTTAGCTTGAGACGTGCTCCAATAGATGTGAGAAAACCATCCCCATTTTTGCTTCCGAAAAACTCGATAACTTTCCCAGCGTCGGGCGGTAATGGTACGGAAAAGTCCGCCTTTGGCCCTTCAACAGTGGGTCCCACTCTCAACTGTCTATTTTGGGTTTGAAATACGAGGGCCTGGATTCTACGACGATCCTTTTGGAAATATCCAGAAAAAGAAATTATGTCCTCATCCTTTTTCAATTTAACCTGCATACAGGCCTCGGAAAGACATTCCACATGAGCGACTCTATGTTGCATCATTCGATGAGGAAAATAAATTGTAGATCTCTTTTGAAATAAGATTCTTATCTATGCGATAAGTTAAATATCTTGAGATTTGTGTAAATTACATTTCCAATCAATTGGTTACATTTCATTTTGTAAATCAAAAGTTAAGTTACCTTTTGTTTTATGGCTAGGTTTGTCTTTGCCAAAGTTTAGAATTTTAATGAGGTGAAGTTATTGTTTTTTCTAGTTGGTTTTCTAATGATCATACCGATCCTCATGTATTGCTGGTACAAGAATTTCATGTCCATTTGTGAAGCAATTGTTAAGAATCTCAAGGTTCACGATTCCATAATCGACTAATGTTATGATTAAGCTAGAGAAAATGAACTTAGGACATTCAAGTAGAAACGGAAAAAGAGAGAATGAAAGAGTCAAGATACGACCTCGTAGGCATCCCTCCTGATACTTTGACTGCTTTTCGGGTTGGTTTTGGTTCCAGGATCGACTTTAAAGGTAACGGTGAAGTCCTCAATCTCATTTATTTTATCCAAATGCCAGGAATTTTTACCGCTGCCTCCAAAAGGCCCGAAAACCTTGAAGGAATATAGAGACTGAATCTCATTGACAAGGCGCTCGACTATTTTTCAATGAGCACCGATTCAACGCTGACGTAAAGTATTAGCACAAAAAATTTATGAGCAATATGTATGACAAAATGAACATAAACATACACGTTATACCCCAAGAGATGACATATGACAAACATTGTACGCAAATTTCTATGTGGTTATATGAAATATGAATAGAAAAAGATCGAGCTTGACTAAATCACCATAGGCACATGGCATGTAACAAAGAAATGGTGATTAACTAAGCTCTACTTTCAATAGTAAACTCACCTGCGGCAGAGGAGGGTGCGCCGTACCATCCATTACCAAGAAACAACACATTTCTCACTGAGGCCGTAAAAACAGCAAATATTAAGTAAAAATGGGTGCATCGTCGATGCTTTTCCCCATTTATACTATGTCATCATGTATTTAAGTATGAGACACCAAAAATTGGGCCACAAAAGGCATGAAAGCTCAAAAGGAACTCGTAGCGGAAGATAAATAGTCCACCCAATCTCACTTATAGTTTTCATTTTCGTTCCATAATTTTTGACAATGCTCGCTACGAACTTGGAGAATATTTAATTTTACCAAAAAAAAAAAAAAAAACTTGGAGAATATTTAATATGGCCTTTTCGCTTTGCCTTTCATAATTTTTTTTTTTTTGTGGTGAAAATATAAAAAGGCATCTTCACATTGCAATTTCGTGTCAGCTCGCACCTTAAGTTTTGCAAACCCACAATTAGCATCCCAATTGCATCTAACATCTCGTCCTATCTACGAGTTTCTTGCTTTCCTTCCAATTTCGCACCTTTCACCATTTCAAATTCACTCACATTGAAAATTCACTTGCCCAGAACCCTAACCCCACCCATCCACAGCTCAACCCCTCCCCTCCCGTCTTCATTGATGCACGCCATGCTGTTGCGACCCACCACCAACCACCACCACCCCAGCTGGGTCACAACCGTTGAGCTCGACTAAGATCTGAGTCGACTCAAACCATAGTCCAGCTCAACGCTGACCATCGCCGAGAAGAGGTAGACACGGAGCGCATCTTGAGAGAGAGGGGGGTGACTCAGTAGGGGTCGGTGGCAATGCGGTGTCTGTCGGAATCAGTGGTAGAAGACCACGGTGGAGAGAGAGCATGGGTGAGAGAAAGCCAGACCAAGGGTGAGAGAGAAAGAGGAAGACGGGGGAATGGTCCAAGGTATGGATGAGTTAGAGGCAGAGGGGTCTTTTTGAATTTGAGGATTAGGAAGTGCAAATTGTAGGTTTTCTAAAATCAGGACTAGAATTGCAATTAGAATGAAAAGTTGGATGATTTTTTATATTGTTCCTATTTTGCATCTAAAATCCTGATATTAACACGTAAAATCACGTTTTTTTCATAATTTTTCAAAAAATGGCAACGAGAAATTCGGGAAAGTTGAAAGAGTTGTTCCGTTGCCTTAACAAAACCAATTCTGTCGATCATACAAAAATTCCATCCATAAAGCAGACACACCAAAGGAATAACAGCAAAAAAGAAAAATCGCAGATTGTGATACTAGGCTTCGACATGGAGTAAGAATCACAGGTACGTACCCATCGCCATCTTCCTGGAAATGGTAACCCGGAATCCCCTCAACCTTTGCTAGGGCACTCCTCCATTTTTTCTTGTTCTCATCTTTCTTCTTCTTGTCATCTTTCTCTTTCTCAGGCAAGCTATGGAGAGCTTCCTTGAATTCGTCTTTTGCACCAGACTCCATAACCTTGGCTGGGACTATGCCATGAAAGATGGGAATAACCACGAGTCTGGGGTACTCGGAATGCCCTCCGCGAAGGAGGATGTTGACCAGCTCGTTCAGGCGATGGCTGCAGTTGGCATAGTTCGCGGAGAACACAACGATGGCGAACCTCGCCTGGAAGATTGCTTCTTTGAGGTAATGATCGCTTTGATCGTAGTTTTTGAAGAAGCCAATCCCTGCCCGTTCCAGCCGTTCGAAGAGGGGCGATGCGAAGGTCTTCTCCACGTCGCTGGCTATGAAACTCACGTATACGTCGGGTGTCCATTGATGAGGATTAGAAGAAGACATGGTTTTTGTCTTGTTGATGCGTAGTATGGAAACTTTGATTGAAAGGTCGTATGTGTATTTGGTTTGAAAGACATTAAGAGGAAAAGCATGCCTTTTTATACTTGAACGTGCGTGTCTCATTGAACAATAATTTATCAGGTAAAAAAGAAAAAAAATTGATTGGTGGGATGCAACTCTTTCACCAAAAATGCCAGTCAACTTAATCAGAGACTTGTTCGTGATTGGTTTTATGATGAACCTTGGATTTACTTGCCAAATTTTGTCAGTTCTCACTGACATTTGAAAACGAAACTGGATTGAATGGCAGGAGTAGAAAGCTCTCTCTCCAGAGATTCTACGTTCAACTTCGTAGCATGCAGAACCTAATATAAAATATTTGCACGCAAATTGAAAAACCATAATCACATTAAGCAGAAAACGTGATTGAAATTGAAATAAAGAGGCAGTTAATGGTAACGGAATATAAATAGAATGAGTCACACTGATAAGTCACGCTGTCTTCTCAAGATCACGGAAAAATTTGTCTAGATTCGGATTCATCGGACTTGATCTATATTGATGGTTCATTATGTGAATCTCTTATTTAGGCCCCCGTGAGGCCCAACAGCTGGGTCCAGCTCCCCATCCATTTGCCAATAAGCATTTACAACCTTATAGATAAAAAATAATCATATTTGCGCTTATTCACAGCCGAGATTTTTACGTGCAATTCTTAACATGAGATAGGCAACTCTAAAAGTAAAACTCAATATATATATATAAGACCAAATAACAGATGTCGATAAGGGGGTGTTCAAGAAAAGAAATGGAATTAGCTACAGCATGAGGGTATCGCAAATAAAACCGAGGGGCGCTCTGCATAAGACCTCTACATCTCCAAAATTAGGGGGCAATACGGCAAGGAACGTCAAGCGATGTGACAATGACCAAATATATATATTAGCATGTTCTAAGAATGATAAAGGATGTACACTTGAAAGCGCAGGCGCCTGCAAAGTATGCGCGACATCCACAAGCGCAGGCACACATGGTCAACTCTCAATAATAGGGTCCTATATGTCTAGCGAATCGAGAAGGGTTCCAGACCTTCCATGAAATCCAACAATCTTTCCACCGGTTGAAGGAAATGAAAAGTACTTCCCTTTCTCCGTACCGAGTGGTCCATAAGTTTTTTTGTTGCTCCGAAATGTGGGGGAGCGAATAGCAACCGATCCAAAATCATCCCTTAAGTTTAATCTTGAAAAAAAAAAAAAATTGGGGGCATTTTAATCACAAGTGGAGGAGCTTTGTGTTTGTCTATTCAGCTTCTACTTCGTGAATTATCACCACTACTACCTACTTCGTGAATTATCACCATCACCACTACTATAATGGTTGTCAGCTTCTACTTTGTGAATTATCAACACTACTGTAATGGTTGTCAGCTTCTACTTCGTGAATTATCACCACCACTGTGATGGTGGCCATTATAGTGGTGGTGATAATTCTAATACCTACTTCATGAATTATGATCATCACCACTACTGTAATAGTTGTCAGCTTCTACTTCGTGAATTATCACCGTGTAATGGTCCATTATAGTGGTGGTGATAATTCTACTCCCTACTTCGTGAATTATGACCATCACCACTACCGTAATGGTCATAATTCACGAAGTAGAAGCTGAATAGACACACAAAGCTCCTCCGCTTGTGATAGACTATCCAATCAAGTTTCTAGACCTAAGTAGATCCTTTAAAAGTTCAAGGAAGAAGAA
This sequence comes from Eucalyptus sideroxylon, assembly GCA_014182405.2. Lineage (NCBI taxonomy): Eukaryota > Viridiplantae > Streptophyta > Magnoliopsida > Myrtales > Myrtaceae > Eucalyptus > Eucalyptus sideroxylon. Next base: position 158,462 of record JABKBF020000017.1, on the reverse strand, counting down.
AACAGGCTGGAAATTTGCTCTAAGATGAGAAACCCCACAATGTCATCTCCTGTGTTCCCTAGTTGGTGGAGAAGAAAAATATCCACCAACCAACAAGGGGTGTGATGCGTGCGGGCACTGGCAAATTAAGATAATGAACACAGCCTGGCAGGGCACCTCACTTGAGGACTACCGCAGGCAGCCCTTGCAGGTGGGCAACTACCTAGGATTGATGGGAGGTTAAGAAAGGTTACATGAACTTGACCTTTCTTAACTAATGATCATCAAACACGCCCTGGGTTCATGTACATAGTCTATTACAAGTGGAGGAGCTTTGTGTGTCCATTCACCTTCTACTTCATGAATTATCACGACTACTTCAATAGTTGGCTTTTGACATAGTCAACATTGACAAGTAAAATAACATAAAAGTGGACCGTCTTTATAAAGGAAAAGAGGGCACGAGCAAAATGGGAAGAAGGAAAGAGTGGATCACCTATAAATTGGCTAGTACATTGTTAAGACTAAACTTAACTCGGACTTCTCCCAAGCACATACTAATTCACAACTTAAATTTAAGTTTTTAACATGCAAATGTTTCTTATCTAGAAGTCACCACTAATATATTGTTGATGAGTCAATTAGATACCCAAGTAAAATATTGGGGAAATTATTTTACTTATACGAACAAGAGCCGAAAGCCAGGCTATTTTTAAAGCGAAGAAGCACACAAAGCAGAAAAAAGGGACTAACTAAGCAACAAGGTAGTTGTTTGTGTAGGCGGAATCAAGTTTCAAATCATAAGATGATGAAGTGACTGCACCAACGAATCAAGCTGAACACATGTTTGATCCACTCTACAAACTGAAAGCGAGATCTTGCAAAACAACCACGTAAGGCTCGAGTCTGCAATAATGGCGTTGTAGGTAAGGGGATCAGCGCTATGATCGCTTTGGGTTCTGCGATGATTGTGTATGGATTTGCTATTTGGCCTTCGATCGGGTTCTTCCTTCGAACTCCGCGAGCTTTCCCTTCCTGGTCCTATCGAACCAGACACTTCATACCTCTTACGTTGGTTAAGGTCGAGCTACTTCCTTCTCTCTAACTCGACTCTAGTAAAGTATTCTATTCGTTCTATCGCTTTTTCACTCTATCTACTCGCTAAGTATGTAGCTCGTTCGTTACAAGTATTCCCCTCCTTCCCTATCTTTCCAGCTTCTTCATTCCTGTAGCTCGAGGTTAAGAGGAAAGAGAATAGGGGAGCGAAGCGAGAGGGATGTGTTCAGTCTTTTTCAAAAGTAAAGAAGATTTTTTGATAGGTAATAAGATCATCCCCAGTGCCTTAATTGAATATGAATAGAAATAGAATATGTCCCATTACCAACATAAACTTGATCCTTGCTTCCAAATGAAGTAGCTTTGAGTGGTGTGGCTAAGAAGTGCAACAACTTCATCAGTTTGAAAACGAGCAGGCAGGGATTAAACACCTCTAATTCCCTTCTTCATTAATAAGTATACGTGGACGCGCAGATCAGAGGGCTTCTGGCTTCAATAGCATAACAAAGGGAATAAGAATCCGGATGATTTGCAACCCGTTGAGTGTGCGAGTCAGGAGTTCTGAATCGGGGATAGGCTTTCTAATGGCTGCAACTTTATCAGCAAGACCTTTCAAAAAAGCAAGATAAGATTGTCTTCAGCAGAAAGAGTACCATGATGGGTTGGGTGGAAGCCGGTCTCTGAGAAAAGAAAGAAAGACGGGTTTCTTCTTGCTTTTCAGAGTCTCAGTGCAGCCCAAAAGAGTTTTTAGGTTTATAAACCAAACCAAGAAGACCGCTGGTACTTGGCGAAAGAGTTGCCAAGATAGAACTCAATTCAATAGAAACTTCTTTCATCAAAATCTCTGGATTTAAAATATCCTTTTGAGTGCTTTGATCTCTGAAATTCACTAAGGAGATGTATGCTTTAGTGCGAGCTTTGGAAACTTGGCAACATTATTTATGGCCGAAGGAGTTAGTGATTCACACCAACCACGAGACCTTGAAGTACTTGAAGGGGCAGCAGAAGTTGAATAAAAGACATGCCAAATGGATGGAGTTCATCAAGACTTTTCCATATGTCATCAAGTACAAGAAAGGTAAGGAGAATGTGGTAGCCGATGCACTTTCTCGAAAGTATGCGATTCTAACTACTTTAGAAGCAAAGTGTCTAGGTTTTGAGCATATCAATGGCTTATATACTGATGATGATGACTTTGGGAGAGTGTTTGAAGCATGTGAGTTTGCTGCAGTTGATAAATTCCATAGGCATGAAGGTTATCTTTTCCGTGAAAATAAACTATGTTTGCCTAAGTGTTCTTTGCATGAATTGTTGGTGCGAAAAGCGCATAGTAGTGGTTTAATTGGGGGCATTTTGCCATTAATAAGACTTATGAAGTGCTGCATGAACATTTTTATTGGCCACATATGAAAAGAGATGCCACACGTGTCTGTGAGAGATGCATTGCTTGTAAGCAATCGAAGTTTACAACTAAACCGCATGGCTTGTATACACCATTACCTATTCCAACGCATTCTTGGACTGATATTTCTATGGATTTTGTGTTAGGATTGCCTAGGTCTAAGTATGGTAGAGATTCTATTTATGTGGTTGTTGATCGGTTTTCAAAGATGGCTCATTTTATACCTTGTCATAAAACTGATGATGCATCTCTTGTTGCTGATTTGTTTTTTAGGGAGGTTGTACGTTTGCATGGCATGCCTAGATCAATTGTTTCAGATCGAGATTCTAAATTTCTTAGCTACTTTTGGAAAACATTGTGAGAAAAACTAGGAACACGGTTGTTATTTTTTACTACTTGTCATTACTACTTGTCATCCACAAACTGATGGTCAAACCGAGGTAGTTAATAGAACTTTAGGGGTATTGTTACATGCTATTATTAAAAAGAATATAAAATCTTGGGAATATTGTCTACCACATGTAGAGTTTGCATATAATAGGAGCATGCATTATGTTACTAAATTTACACCATTTGGGGTTGTCTATGGTTTTAATCCGTTAACTCCATTAGATTTAACCCCTTTACCTGTTGATAAGCGTGTGGATTTAGATGGAGCAAAGAAAGCCGAATTTGTCAAGGCGTTGCATGAGAAGATGCGGGAAAATATTCAACGCAAGACTAAGTAATGTGCAAGGCAAGCCAACAAAGGGCACAAGGAAGTGGTGTTTGAACCCGGCGATTGGGTTTGGGTTCATATGCGCAAGGAGCGATTTCCTGAACAACGACATTTTAAGTTATTACCGTGAGGGGATGGACCATTCATGGTTTTGGAAAGAGTTAACAATAATGCCTATAAGCTCGATCTTCCACGTAAGTATGACGTTAGTGCTACATTTAATGTTTCTAACTTAACTCTTTTCAATGCAAGTGATGATTTGAGGGCAAATCATTTGCACAGGGGAGGGAATGATGTGGACATCGAGCTATATCGAGGAGGAGGTGCTAGGGACCCATTGTCTATTACGACTGGTTCGATCACTCGAGCGTGGGCCAAGCAATATACGCAAGCTGTTAGCGTCATGGTTTGTAATCTTTGGCGTGGAAATGATCTTAGATCAAATCTTGAAGAATCTTCGAAATCTTGTTGCAATTTGATTATCTGGTCACCAAATATTTGACCAAGTCAATATATATATATATATATATATATATATATATATATATGTTCTTCTTTAGGTATATTCTAGAATATGACGCATTAGATTTCTAGGGTTCGTTTTAGGATTTGTGTGGCGGCTAGAAGGCCTATATTAAAGACTGACTGAATTTCTTTGGAGATATATATTTTATTTTTGAGGAAAAGAATTGAGAGGTTCTCTTTGTTGGAGAAAACTCCTTATTGTTTTGAAGCTGACAAAACCTTTCCCTTACCCTAAAGAACTCCAGATGCAACTATCAAAGATTGAAGATTGCTAGACTTTAACCTCAAAGTCTGACCTCACTGACAGATTCCAGACCGAAGAATGAAGAATTATTCAGAAGAATGTTTATCTAGACCCGGCATTTTGTTTAGGTCTGTGGTATTCCAAAGAAGTAGACTTTACTCTCCTTAGATATTCAGACGCAGATTTAGCAGGTTGCAAAGTGGACAAAAAGAGTACTTCTGGTACATGTCAATTGCTTGAAGACAAGCTGGTATCATGGTTTTCAAGAAAATAGAGTACCGTAGCTCTTTCAACAGCTGAAGCATAATATGTAGCTCTTGGAAGTTGCTGCTCTCAAATCTTATGGATAAGACAATAGCTAAGAGACTTTAGGATTGAAGAATCATGTACTGAAATCAAATGTGACAACACTAGCACCATTAATTTCACAAAGAATCCAATTCTTCATTCAAGAGCAAAGCATATAGAGATTTGACATTATTTTATTAGAAATCATATTCATAATGGAGAAGTTAAGATTTAGTTCATTGACTCGAAGAATTAGTTGGCATACATATTTACAAAGCCACTGGAGAAAAGCTTATTTGAGTCTATTCGCACCATATTGAACATTATATACCTTATCAGTTAAAGTTTGAAGATGATCAAACTCAGAATAACCAAAAGTTGCGACTGTAAGTTATCTCTGTTCTAGTAATTTAATTTTTGGATAAAAACTTGGAAAGGTACGTTTACTTTTTGAATCGTTATTTACTTATTTTTATAAATTATCTTTTTCGTTTTTGAATTTATGGCAGTTTTTCATTTTCAAAAAGGCAGTTTTTACTTTTTCATTTATGACGATTTGTATACGTCGTTTCATCTACTTTATGTATTGTTGATTTTCATCTTCTTCATTTTAACTCTCAAACCCTAAAATACGAAATTCCCACTTGCTCTCACTTTCTCTCTAGTTTATTCCAAAAAGATCTCACCTTTTTCATGAACGAGTTCGAGAATTTCACCCAGAAAGTGACTATGTCTTCAAGAAAATCTTCTAGAATCGCTAGTAGGGGACCACAGCATATGCATGAGGGTCCTACGCACTTCGATCTGACCAAGGAAGATGACTCTCCTCAGCAGTAGCAGCAAAGTCAACAACAACATTCTCAACCGCGCTAGTCTTCTCAATACAGGACACAAGATCCTCCACAGAATCAACCAGAAGAAGAAATTGTGGAAGAGGTAGAACCTGTAAGAACACTGACTCCTGAAGTTTTTTTCAAACTTTATTCTAAGTTGAAAGAAGTTGGCGCTGCAATGACTTTGATCGATGAATTTGTGAGAGAGAGGAGTTACAAGAATGAAACCTTATTCCTGCGTGAGATGGAAAAGATGGACATTGCGCCTAAAGGGTTGGCTAATAGAACATTTGCCAACTTTCCGAGTGACCCATGTTTTGGTACTTTCAATCAACCTAAAAAAAGAGACGATGATGAAATGATGTTCACACATTTTCAGCCTAAGATGGGAGTGGCTGCAAATGTTCGTGGTGAAGGAACAAGTATTTTCCTCTCTAAGGATCATAAGAAAACCTACTCAAATTTGTTGAAGCGAGGGGTTATGAATCCTAGAAGTGTTGATTTTGATTTTCTTGATTCGGTGAATGTATATCTGAGGGAGAAGTTTGCACTCCTTCAAATGGAATGATTTTGCTGTGAGACAACAGTTGCCTATCCAACATTCATAGTGTACTTCTATTCAAATCTATCATTTTTGGATGCGAATAGATTTTCCTTTACAGTTAGGGATAAGAAATTTGTGGTCGATGTTGACACCTTGGCTAATGTGATTAGGGTGGAAAGAGGGTGTTTCCAACCAATCAGTGTATTAGTTGCTCATGCTACATTGGAACCTATACGAGACAGGTTTGCTGAAGGCAAAATTTCCTACACAAGGATGAATGCTTCCAACATCTTGCTTCATAAAATTGTGATCACCTGTATCCAGCCCAAGTCTACGTCAAAGACTGATGTTTCTCGTTCAGAAGAAAAGCTGATGTACGCCATCAAAATTGGCTACAAGTTCTCTCTGCCTCATACTATCCTCATGCACATGTACAAGACAGTGGTGAAGGACAAGCGACAACTTCCTTACTTTGCTCTTGTCACAAGACTCTTCAGACACTTCGACATTCATATACTCTTGCTCCTTTATATATGCAAAGCATTGCTCCAATAGTGATTGGATTGAAGATGGTCACTAAGATGCGTCTGAAGGAGCTCAGCAAGGCTTTAGAGAGCATGAAGGAAAAGTCTCCAGTCAAGGCAAAGCAAGACTCTACAACAACAAAGCGGAAAGGCAAGGAACCAATGACTGAACCTATCAAGAAGAGGAGAGCACTCATCTTAGAACATGAAGATGAAGAGGATGACATTACTCTCTCTGCCTTTGCCTTAAAGAATTTACAAAGTCTTGTTAGCTTTCAAAAGGGGAGAGAGATAGCAGAAGAAGAAGAGACTAAGAAGAGAGATAAGGGGAGAGAAGAGATGAGAACAGAGGAAGAAGAAGGAAGAACAGAGGAAGGAAGAAGAGAAGAAGAAGAAGAAGAGGGTCAAGAGAACTCTTTTGAACCAACCTTGGTTGTATCTTTGTCAAATGACTCTTAAAAGACAAAGACTGGAATTGCTGGAGAAAGAAGAAAAGGGACACATCACTCAAGTGTTGAAGCTGAAGCAGAACAGGAAGAAGAATTATTTTCTCCACCCGAAGGCACAAAAACAGAGGGCACTGCTAAAAAACAAGGTATTTCTTCACCTGCTATGGTATCTCCTACTAGTGATGTTAGTCGATCTACAACAGATGAAGAGGATGTGTATGCCTCTCTTTACCCTGAAGCAAACATTGAGACATCCACTCCTAGTCATGGTGGACGAACTGCAAAAAGAACTCTCCAATTTCAAGACTCCTACAACTGACTCAGCTGAACCAAGTGCTACAACAGAACAAACGGCAAACTTTTCAAGACTGCTGGATATCTTACTAGATTTAAGGAGACAGCAATATGGCCTGGAGTTTGAGATAAAGGATCTAAAGAAAGCTTTCTTGACTACTTCAATTTCTCTGCAAGAACAACTACTCACCCTGAAGACTCAAGTGCAAGATACTATGAAGGGTGAAGATTTACAGCAACTGAAGGAGACCCTTGGAAAGCTTGAGGACACAATCAAATCTATGGGAGAATTTAAGCTCGTTCGGATTCTAAAACAACCATGATTTTCACACAACTGTTTCAATCTTTTTGCTCGTTTAGCATTCAATCTTTCTACTGTTGACAAAAAGGGGGAGAGTTATACAGATTTGGTTTGCTTGATACTTTTTGACGACACTTTTGTTTGGTTTGTTTGGTTTTGGACTTATGACTTTGGACCTTTGACTGGTATTTTGATTTGAATCTTAGAAGATTGCAGTAACTTAGCCTGTGATACTAATTATGGATAGATAGTTATTTTATCTTGCTGGACTAACATGTTTTCTGTGGATGCAGAATAGATGTTATTCAAGTCCTAATCAACTTATTTTTATAAGATATCATGTTTGGCTTAAGTGTCGTTTTGCAAGTTAAAAATTTTCAAATCTATAGGAAAGTTTTGCCACTATTAAAAAGGGGGGGATTGTTGGAGAAAAATCCTTATTGTTTTGAGGCTGACAAAACCTTTCCCTTAGTCTGAAGAACTCCAGACACAACTGTCAAAGATTGAAGATTGCTAGACTTTAACCTCAAAGTCTGACCTCACCGACAGATTCCAGATCGAAGAATGAAGAATTATTCAGAAGAATGTTTATCTTTAAGGATTCGGTTTGTTTGGCTCATGGAAGATATTATGGCTAGATATAACATCTTATGATCATTTATTCTTATTGGAATCCTCTCCGATATGAAGATCTTTTGAAGAGCGAACAAACTTGGAAGGTTCTACTTATGGAAACCAATATTCTGATTGTATGGGCGAGCAAATTGATGGGCAATCATTACATTCCTTAAACGACTCAAGATCTCCTTAATTAATTATGTCCAATAGGTAGATTGGAAGAACTCTTTTGGAAAGTGCCAACGGTTGTAGAGGTATAGAGGAGTTTATAAGGAAGACTCTTAAGTTGTTCGAGTGTGTACGTGAAAGAAAATTTTCAAAGTATGAAGCTTCCCTGTTCTTTGCTACTTCAGTTGTCGAGCTAAAAGTTGTACTCAAAAGAGAGAGCAAACACCTATGAGACTTTGTAAGAGTGTAGTAGAGGTTCTACATTGAGAAGTCAAGGACGTGAGATTGTAAAATCTCTTTTGATTCATAGTGAAATCTAGCCAGTGGGCTGTCAGTGCGGGAGAGTGGACGTAGACTTGATCTAAACCGAACCACTATAAACTTTGTGCTCCAATTTCCTTTCCTTAACTTCCTACTTTTATTTGATGCTTTATATAATTGTTTAAAGTTGTTTATGTTCTTAGTCAATTATCTTTAAGAAGAAATTTATTACTATTCAGTCTTGCCTAAAATTATATTTATACCTATTCACCCCCCTCTAGGTGTTCTTACTAGCCTTTCCACTCTTCTACTGTTCTTTTGAGGACTTGACCTTATCAAGATTCTCTTGTGGCGGTCGATTCGACTTATCGAGAGAGATAGCGAATTCTTTCGCTTGTGGCATCTATAACGTTGGTTGGTTGACACGCGTTCATCAACAGGTCACGTTCATACCAAGATTGCCAATTACAGGTTCAATTGGAGGTCGAGGTTCACAATTTGCACCATTTGGGCCTTCGTAGAGCGATCTTTCCGCAACGATTCACATCAATTATGGTGCACAAAATTGGCTGAGGATAAGGATGAGTCAAGTGGGGGCCAAGCAATGACCAAAGAGATAGAGAGGGTGGACTTTTGTGGCCATTTGGGCCCCTCCGAGCCTTTAGCCCTTCTTCTTCTTCTTCAGCAAGCTTCACTTTCTCTATTTTAGAGACCTTTTGGAGCTCCAAAAAGTATAGAGAAACCGAGTAGCCATCCCCTCCTGTTGTCGTAAGCTTCGTTGAGCCACCGGAGCCCTCCCGCGTCGCCGTTGTGCCACGCACGCCAGCCGCTCGTCCTGTGTGCCGTTCCGCCATCCCACGTGCCCAAGCCGTCCCCTAAGCCTCCTCAGGCTCCGTTGAGCCACTATCCAGCCACCTGAGCCACCGTCCGCTGCTGTGAAGCCTCGCCCAACCGACCTTTGTCCAGCCTTCCTCGACCCAACAGCAGAAGCCGAAGACAGCAAGCCACCGTGGGCTTCAAGGCCCATTTCGGACAGCTTTCGGGCCTTGTAGGGTGTCGCCGTTTCAAAGTTTGTTGCCAGTCTCCACGCTGTCGTCGCCGCGGACTCATCGGATTTCAAAACCGATGAGTTTACTCACTAATCTTCGCTTATGGAGTTAATGATGCTTAAGGGTTGATTAGTTTAGGTTAAGCTTGGAATATGTGGTTAGTTAGAACAGATTAGCAATTTAATTACTCGTTATTGCATGTTAGGTGGTTAGATCGGCTTAATTAGCAACTAGATAGGTTGTATTATTTATCTAGATAGGTTCGGAATTTTTCCGAACCTGTTTCGGTATTTAATTAGGCTTTTCCGGCCTAAGTTTGCATTTATAGAACTTAATTGTATTTATTTAATTAATTTTGGTATTTATTAATTATTTATTATTTTCCAAAAATTAGACCGGGATAGCCGGTGATCAGAATTTTGTGTTGATTGCAATGATGTGCTTGGTTTATTTAATTGAATGCTAATTTGTGCTATTTAAGTGATAATTGTAATTTTGGGAATTTATCCCAAAATTGAGTAATTTAATTATTTAATTGAGAAACACCGGGCATTGGTTTATAACACCAAAAATATTGTGTGGACTATATTAAATGGTGAGAATTTTGGAAAGGAAAATATTGTATTTTGGCATAGGCTGACCGTGTAGCCACACACGATTATTTTTATTGGGTTTTATAAAAATGGTAAAAAATTGTCCGTTGATGAGAATGGTATGCTATATTAGCTTAAGGGCCTAGATATATCAGCTTCGGTGAGCAATTATAGATATCTATCAGCTTCGACGAGCATCTATTATATTAGCTTCGGTGAGCAATATAGATATATAGCAGCTTCGGTGAGCATAATTATATATATCTATTGTCAACTTTGGTGAGCTATATCATCTATTTTTAGCTTGGGTGAGCAGTGGTTGAATCGATCGAATGTCATAGATGACATGGATGCTATTGGATCGATTGATGGATGATTTGATTTGAAATGAAGTGATTGGTTGAATATTTGAATCGTACTAGCTTGCAAGAAAGAACTAGGGCAATCGTAAGACCTCTGTCTTGTGTGTGCATAGGTAGCCTTTAGGCATATTTCCTTCCTAGTTGGAGTTTAGGGGGTGAACTTGCTGATACCTTGTCTCACCCTATCATAGGCTAACATTTTTAGGTCCTTAGATGACAGTGCCTCCCGAACATTTTGGCCAGCTGAAGAAGGTCACCGAACAGGTCTCTCGGATTCCCCTCGTTGGGAGCCAAGGAGCCTGGGCCTATGAACTTGTGAGATCCATTGCCTAGGTTGATGTGGGTCTACCCTAGAGGGCACCCAATCAATTCTGATTGTGGTATCGTTAAGGGCAAGATGGACCCAGGGAAGGTGTCGCGCCCCGATCCTTAGCCATGAACCCATTCCTCACCTTGGTTGATATAATAGCGACGTCCTAGGACGCATCGCCGACCCTTTCATTTTAATATGCATACGGAAGCAAATAAATAATCCTCAGACAATAAAACAATGGGATAGAAAAGTAGGGCAATATTTTTCACACATGAAAAACCACAACCACACTTTTATACAAGCAAACCTTATAGTATATATTACAATACTATTAACAACAGTTAGATTTACCACACATAGATTCACAACTCAGGGTTTGCAAAACAGGGTGGAGGTCTCAATCCTCATTCGGGTCATACTCCGAGTCATCCTCGGGGTCCTCTTCTAGATCATCCTCAGGTTCTTTTTTAGGGTCCTCCCACTCCACATCCTCTTATGGATCCTCCTCTTTGGCAATCTATCCTTCCTCTTCGCTCCAGTTAACGCCCTCGGCTGAGTACACTGGAGAGTCAGGATCGTCTTCAAGCTTAGGATCTTTTGCATCCACCACCGATCCATCCTTAGGATTTGCTATCCCCTTCCCAAATGTTGCCTCCAAAACATACAAAGGTATATCACCTTCTGGCACAAGTCCCTCTCTTTGCCCATCATAATAGTGACAATACCACGACCGATACTCATTGAGCACTATGTCGTCTCTACCCACATCAATCCAGATGGTGGATTTTACCAAAACACACTCTAGTCCTTCTAGGTGGGGGTGTATTGCAAAGTGATAACCTATCTCTGTGACTTCTTCAGGTATACCAAAATGCATGGGAGGTGGTGGAGGTGCTGCCATCTAATGACTTGAAATGTTGTCCCTCAACGGGGTGAGATTACGTCTCAGCAAGTTCTACCCCACTAAGACTCGATTAGGAAGTCAATACGCCATAAGGGCAGCCTAAGCACAACATGGGTCGGAGGACTTACCTTGACCTCTGTTTCCTTCCTACAAGTCAGTATATTTCAAATATACACAAACCACATCAATTAACCCAAGCAGATCGAACTATCGATCAATCGACCTAGTCGATTACATGTCAATTAGACAATTCTTCGATCATCTTGATCAATACCATATATTTTTCAAGATGATATATCTAGTCACCAAAACGATAAAAAATCAGTCTAGTGCTGGTCGACGAGAATTTTCCAATTTAGTAGTGTCACCCACGATTAGCCACACACCTTTGTCGAATAAACCTATCTCTGATCTCAATTCGATTTTTAACTGTATCGTAATAGCCTCTAAAGATGAGCACGGTTGAGAAGTCGATTCCTGGTCGAATTCTCAAGTCCATCGCATTAAAATTCCTTAATGGCTTCCTTGGATAGTGTAGTTATCTCGAGAGTGATTAGCTCTGAGAACAGCTCTATAGGCGCATCGATAAAATGCCCAATTTATTCAATAGAAAATAGGATCGAAAATCTTGGATGTCACAACTCTTCCCCTTTTATAAAAGTTTCGTCCTCGAAATTTAAACCTTACAATACTTAAGCAAAAAGGTGGGGGTACAACTATCTCATCGACTCTTCAGTCTCCCACATTGCACCTTCAGTACTATGGTGTTGCTAGACCACTTTGACCATAGGGATGATCTTTGTACGCAGAACTTACTCTTTTCTGCCCACGATTTGAATCAGGCTTTCAGCGTACGACACATGGCCATCCACGTCTAATTCCTCGAAATTGAGTACGTAGGTCGAGTCACGCTCATACTTCCGTAACATCGACATGTGAAAGACGTTGTGCACTTGCGCCAATCTCGGCGGCAACGTAAGACGATACGCCAGAGTCCCGATTCTCTTAAGAATCTCAAACGGACCTACGTACCTTGGACTTAGTTTTCCTTTCTTTCCAAAGTGCAAAGTTCCTCTCATTGGTGACACCTTCAGAAAAAAGTGAGCACCAACTTGGAATTCCAAAAGTCTTCGACGCTTATTTGCGTAACTTTTCTGTCTGCTCTAAGCGGTCTTTAATCTATTTCTGATCACTGTGATGGCATCCACTGACTGCTGGACCAACTCTGGGCTTGTAATCTTTCTTTCCCCAACTTCATCCCAACATACTGGTGTTTTGCATACTTTGCCATACAACGCTTCCAAAGGAGTCATTTGGATGCTTTGTTGATAACTATTGTTGTAGGCAAATTCCACTAGGTGTAGTTGTTTTTCCCAAATTCCTTTGAAGTCTATTACACAAGCTCTCAGCATGTCCTCGAGGGTTTGAATTGTCCTCTGAAACTCGCCATCCGTCTGAGGATGATATGTTGTACTATATTGCAGCTTTGTATCTAGAGCACTTTGTAAGTTCTTCCAAAAAGTAACGGTAAATCTCAGATTTCGATCTAAGGTTATCGTAATCGGCACTCCATGCAGGCGAACCACTTGACGCACGTACAGATCTGCGTGTCTATATAAACTGAGGTCCTTTCAAACTACAATGAAGTGAGCTGACTTTGTCAACCTGTCGACCACTACCCAAATTGAATCATTTCCTCTTTGAGTCCTCGGTAGTCCAGTCATGAAGTCCATCGTGATATGCTCCACTTTCCATTATGGGTCGTGAGAGGTTGCAGAAATCCTCCCGACTTGCAATGTTGAGCTTTAACCTACTGACACGTCAAACACATGGCGACATGCTTGGCGATGTCCGCCTTCATATCTGACCACCAATAGTGTTGACATAGATTCCGATACATCTTGGTACTATCAGGATTGATGCTATAACTGCTACGATGTGCTTCTGATAAGATATCCTCTCCAAGCTCCACATCGTCAGGTACAACTAATCGTCCTCGGAACCTTAGCATTCCATCATCAGAAACCTGAAAGTCAGCCTTTCTTTTCTTAGTGTCCTCTTAAAGAATCTTTTGCACATTTGGGTCTGTCGGTTGGAGTAACTTAATTCTGATCTAAACATCTGGTTCAATTCTGAGGGTGGCCATAAGACTCGAAAGGTGACCTACCTCAAACTTTAATACTGAATCTCGAGCTCTCTTGATTAGGTTTCACTCCTTAATCAGTATATGAGCAACTGAAGACTTTCGACTCAAAGCATTGACAATCTTGTTAGCCTTTCTTGGGTGATATAAAATATCACAATCTTAGTCCTTTAGCAATTTCATCCATCGACACTGTCTCATATTCAACTCCTTCTGGAAGAATAGGTACTCGAGACTCTGATGATCTGTGAAGATCTGAAATCTTTCCCCAAACAAGTAATGCCTTCAAATCTTTAACGCAAATATGATAGCTGCGAGTTCTAACTCATGCATTGGGTAGTTTTGTTCATGAGGTCTCAACTGACAGGAGGCATATGCAACAATCCTACCATGTTGCATCAGTACGCAACCCAATCCTCTGAGTGACGTATCACTGTAGATCTTGAATCCTCTAAGACCAGATGGAATAGTCAGCATGGGTGCGGTAGTCAGCTTTTCCTTCAGCTCTTGAAAACTATACTCGCATTTGTCTACACGAATTTCTCATCTTTCTTTAGGAGTCTAGTCAGAGGCGATTCTAATGACGAGAACCCTTCCACAAATCGTCTGTAATAACCTGCCAAACCTAGAAAACTTCGGATTTCTATCATTGTGGTCGGTCTTGGTCGAGTCTACGGAGATTCCTTCGCCTGAAATCACGTGACCTAAGAAAGCAACGCGAGTCAACCAAAACTTGCACTTGCTAAATTTGGTGTACAATTGATGGACTTTTAGTGTCTGCAGTACTAATCTCAATTGACTCTCATGCTCTTCTTCGCTCCTCGAATATACTAGAATATCATCAATGAACATGATCACAAACTGATCTAGGTATTCGTTGAATACTCAGTTCATCAAATCCATGAAAGTAGCAGGAGCATTCGTTAACCCGAATAGCATCACAGCGAACTCTTAATGCCCATACCAAGTGCAGAATGCTGACTTAGGAATATCCTCCTTCCTAATTCTCAGCTGATGATATCTTGTCCTTAAGTCGATTTTAGAAAATATTGATGCTCCTTGTAACTGATCGAATAAATCATCTATCCTCGAGAGTGGATACTTGTTCTTAATTGTTACCTGATTGAGTTGCTGATAGTTGATGCACAAGCACAACAAATCATCTTTCTTCTTAACAAAGAGAACTGGGGCTCCCCAATGTGACACACTGGGATAAATAAATCCTTTATCCAATAACTCTTGCATCTGCATCTTCAGTTCCTTCAACTCAGATAACGCCATCTGGTAAGGAGCCTTGGAGATTGGCTCTGTCCCAGGTGCTAGCTCAATTACGAACTCAATTTCTTTTTTTGGCGGCAATCTAGGCAATTCCTTTGGGAATACATCGAGAAATTCTTGCATAAAATAGATGAGTTGCCTCTGGCGACGAGATCAAGACAATCGAGGGTCCTCCTCGATTCCCGACAAACTCATAGATCTATTTTCCCCTCTCGCACACCAATTGCTAACTTGCAACCAGAACAACCCAAAGTAGCAATAACTTTATCCTTCAATGGTGTAGATATACAAACTGCCGACTCCAACAATATAGGACTTAATCCTAACAACTTAACATATTGTTTGACAACGAAGGAATGGGTTGCTCTTGGGTAAAATAAAGCATAAATGGGATGGTTGTTCAGCGAAACCATACCTGTGATCACATCAGGCGTAGCTTCTACCTAACCTTGTGTGATGGCATACACCGTGCCTTGAACTGGTGGTCTCAGTTGTCCTTCTTGCGTCGCGTTATGAGGCGCATACCCTCTAATCTAGCCCATTAGCGGCGGCGGTGGTAACTGAGGTTGTCCTCTTGGTCGCCTAGGACAATTCCTAGCTATATGGCTTTGCTAACCACATTCAAAACACGCACTCGGCCTAGATGGGCACGAGGCTGACCCGTGTCGCCTTCCACAAAAGTGACATGCTTCACTCCTATTGGGCACCGACCTACCAAATCCACCCTTCTTGTTGGGCAGGACTTGAAATCTACTTCTAGCCATGGGCCTCTTTCCCTAGCGAATCCCTTCTCGATGAGAATTAAACCTTGATCCAGACAAGGGGACTTGTTCATGCAGACTCCTTTTGAGCAGCTGTGCTCGACAATAAATCTCTTGATAATCAACTAAATCGAACGACACCAACGGCTATCTCAATTCTTGTCGAAGGCCATTTTTGAACCTTCGAGCTTTCTCTTCAAGATCTTTAATCAGCCTCGCAGCATACTGAGATAACTCTGCAAACTTGACCCTATACTGGTCAACGGTCATCGTCCGCTGACAAAGACGTTGAAACTCTTCCAATATATGTTCCCTGGCGCTCCTCGAGAAATACTGTTCATTGAACGCTCTGAGGAAAGCATCCCATAGCGGAACTACTTCTCTTGGAAATACAGTCTCTCTGGCGGCTCTCCACCAGGTGTTGGCATTGCCCTGTAATTGATATACTGCTAGCGTTACTTTCTTAGTCTCAGTGCACATCAGGAGCACAAAGGCCTTATCCAGATCTTGTATCCACAATGAGGCGGTCTCGGGGTCTCCAGTACCCGTGAACCTTGGTGGGTTCAGTTTTAAGAACTACTCCACCAACTTGTGGATTGGTTTATCTCTGCCCAAGTCTATGTTACTAGCAGGAACATCAGCAGGTGCGAAGGCAGGTGTAGCAACAGGTGTGGCGACGGGTGCAGCGGCAGCAAAGGTAGCGATAGTGGTGGCAGCTTCAACAGCGGCGGTAAAGGTGGCAACTTGATCTTGGGCTTAATTGCCCCATCATTTCTCCCATAGCATCTAAGGCTTGGGTGATCCCTATGTTCCCCTGATCGTTAGGAGTTGCTACCCTAGCACCATCAGGAGGTGGTGCTACACCACTAGCGCTAGCCTATGCTGGCGTTAGACCTCGGCCTCCTTGGGTACCGACCCTGGTTGACGTTCTACCCTGACTCATGGCCCTACCAGTCATCTTGGCAGGAGTTCTTGGTTCCTAGTCACTTGTGGCGCAGCTTTGTCTACTGAAGGCTATTTCCAATTCTACACCAAATTAGAAAATGAGCAATTCACACATGGCAAGCAATTTTACCAATAACCTACCACCGACATGCACCGGTCATGAATTTAAAGGTCTTTCCTACTACTATCCCATGGTCCATCGCACCTTATCACTCCAATACCTAACCATTGCTCTCATACCACAAAAGGGGGATGTCATGCCCCAATCCTCAGGTACGCACCCATCCCTCATCTTGGTCAATATAATAGTGATGTCTCAGGACACATCGTCAACCCTTTCATTTTAATAGGCATGTGGAAGCATATAAATAATCCCTAGACAATAAAACAATATGATAGAAAAGTAGGGCTATATTTTTCACACCTGAAAAACCACGACCACACTTTTATACAAGCAAACCTCATAGTATATATTACAATACTATTAACAAAAGTTAGATCTATCACACATAGATTCACAACTCAGGGTTTGCAAAACAGGGTGGAGGTCTCAATCCTCATTCGAGTCATACTCCGGATTATCCTCAGGGTCCTCTTCTGGGTCCTCCTCAGGTTCTTCTTCAGGGTCCTCCCACTCCACATCCTCTTCTGGATCCTCCTCTTCGGCAATCTCTCTTCACTCTAGTGAACACCCTCAGTTGAGTACACTAGAGAGTCAGGATCGTCTTTGAGCTTAGGATTTTTTGCATCCACCACCGATCCATCCTTAGGATCTGCTGTCCCCTTCCCAAACGCTGCCTCCAAAACGTATAGAGGTATATCACCTTCTGACACAAGACCCTCTCTTCACCCATCATGGTAGTGACGATACCACAACCGATACTCATGGGGCACCATGTCGTCTCTACCCACGTCAACCTAGAAGGTGGATTTTACCAAAACATACTCTAGTCCTTCCGAGTGGGGGTGCATTAGGAAGTGATAACCTATCTGTGTGACTTCTTTAGGTATACCAAAATGCATGGGAGGGGGTGGAGGTGCTGCCATCTAGGGACCCGAAATGTTGTCCCATAACGGGGTGAGACTACGTCTCAGTAAGTTCTACCCCACTAAGACTCGATTAAGAAGTCAATACGCCCTAAGGGCTGCCTAAGTACAACATGAGTCGAAGGACTTACCTTGGCCTCTGTTTCCTTCCTGCAAGTCAGTATATTTCAAATATACACAAACCGCATCAATTCACCCAAGTAGATCGAACTATCAATCAATTGACCTAGTCCAATACATGTTATCTAGATCATTCCCCGATCATTTTGATCAATACCATATATTTTTCAAAATGATATATCTAGTCACCAAGCCACGTGCATTCTCCAAGATGACATACTTAGTCACTAAGCCACGTGCATTCTCCAAGATGACATGCCTAATCACTGGGCCACGTGCATTCTCCAAGGTGATGTACTCGATCACCGAGCTACGTGTATTCTCCAAGGTGATATATCGAATCAATGAGTCACGTGCATTCTCCGAGGTGATATACCTAATCACCGAGCCATGTAATATAGCATTCTTTCTCACCTTTTATCATACCCAATAAAATAGCCGTGTGTGGGTACACAGTTTGCCTTAGCCAAAATATAATTATTTCACTTCCACAATTCCTACCATTTTACATAGTCCACCAAAATATTTATGGCGTTGTAAACCGACGTTCGGTTATTTTCCAATCAATTACTGAAATTAAATAATTTAGGAATAAAATCCTAAAATCACAATTACAGTAATTCAGCACCAATTTGAGTTCGAATAAACAAACAGACTGCACCACGATAACTAGTATAAAATTCCGGTCGTCGACTATCCCAGCCTAATTTTCGAAAAATAAATAATTAATTAATTACAAAAATATTAAATACATGCCAATAAATCCAATTTAGGCCCGTAATGCCTAATTTGATGCCGGAACAGACCCGAAAAAATTCCACGGTTTGTTCAATAAATAATTGAATGTATCGACTCGCTAATGGCACTATCTAACCACCTAGCATGCATCGGTAATTATCTAAAATCACTAATCTAATCTAATCTAACCACCTAAACATACTTAATTAAATCTAATCAACCCCTAAGCCTGACTAACATACTAAGTGAGGTTTAGTGAGTTAAACTCATTTGTCTATTGAATCGTTCAGTTCAATTTGACTGGAACATCGCGGGGCTCGACTTTCCTTAAGGCAGGCCAAGCTTTCGACCACCTCAAAACGGGCCATAAGCTTGCTGGAAAACCCTCTGCTTTCTCCTATGTTCTTGGTTGCCAACAAAGAGAACAAAGGCTGAACAAGGCAAGCAAGACCGGTAAAGGCAACAGCAAGGCCGAGCGGTGAACAACACAGACTCACAGCGGTCTGCTGGGCTGCGAAACAGCTTGCTGGACCGACGGAGAGGCTGGAATGACGGCGTGAGGGAGGTGGAGATGTGTGAGTAGCGATGTGCTGGCGTAGTGGCGCGAGCGGTGTTCTAGCGGCGGTGGCTGCGTGCAATGGCTCCAAGCAGTTTGACAGCGTGCTGGCTAGTCTTCCTTGGCTTGCTGGTGGTCGAATAGGCTGGGAGGAGGGAGGATGGCTAGCTGGTCAGCCTTGGAGGGGAAGAGAGGCAAGAGGGGGGCCACCATGGTCACATTTTTTCCAATCCCTTGTCTCCTTTGACCATCCATGGCCAAGTATGGTTCCTTGGCTCTCAATGAGCCACCAATGCTCACCCACAACCTTTGAAATGGTCCATTTTTGCTAGGCAAGGGGGGAGCTACGAATTTCAATAATATTGGCTTCAATTGGACACTTGTTCCTTCTCAAATCAATCTCATTTGGCCCTCATAAATCCAATTAATACCTCAATGATCAAATTGGTATTTTTCCTCATCAATGGATCCATCTTGCATCCTAATTTTGAGAGAAAAAATGATCCCCGCCTTTTTTCTGGACAAAAACGGCCCTTGAATGACTTTTTCCCAAAAAGTCTCGGTTTGCAAAAAAATCTTCTGAGACTGAGTTGACGTTCCTAGAATTTATTGTGACATGACGGAATCTTCAATTTCTGAAATCAGACTCAAATTTGCGGTTAATTTCACTCGGGTGCGTTTTTAGCGTGACCTAGGCTACTAGGTAGGTTTCAGAAATTTTTTGTGCAAATGACCCATTGTCGATTTTCTTCGAGCCATGATGAACCCACTTGACACATTGGCGACTCTCAGTTGTCATGAAAATCTTGAGGTTTCAAATATAGACATAAGATACCAAAACGATAGAAAAATCAGTCTAGTGCCAATCGACAAGAATTTTCCAATTTAGTGGTGTCACCCACGATTAGCAACACATCTCTATCGAACCGACCTATCTCTGATCTTAATTCGATTTTTAACTTTGCCGTAAAGGCCTCTAAAGATGAGCATGGTCGAGAAGTCGATTCCTAGTTGAATTCTCAAGTTTATTGCATTAAAATTCCTTAATGGCTTCCCTGGATAGTCTGGTTATCTCGAGAGTGATTAGCTTTGAGAATAGCCCTATAGGCGCGTGATAAAATGCCCGATTTATTCAATAGAAAACAGGATCGAAAATCTGGGATGTCACAGAAGGTCCCTAATGAGAATTTGAGATTCCTATGTCGATGTTAAAGATCACTTTTGGCGAGGGTACAACTGATCCTCCTGGTGGTTCAGTAGTTGACCCAAGTTCCCCGAAGCCAGAGACCCCAGAGCCTTCAGTTGGGAATTTGAATGCTTAGAGGAACTATAGCTTTTCTATCTTTTGTAGACTTGTGAATAGACTACTATTGTATATATGACTTAGTCTTCTGTGTATATAAGTGTGTTATGGTTTTCAAGTTTCTGGCCCTACTTTTCTATCCCATCTTTGTGTTTTATGGGGATTTGTTTATTCACTTCCGCATGCGCATTAAAATGAATGGGTCGGCGACGCGTCCTAAGACGTCGTAATTTAATCGACTATAGAGGGATAGGCATGCGCTCGGAGGATCGGGGTGTGACATTTCCACCCAGAGTGGTATCAGAGCTGTTCGATAGTTAGAGTGATAAGGCGCAATAAGTTCATGGGATAGTTAGTAGGAAAGGCCTTTATTTCATGCTGGTGCATCCCTGTGATAGATGTTTGGTAGAATTGTTTGTTTGAGGTCCCTTAGCTTCTAATTCTGTGTGGAATTGAAAAGCAAGTTTCTTTAAAGATCTTGCAAAATGAGTGATTAGGAGCAGAGGACTCCTAGAAAGCGAACCATAGGACCTACAACTCGGGGTAAGACGCCGACAAGGGTCAGTACCCGAGGAGGATGTTGTCAAGCGCCAGCTTAGGCTAGCACTAGTGGAGTAGCATCACCTCCTGTCAGTGTAGGGGTAGTAGCCCTTGGTGATCCCAGGATCAAAGGGATCATGCAGGCTCTAGAGGCAATGGGAAATCAGATGGAGTAGCAAGCCCATAATCAAGCTGCCAGTGTCCCTGCTTTAGCCGCCGCTACCACAACCGCTACTAATATTACCAATGTCGCTGCTGATGCTGCTGCTGCACCTGCCGCCGCACTTGTTACCGTACCTGCCAAAGTTCATCTTGAGAACGTGGTTATACAGAGAGAGAGAGAGCGAGAGTGATTCACAAGTTGTCACGCCCCGATCCTTCGAGCGCGTGCTCATCCCTCTTCGGTCGATTAATAGCAATATCCTAGGACACATCGACGACCCATTCATTTTAAATATGCACATGCGGAAGCAAATATATAATCCCTAGACAATAACAAGATGGGATAGAAAAGTAGGGCCACAAATTTACAACTAAAACTAAGTCTTTTATAAATAAATGGGTTTACATACAATACCAAGCAGTTTACATAAATATCGGCTCAACCAAAAGGGAACTATCCTATGACTAACTAGTTAGACATGTTCGCCGATTCTGATTTCTCCACCTTCCCTAACTTCGGGACTTCAGGTCTTCCACGACCACCATCTACGAACCTGAAAATGTTATCCCACAACGGGGTGAGACGACGTCTCAACAAGTTCAACCCCCTTTGACCCGACCAGGAAGAAAATACGCCCTAAGGGCTGCCTAAGCACAAACACGAGTTAGAGGACTTACCTTGGCCTCACTCCCTTCCTGCAAATCAGTACAATTTAAATACTTATAAATCGCATCAACCAATCACATCAGATCGAATCATCGATCAAATGACTTAGTCGATTACATGCCATCAAGACCATCCTATGGTCATTTCAATTACTCATTCCAACTATTAATTACGGTCACATTCGGCATGGCCTACTAAATGTTCAGTGGTGAATTACGGCCCGATGGGCATAGCCTGCTCCAAGTGCGGCGGTAGATTACGGCCCAATAGGAACGACCTTTTTCCAAGATCGACAGCAAATTATGGCCCAATAGGCACAGACATATTTGGGTGGTTGATTACAGCCTAATAGGCATAGCCATACTTCAGCGGTTGATTACGGCCCAATAGGCACAACCTCTATGAGGTGGTTTTCTTAACCTAAGTCATATCCTACACAATTATTCCTCTACAGCCAGAGATATTATATTTCAACATCAAATTCCTTAATTAAAATCATGTCTTGGCCTATTTTCTTCATATTAAAAATACCCGATAAAAATACCCGTACGTGGGTGTACTGTCGGCCTTAGCCGAAATAAAATATCTTTATTTTATAAAATCCCACTAATTATATAGTCTATAAAAACATTTTTGGCGTTGTAAACTGATGCCTGGTAATTTTCTAATTAATTAATGAAATTAATAAATTTTTGGATAATACCCAAAATTACAATTCACACTCAATTTACACAAAATAACAGTCAATTAAATAAACATATCACACAATTGAAATCAGCATAAAATTCCGGTCACCGACTATCCTGGTCTAAATTCTGGAAAATAAATAAATAATTAAATAATTACGGAAATTAATTAATAAATACCAAAAATGCATACTTAGGCCCGTAATGCCTAATTAAATGCCGATTTGGGTTCGGAAAATTTCCAAACCACTCTAGATAAATATTAGAACTCATTTAGGCTCTAATTACACTATTCTAACCACCTAAAATGCAATAACGATTAATTAAATTGCTAATCTAATCCAACTATCCACCTAATCCATACTTAGTCTAAATTAATCAATCCTTAAGCATCATTAACCTACTAAGCAGGGATTAGTGAGTTAAACCCACTTGATTAATGATCCTTTCGGATCAAAATGATGGGGACGCGGCGGGGATCGACAAACTCCAAAGCGGGATCGCCAAACGGGGTCGGGAAAGGCTTGAAAACAAGCCAAACAGCGGCTACAAGACCCACTCGGTCTGGTTCTGATCGGGGTCGAGAGAGTCTGACCGGTGGCTGCAGTTGGCTCGAAAACGGGCAGGGACGGGTGGCAATGGTGTAGTAGGGCCACACGGCAGTGGAATGACAGTCGACGATAACACATGACTTCCTGGTGACCTGCTGGACGCACGAGCTGGGCGAGACGGTGCGGCTAGGACGGTGGTGACGTACGATGAGCGGCAATGTACGACGGCGAACGGCGGTGGCTCCAGCTTCGAACGAGTGGCTGCAACGGAGGAGGGGGTATGCTCGGCCAGTTCCTGGGTTTTTGAGATGCTTCAAGGGCTGGTGTAGGGGAGGCTGGTTGACGGTATGGAGGAAAAGAAGGGGAAGGGACCATTTGGCTTGGAGGGGGCCACCTTTGGGCATCTCTATCCTCTTGTCTCCCTTTGACTTGGCCCACCACGTAGCTAGCTACCTTAGCCAAATTCCAGCAACCAACCTTCCTTCTATAAGCCTTGAGTTGGCCCAAAAGTCATGGGCAAGGGGGGCATACGAATTTGTATTGGAATTGGCTCAATTTCTATTCAATTCTCCCTCAATTCCACTCAATTCGGCTTCTAAAAATCCAACTGTCCAATCTTTGGTACATTTTTCCTCACCATTAGAACCCGCTTGCATCCAATTTCATGAAAAAAAATGGTCCTCTGAAATTTCTGGACAAAAACGACTCTACCTCGACTTTTTTCCAAAGAGTCTCGATTTACAAAAAAATGTTCGAAAATTAGTCGACTCTCCTAAAATGATTTGTAACATGACAAAACTTTCAATTTTTGAAATCAGATTCAAATTCGTGGTTAATTTCAATTTGGCGCAATTTTAGCGTGACCTAGGCGATCCGGTAGTTTTCAGAAGTTTTTTTTTTGTGCAAATGACCCGTGATCGATTTTCTTCAAGCCACAATGAACCCTTTCAACACATTGGCATCTCTCGGTGGTTGTGAAAATCTTGAGATTACAAATACGGACACAAGGTACCTAAAACAACAGAAAAATCGTTCTAGTGTCAACCAACGAGAATTTTGCAATCATGTGGAATCACCCACACTTTTGATCACATGCCTTAGTTCAATCGACCTATTCCTGACCTCTGGTCGATTTTGACAATGTTGTAAAAATCTCTGTAGATAAACACAGTCGAGTAGTCGTTTCTTGGTCGAATTCTTAAGTTTATTGCATTAAGATCACTTAATGGCTTCACTAGATCATTTAGTTATCTCGTGAGTGATCAACTTTGAGAATAACATTATAGGCGCATCAATGAAATACCCGATTTATTTAATTGAAAGCAGAATCGAAAATTGGGATGTCACAACTCTTTCCCTCTTATACAAATTTTGTCCTCAAAATTTAAACCATTACAACACTTAAAATAAAAAGGTGGGGGTACAATCATCTCATCGACTCTTCGCTTTCCCAAGTTGCTCTTTTAATACTGTGGTGTTGCTAGATCACTTTGACCAATGGAATGGTCTTTGTATGCAGAATCTGCTCCTTTTGATCCACTATGTGAACTGGGCTTTCCACGTACGACACTCGGTCGTCCACATCCAATTCCTCAAAATTAAGCACGTGGGTCAGGTTAGGCTCATACTTCCTTAACATCAACACTTGAAAGACGTCGTTTACTTGCGCCAATCTCGACGGTAATGCAAGACGATACGCTAGGGTCTCCATTCTTTCAAGAATCTCAAATGGACCTACATACCTCGGACTTAACTTTCCTTTCTTGCCAAAGCGCGAAATTCCTCTCATAGGTGACACTTTCAGAAAAACGTGATCACCAACTTGGAATCCCAAAAGCCTTCGACGCTTATCTGCGTAGCTTTTTTGGCGACTCTGAGCGGTCTTTAATCTGCTCTTGATAACTGCGACTTGATAACTGCGACTGCATCCATTGATTGTTGAACCAACTCTGGGCTTGTGATCTTTCTCTCCTTAGCTTCATCCCAACACATGGGTGTTTTGCACACTCTGCCATACAACGCTTCGAAAGGAGCCATATGAATGCTCTGCTTGTAGCTATTGTTGTAGGCAAACTTGACGAGGTGAAGCTGATCCTCCCAGCTTCCTTTGAAATCCAACACGCAAGCTTGCAGCATGTCTTCGAGGGTCTGAATCATCGTCTCAGACTGGCATCCATCTGAGGATGATATGCCGTACTGTACTGCAGCTTCGTATCTAAAGCACTCTGCAACCTTTTCCAGAAGGCAGCTGTGAATCTCGGGTCTCGGTCTGAGGTAATTGTAATCAACACTCCATGCAGTCGAACTATCTGGCGCACATACAACTCAGCGTGCCTATCCAAGTCGAGATATTTTCGCATTGCAATGAAGTGAGCCAACTTTGTGAATCTGTTGACCACTACCCAAATAAAACCGTTACCTCTGTGACTCCTCGGTAATCCAGTCACAAAATCCATCGTGATGTGCTCCCACTTCCACTCTAGGACCTCGAGAGGTTGCAAAAGTCCTCCCAACTTAAAATGCTGGGCTTTCACTTGCTGATACGTCAAACACTTGGCGACATGCCTGGCGATGTCTACCTTCATACCTGACCACCAATAGTGTTGATGCAGATTCTGATACATCTTGTGTGACATCCTGAAATTCGAGCCAACTGAGGGATGAATGAATGTGAATTTCATCAATGTATTGTTGGTTGATCTCACTCGGAATTGATCAATCCTGAGATACTGACCTTGAGGGGAAAGTCTAACGAGCATAGAACCTGTACGACTAAAGGACTCAACCTGGGAAAACAACCTGACCATGAGACTTGCGTGAGGAAGATCCTATAGATAGGCAGGCCAATTCCAAGGATGACTAGAAGTCGATTCGCAGATAGAACATAATGGTACGACAGGTGATTCTGTTTACTATTATCAAATCCACGAACAACCCTATGTTGATCCTTAGTAATCGTGTACTTTGAAATAAGAATCTATCCTCCGTAATTTCATGTAGTCAAGGATGTCCATGCATCGAGATGTTTTGAACGTGATTTGACATCAGTCGATTACACGGGAATCCTCAGAGCCGCCTGTCAGTCTGAGTTGTACCCGAAATAGCATTGGGGGAAATTGACATGGCATGAGAACTAAAGAATGGGCTTCGAATTATCGGGAACGTCCGGGATGGACCTTAGATGAAGTTACTTCAACAGTTGATAGAGCTAGTTAAGCCGAGCAATTGGAAAAGGGATTTTCGGACTAAGGAAGTGAGCCCGTGAGGACGTGGGCTGGGCCAAGCCAATGTGGGCCTTAGGCCCAAGGTGGGACAACCACCATAGTGGGCCTAAGACAGGCAAATGAGCCCATTGGGCCTAAACCAACTATTCATCTTCTAAGTCCATGGGCCAATTCTTAGCCATTTCAAGCCCAACCAATTCCCAAGCCCATTCCTATTCATGGCCAAGCCCATTTCTTAGGTCATCCACCAATTTCAGCCCTTGGACAGAATGATAATTGTGAAAAGTGAAATGACCAAATTGCCCCCAGTTGTGGGGAGAAAAAGGCTAGAGAAGAGAGAGAAGATGATGTCATCATGCATGGGAACTTGAAGCATGATTTGAAGGGCTTAATGAGGAGTGCAACAGCTCTCCCGTTGCTCTCTCTCTCCCCCATTCGGCCTCCCAACCATCGCAGCTCTCTCTCTCCTCCATTTTCTTCTTCCTCCAGTTTTTGCTCTAGCTAACCCTTTGATGAAAACATGAGTTGAAAGTGGTCTTCCTGTGCGAATCAACTCACGAAACACCCACCATTCTCTTCAGCACATCCAAACCGTATAGAACAGCCTAGTTTCATGCCAAACAGAGCCGTCGGCCAGTCAGTACGCTAGTGTGAAGGAAATGGTCGCTTAACCGCCTAGAACCCACCTGAGAAGCCCGTTTCGACTTTGCAACCCGTTTTGTTCCATTCTGGCCTTTCCTCCGCCTAGCCTAGCCACCAGCAAGACCCCCAAGACCCTCAAGTGCAACTGGTTGCCGGCCACCCCCCTCGACGGAGCTCTGGCCAAGCCGTTCAACTTGTTTTCTCCTCCGGTAGTGTTGTTTTCCAGTGTTTTTAGAGGGAGTCCGAGCTGTGGTTGCTGTGGTGAGCTTAGGAACACCTTGGATCGTCATGGTAGAGGTCCTGGTGCGTAGCCACCGTCATAGCTGCCGCGTCGATGCCGTCGACCCACTTAACGGGTGAGTTTAGCTCCTAATCCTTTGATTAGAGCCTAAACTTGCTTAGGGTTAGTTTAATTAGTGTTAATTCTAGTTTAGGTGATTTAATTAAGTTAGATTAGTCCTAAGATAGGTGGTTAGATTAAGGGCTAAGATTATTAGCTTAATGATGCTTATGTGGTTAATAAAGCATGCTTAGTTTAATTGATTGATTTCCTTAAGTTAATTATTATTTTAATGATTTATGAAGTTAATTTATGGTTTATTAAATTCTGGAAATTTACTGTTCACGCGACACTATTCACAAATTACTGTTCACGTGCAATGTTCACGAGTACTGTTTATCAAGTACTATTCACGCGCACTGTTCATCCATAATGCGAAAAGTGTCTAAAATTTATGTGTGTTGATTAGATGAAGTGATTGGATGTATTATTGCATAAACATCCATATGAAATGTACGTTTTTAACAAAAAGGGGAAAACAATTTGTCCGAGGAACACCGAAATGGGTCGCCTTGAGGAGATGATGATTTGAAAGTGAAAATGCAAGTGTGTGTGCATTGGCTAAGTGCCCAAAGATAAAGGGAATTGTGATGGTGTGTTGGTGTGATCACTAAGTTGAATCCGTTCCCCGCTATGCGTTGAGTGGGTGATGCTCCTTTGTGAGATGCCTGTGTGGCGATAAACATTCCTGTGTGGCGATAATAAGAATGTGCCTATGTGGCGTAGATCGTGCCTATGTGGCATAGATCGTGCCTAGGTGGCATAGAATGTGCCTGTGTGGCAGTGATAAATTGGATCACGTTAGTGTTGAGATCGTTGCACCTTATTATAAGGTAAAATTGTGTGGCATGGTATGGGACATGTCATAACGATTTTATCTTATAATCGGGATGCATGTGATGAATTGATGCGCAATGAGTGGCTCACTAATGTCCATGAATCGAGCACATTATATATGGTATGCACGCACGAATCGACAACGTGCAGGATGTGGCAATGGCTAGGTGAGATCGCTTGTGATGTGACTCGTGTGTGATTAATGAACTGTATCATCTAATGACCATGAGCTTTATGTGTATCATGCTGAGTGATATCATGCAGGGTATGGCATATTAGGTAAGGTTGTATGCGAATCGACTGTTAGTTGTTGCTTGCTAGAGGGGTGGTTCTGGTGAGATACCTTAAGTTGAGTTGGTGTTCTAATCGGGGGCTTAGGAGATGACTTGCTGAGATTTATATCTCACTGGTTATTGTATAACCACTTTTAGGTCCTTAGAATGGCTTTTCCGCCGATGAGGTTCGGTATCCCTAAGGATTGGGATATTGTCGTGATGCAGCACCGCTTCCTGGGTTGGGAATCTTTGTACGAGAAATATCTCACCACCATTTGGGTGGATGAGGGACCAGGGCAATGGATACCTCATAGGTTCCAGGCGTGGTTCATCAGGAATGGCAACATGTTGATAGGTCCTCTAAGAGGTGTTGATGAGCCGCCCATTAGGGGCCCTGAGGACACTGACTGGGAGCCCATGGAGCTGGACCAACCTGATGGTGCTGTGGGGGATGCTGTCCTCGCTCCGCTAGAGATCGACTCGTTCGTTTTCGGCTACGACTCGTTGGGATCTGAGTCCTCTAGGTCTGAGTGACTTTAGTGCTGAATCCGAGGGTTCTTTTTGGTGTACAGTTGGATTAGCCTAGCCTAGTTTCTTTTTGGTTTGGCATACAAGATGGAACGCCCCCTGTTGGGCTTGCAAATTAGTAACGATCCTCCGTAGGTTAATCCAATATGAAAATGTATATATAAAAGTAAACGTTGTGTTTTTTATGTTCATCTCGCTATCCCTGTTTGAATGCTTGATTGCATGTTGATGGGAAGATGATACGTTTTCCGTTTGCACTTAATGAAAGATAAAAAAAATAAAAAAATGAAGGGTCGCGATGAGTCTTGGGATGTTGCTTTCTATCGACCCCCGTGGGATGTGCGCGCTTGAGATTTGGGGCGTGACATCTTGGTATTGCCAAGATGAATGCTGTAACTGCAATGATGAGCTTCTGATAAAATATCCTCTCTAAGCTCTGCATGGTCAAGTACACACAATCGTCCTTGGAACTTAAGTGTTCCGTTCTCAGAAATCTAAAAGTTAGCTTTTATCTTATCCGTATCCTCTTGCAAAATTTTTTGAACAGCTAGGTCTGTCGGTTCAAGTAATTTAATCCTAATCTACACATCCGGCTCAATTCTAAGGGTGGCCATACGATACGACAGGTGGCCTACCTCAAATTTGAAAATCGAATCTCGAGCTTTCTCTATCAAACTTCACTCCTTAACCAGCACATAAGTGACTGAAGATTTCCGGCTCAAAGCATCGGCAACCTTATTCGCCTTTCCTTGATGATATAGTGTGACATCTAGATTTTGTCAATCCTCCAATATGTGACAATCTATGATAGATCGACGGAAGTATCGTCGAGCTATGTCATTGGTACCATTTACGGACACCATTTTGTTATCATTGTTGGTACGTTTAGTAATGGTCCAATCGTTGAATAAATTATAGTCTATCAAAATTTTTCCTACGAATCTGCAAGTAATTGACTAAATGAGTTAATTAGTCTAAGGGAACATCCAGGACCATGCACGTTCCTTCGTGCATGGGTCAACAAAGGAAAGAATTGATCCATGCAGCCACCGCATGGCAGAAGTTCGAGCAAGGGGGAAGGGACACGTCCCTTGCATGGAGAAGCAAGGTGGCGTGCACCTAAGAAGGAAATCCCAGTTGCTGGACACGTACAATCCAGCTGCCGCTTGCCCAAATAGCCGCCGAGAATTTTCCTTTGTTGATCCATAAAGTCAACCAACGAAGGAACAAAATGGCTCATAAAAGAGAGCAAGAGAGAGAAAAACTGAGCAAAACAAAGCAGAGAGAGAGAGAGAGTGCAGCGAGCAAGAGTGAGAGGGACAGGAGGAGGCCGTCCCCTCAGTCTGTGCACGCACGCCGTCGATGCCGTTGTTGAGCCGTGTCCGTGACCGCGAGCTTCTCGATTTGCTATCGTCGACACCACCGAAACTTAAGGCAAGTAAAAGTCTACTAGCCTATGTAATGCAATACTGTTGTTGTCTGATGTAGTGCAGTTAGATTTGGAAATATTTGAGTTTGGATGATGGATACTGAATTTTTTGAATGATTGAAGTAGAATGGGAATAGGGGATTTAGGAAATGCTCGGGTTTTCTATCTGTGTCTTTGATTCCTTTGAACATCAATTGAAAATAGATTTTGGTGACTATGAAACCTTGAAAATAAAAATCGGCCGTAGATTGATTTGGAAAAAAAAACCTCCCGATTTCTATGAGAAATTCTATTTACCATGGCACCGACCTCAAATATTTTAAGAAAATGTACGGTGCTTTCAAATTTCGAATTCTATATCAATTTTTCTAAACCATTGAAAATCGGGTTGATTTTTGGACTTACTATACGAGTTTGTAAATTTACTTGTCATTTTGGTAAATGAATTGTCACGAGCCAAGAGTGTGGATACTACTCTCACATTACTTTTGATGGATCTTGAAAATGCTGAAGGATGAGTTGTGAACATGGAATATCGAAAGGAATCCAAAGGATTTTGGATGTTGTTGTTGCTTTGAAAATACTTTGGCATTGAAATGATTTGGTTGCTATACCATGGCTGAGATGTTAATGCTACCATTGGACCCTCGGGTTGACGATGCCCCGGGAGTCAGGTTGCCCATAGGATCGTAGGGGTCGATGTCTTCAGATGCCTGGGGACCGGTGAGCCCCAGAGGTTTCCCAGGAGTGTTGGGATGCTTGGATGTATGATGATACGTATTCCGGAAGGTAGGGGCGGTCATTGATTTGGCGAGCCCTGGGGATTCCTTGTGATGCCGGTTGAGGTGCGAGATGCCTGGAGGTGAAACATGACACGCTCTAGTTGCCCGGTGACTGAAATATGGAACCGAAGGCTTTCGTGACGCTAGGTGGGGTACAAATGCTTGGAAGGACGCAAACACTGGTCCTCCGGGAGAAAAATCTTTTGAAATCTAAAATTGATTGTTTTGCTAGGCTACGCTTGATTATGGGACAAAATTGTGTGGCACGGAATGGGACGTGACAAAATAGTTTGGCCTTATAATCGGGACCCCTGTGATTGAAATGATGTCTTCTGGCTTTGAAACTACACTTGTTATTACTTGGAAAAGTTCAATTGATTTGATGTATACTCATTCCTTTGATTATGTGTTTTGTGAATTTTGCACGAAATTAGATTGTGATGGTTCTGCACGATATATTTTAGTAGATCTTTTGCTGCTGCGTTATTGTACTCACCCTTTTTGGGGACTGACATTTCAGACAAGATAAGATGCCTCTGCTGCTCGTACCTCCCGGTACATTCTATGGAGTCCCGATCAACTTACAGTGGGAGCAGTCGAAACAGTAGGACCTTGTGGTGCGAGGACTGACATTTGTACGGGTAAGAGTCATTATGGTGTTCGATACCGGTCTTCCCATCGGCCCTGTACTCTAGGAGTACATCGTCGTATTCGTTTGTCAGCATGGACGAATGCTGGGGCCACTGCCACCGCCACCAAAAAAACGGACCGAGTGGCTAGGTGTGACCGTGAGATGGGGTCAACAGATGAAGAAATTTTTGGATGCCGACACTAAACAATGGACTTTATGTTGGTAACTGTTGGAAATGTCGGGTATCTTTGGAAGTATAGCTGAGTATAGAAAACTACCGCATCTTCATGTACTAACTAACGATTGTCCATCTAGTTTTATGTAAATAAAAGTGTCCGACTATTACCTATAAAAATGTTTAGTTGGTGTGCATCGTTTTCTGAATATAGGGAAGGGAGTTGTTGGATACGCTTCCACCATATTTTTGCGCAGGGACCATTGGAAAGGATATAGACCCCTAGAACTCATGGATTTCTCGAAATCCTTTGGTATCAGAGTATCAGACTTTCAGGTTGAAAGAAAGTTGGTGATATGTGGCGACACTAACGGATCGAGGGCCGTCGGGGGGGTGCTACAATGTCGAGTGGTATCAGAGCTTTGGTTTTGTTTGGAGTGATAAGGTGCATTAACAGGAAATGAAGATATAATGATGCACACTATATGACAATAACCAAGGGTAGTTGACTGATTATGAACAACGGGTGATTGATTTTCACTCGTAGACTACTAGTAGTGATTGTGAGTTACCCTTGTGTGCAAGTAACATTTTATGTTACTTATGTGACTTTAGTAACATCTTTATTTATTACTTGACCCGTGATAGTAGCTCACTAATTAGTCTTAAGGCAAATGCTTCGAAAACTGTAAGGAAATCATGGTACGAATTGGGAGTTCTCACCCATCAAGGGTTGAAGCCTTTGCTTCAAGGGCTGAACCCTGGATGGAAGATATCCTACAGGCATTGGCTAATATAGGAAATTTGATGGAAAGACAAGCTCAGCAACAATCCGGAGCAAAACGCCGTACTCAAGGACTGGTTGAACAATTTCTAAAGTTGAAACCACCCAAGTTTACTGGAATGGGAAGTCTGAGGAGGTGGAACAATGGATTGATAGAATAGAACAAATTTTCCGGTTGTTGAACTGTAATGATGCTGAGAAGATCATTTTGGCAAAGTACCAAATTGGAGGGAAATGCAAAATTTTGGTGGAGAGCTTCAAGAGACATGATCTTTCCACCTGCTACTAACGTAAACTGGGATGAGTTTGTTAGAGCTTTCAATAGAAATCATTTCTCTGATTGTGCTAGAGATAAGAAAATCATAGAATTTGTTTAGTTAGAACAAAGGAGCTAACGGTAGACCAATATGAAGCAAAATTTTTTGGATTGTCTGGGTATGCTCCTAGGTTGATTGAGGATTGAGAGGAAAAGGCTAAGAGATTCTTAAAGGGGTTAAGAACTGATATCAGGAAATAACTAGTGCCTCTGAATATGAGAGATTATATTGAGATTTATGAAAAGGCACAGTTGGTGGAGCAGGAATTAATGAGAGAGTAATTAGAGTCTAGGAGGCAATCAACCTTTAGTGATGTTCAACAAGGTAAGAGATCATATCCTGATTGAGGTCAGCCTTGAGAATCTAGGAAAAAGAGTAACTTTGGGAATTTTGGGAAAGCCAAGAGTGGCCCGAATTTAGGGAAAGTACCCTATCAGAGTAATATTTGTCAGAGGTGTGGTGGACAACATGGGCCAGGACCTTGTAATAGCCAACTAAGATGTTATGGTTATGGGCAGATAGGACACTTTAAGAGAAATTGTCCACAAGATGGGTCGTAGCCGAATGCAGCTTGGTGCGACAAGTGTAGCAACATGCAGCTGGACCACACCCACCAAGAAATCCACAAAGACCACCAGCACAAGGATGGGTGTACGTGGTCACCCAATAGGAAGCAAAAGCAAAAGTTTCCAAAAATGTTATCTCAGGTACGATTTCTATAAATGGCAAAAAGGCATATGTGTTGTTTGATACGGGTGCTACACATTCTTTTGTGTCTGAAAGGTATAGACATTTAAGTAAGATAGAAACTACATCTCTTGAGACGCCTCTTTGTGTTTCTACACCGTTAATGTGACATCCTAAAATTCAAGTTCTCTGAAGGATGAATGAATGTGAATTTCATCATTGCGTTATTGGTTGTTCTCACTTGGAATTGATCACTCTTGAAATATTGACCTTGAGGGGAAAGGCTAATGAGGACAGAACTCGTACGACTAAAGGACTCGACTTGGGAAAATGACTTAACCGTTAAACTTGTGTGAGGATGATCTTGTAGATAGGCAAGTTGATTCTAAGGACAACTAGAAGTCGATTCGCGGACAGAACATAATGGAACAATGGGTGATTCTGTTTACTGTTATTGAATCCACGAACGACCCTATGTCGATCCTCAGTAATCTTGTACTTTGAAATAAGAATCTATCCTCCATAATTTCATGTAGTCAAGGACGTCTATGAATCGAGATGTCTTGAACGTGATTTGACATGAGTTGATTACTCGAGAATCCTCGGAACCACCCATCAGTCTGAGTTGTAACCAAAATGGTATTGGGCGAAATTTACATGGCATGAGAACTAAATATTGGGCTTTGAATTATCGGGAACGTTCGGAATGGACTTTGGATTAAGCTACTTTGACAGTCGACAGCGCCAGTTAAGCCAAGTATTTGGAAAAGGGATTTTCGGACCGAGGAAGCGAACTCATGAGGACATGGGCTGGGTTGAGCTAGTGTGGGCCTTACGCCCAAGGTGGGACAGCCACCATAGTGGGCCTAAAGCAAGCAAATGAGCCCATTGGGCCCAAACCAACTATTCATCTTTTAAAGCCCATGGGCCAAACCTTAGCCATTTCAAGCCCAATCAATTTCCAAGCCCACTCCTATGCATGGCCAAGCCCATTTCTTAGGCTCATCGACCAATTTCAGCCCAAGGATAGATTGGTAATTTGTGCAAGGTGAAATGACCAAATTGCCCCTATAAGCTAAAGGATAAGGGCAAAAGAAGAGAGAGAAGGTGATGTCATCATGCATGGGGACTTGGGGCAACCTTTTAGGGCCTTAATGGGGGTGTGACACTAGCCTTGACTTCACTCTCTCTCCTCCCTTCAGCCATTTTCGACTAGACCTCTCTCTCCCCCTCATTTTCTTCTTCCTTCAGTTTCTGCTCCATTTGACCTTTTGGTGAAAACATGAGTTGAAAGTGGTCTTCCCGTGCGAATCAGCTCACAAAACACCCATCATTGTCTTCAGGACATCCAAACCGTACGGGTGAGCCTGGTTTCGTGCCGAACGGAGTCGCTAGCCGGCCTTGACGCTGGCGAGAAGAAACTGGTTGCTGGTCCGTCGATCCGCCTGCAGCCTACACTGTTTCGCATTTTTCTTCATTTTTCTCCCATCCCAGCCCTTCCCTTGCCTACCCTAACCTCCAACAAGACCCCAACACCCCCGGGAGTCACCAGTTACCAGCCAACCCCCTCGCCGGATCTCCAACCAAGCCATTCAACTTGTTTTCTTCTCCGGCAGGGCTTTTTTTTTCAGAAGTTTTAGTGGGTGTTCGAGCTGTGGTTGTTGTGCTGAGCTTGGGACCACCTTGGATCTCGTGGTAGAGGTCCCGGTGCGTAGCCACCGTCGTCGCCGCCATGTCGGTGTCTCTGGCTCGCTTAATCCTTT
This sequence comes from Eucalyptus sideroxylon, assembly GCA_014182405.2. Classification (NCBI taxonomy): domain Eukaryota; kingdom Viridiplantae; phylum Streptophyta; class Magnoliopsida; order Myrtales; family Myrtaceae; genus Eucalyptus; species Eucalyptus sideroxylon. Next base: position 123,126 of record JABKBF020000017.1, on the reverse strand, counting down.
GATTAGAGCCTAAACTTGCTTAGGGTTAGTTTAATTAGTGTTAATTCTAGTTTAGGTGATTTAATTAAGTTACATTAGTCCTAAGATAGGTGGTTAGATTAATGGCTAAGATTAGTTTAGCTTAATTTTACATTATTAGCTTAATGATGCTTATGTGGTTAATTAAGCATGTTTATCTTAATTGATTGGTTTCCTTAATTTAATGATTGTTTTAATGATTTTTGAATATAAATCATTATTTATTAAATTCTAGAAATTTACTTTTCACTCGACACTATTCAAAAAATACTATTCACGTGCACTGCTCACCGAGTAGTATTCACGTGCACTATTCATCCCGAATGCGAAAAATGTTAAAAATTCATGTGTGTTGATTTTATGAAGAAAATGAATGTGTAAATGCATGGGCATCCGCATGAAGCGAGTGATGATTTGTGCAATTGTGTGGTGATTGGAAATTTAGTATTTATTCAGAAAACTCGGGGTGTCGGGTTTCGACACCAAAAATGGATTCTAAGTATTATATCAAACAGTGGGGTTTGAAAAAAGAAAGTATCAGTTTTCTAGTTCGAATTGACGTGTACCCACATACGACTACTTATTCAAATGTTTTTAATCGAGGCATTTGAGTGAAATGCAAAGTATCCTAGGCCAATATTGAATTGTCGTGTGCTAGTTAATGAGAAACTGTCTTGAGCTATTGAGCTAGACATACCCCATATAGCAGGCTTGGGTCGCAGTAGTGGCTAGGCCGACTGGACCTAGGCTCCTTCAGGAATGCTGTCAACGTAGTCACGAAGCCGTGCTCCAAGGTGGGAGACGATGCCTAGCTAAAAGCCAGTAGATAGCCGAACTGTGAGTAGGTTATGCCCATGTGTGGCATTGATAATGCTTGGCTAAATGCTAGTAGATAGCTGAACTGCGAGCAGGCTACGCCCATGTGAGGCAGTGATTAACAATTGGAACGCATGCTGAGTGTTATTGACGCGCCGGATTATGGGACAAAATTGTGTGGCACAGTATGGGACATGTCATAACGATTTTGGTTTTATAATTAGGACCCTTGTGATTGATTGAGATAAGTGAGGCGTTTCAATTGTTGTATGCATTGAGTATATGCATCGTGTTTTTGAACTGTGCTAATGTGCAAAAATGCATGAGAATCATCGCATTTGTGATTTCAGTCATGCATGAGTTAAGCACATTGTTTATGGCACGTACGGATGAATCGATAACGTGCAAGGTGTGGCAATGGCCAGGTGAGATCGCTTATGATGCAACTCGTGTGTGATTGATGAACTGCATCATCTAATGGCCATGTGCTTTGAGTGTATCATGCTGAGTGATATCGTGCAGGGTATGCTTACCAGGTAAGGTTCTATGCGAAGTGACTATTAGTTGTTGCTTGTTAGTGAGGTGGTTTTGGGGAGATACCCCGAGTTGAGTTGGTGTTCTAATCGAGGGACTAGGGGAAGGACTCGCTGAGATTTATATCTCATTGGTTATTGAATAACCATTTTCAAGTCCCCAGTGTGAAGAACTTGAAGCATGAAGTGGAAGGGTCAGGAGCATAGGTGGCTCGGTAGTCCTTTATGAGATAGACCTTCTGTATAAGCTTGTGATGTTTATGAAAGCGTACTTGACTTGAAACTGGTTGTCCTGCTTTTCTATCTCATATATGTTGTTGTCAGGGGATTAGTAATTTGCTTCCGCATGTGAAATAAAAATGAAAGGGTCGGCGACAAGTCCTGGGAACGTCGCAAATTTCTATCGACCACCAAGGGATGTGCGCACGCTCGAGGTTCGGGGCGTGACAATTAAAGATTATGGTGTTGTCTACGTTGGTATGTGAAAAGTGTAAAATAACCATAAGGGGACAGGATATGGAAATAAACTTATTGTGATTGGTATGTATGACTTTGATATTATCATAGGAATGGATTGGCTCCATAAGCAATGGGCTAAGATGGATTGTTATAGAAAAGTGATCCAGTTTGTGTCACCTGACCAGTCTGGTTTTGAATTTTTCGGGGGTCAGGCAAACCTCTCTATAGCTCTTATTTCGGTAGTGAAAGCTCATGCACTTCTTGACGAAGGATGTCAAGGATACCTGGCAGTAGTAAAGGACTATATGAAGGAAGAAGCTAAGCTCGATGAAATTCGAGTGGTCAGGGAATTTCGGGATGTATTTCCTAATGAACTGCCTGGGTTACCACCGGAATGAGAAATTGAGTTCGAGATTGAACTAATGCCTGGGACAGGACCGATATCGAAAGCCCTATATAGGATGGCCTTGATGGAACTGAAGGAATGGAAGGTGCAACTACAAGAGTTGCTCGATAAAGGATTTATTAGGCCAAGTGCTTCTCCTTGGGGTGCACCGATTTTGTTTGTGAAAAAGAAGGACGGGTCGATGTGTTTATGCATTGACTATAGGCAATTGAATCAAATGACCATTAAGAATAAGTACCCATTACCTATAATTGATGACCTATTCGCCCAACTGCAAGGAAGTTCGGCCTTTCCTATGATTGATTTGAGGTCGGGATACCATCAACTAAGGATTAAGAAGGAAGACATTTCTAAGAACGCATTTAGGACTCGCTAAGGACACTTTGAGTTCCTAGTTATGCCATTTGGACTAACAAATGCCCCAGCCGCATTCATGGATCTGATGAATAGGATATTTAAGCCTTGTTTGGACCAATTTGTGATTGTCTTCATTGATGATATCCTGATATATTCTAGAGGACCTGAAAAGCATGAGCGACACTTGAAGATAGTGTTGCAAACCCTTAGTGACCATAAGTTGTATGCCAAATTCAGTAAGTGTTAATTTTGGATGGATCGGATAATATTCTTAGGACACGTGGTGTCAGGAGAAGGAATTACGGTAGACCCAGCGAAAGTTGAGATGGTAGTAAATTGGCCAAGACCAACAACACCGACTGAGATACGGAGTTTCTTAGGACTGGCAAGCTATTATAGAAGATTTATTTAATGATTCTCGCGACTTGCAGGTCCATTGACGAAATTGACTCGAAAGAACATAAAATTCGAATGAAATGGAGAGTGTGAAAGGAGCTTCCAAGAACTTAAAAGAATATTGACCATGGCTCCAATTCTAACTATATCGTTTGGATCTGATGGATTCACGGTATATAGTGATGAGTCTCACAAAGGACTGGGATGCGTTCTGATGCAACACGGAAAGGTCATAGCCTATGCATCTAGACAGTTGAAACACCATGAATTGAACTACCCAACTCATCACTTAGAATTGGCAACTATAGTCTTTGCTTTGAAAATATAAAGGCATTATTTGTATGGAGAGAAATTTGAAATCTATACAGATCATAAGAGTTTGAAATATTTGTTTTCACAAAATGAACTCAACATGAGACAGAGAAGATGGATGGAATTGTTAAAGGATTATGATTGTGAAATACGGTACTATCTTAGAAAGGCAAATAAAGTGACAGATGCTCTTAGTCGAAAGTCCACTATCGACATGGCCAGTATAAGGGTAACATGATGGAATCTGTTGGAAACGATGACGGATTCAGAATTTAAGTTGGAAATAGATTATCTCACCAGTATGCTTATTGCATTAAGGATTGAACTAGAAATTATCTAGAAAGTTAGAATTCTGCAAGAGTCCAACCCGAAAATTGTGAAATTATGAAATGAAGTGTCTTTAGGAAATAGACCAAAATTTCAAGTCTCTGAGGATGGAATAGTAAGATGCCAGGGACGACTCTATGTTCCCGACAATGAAGAAGTAAGAAGGGAAATCCTGTCGGAAGAACGTAGGAGTAATTATGGTATTCATATGGGTAGTACAAAGATGTACAGGAATTTACGTCTACAATATGGGTGGAATGGCATGAAAGCGGATATAGCTAAGCACGTCTCCCAGTGTTTAACATGCCAACAAGTGAAAGCGAAACACCGCAAACCGGTAGGATTATTGAGACCGGTAGATATACCAAAGTGGAAATGGGATCATGTGATGATGGATTTCGTGCAAGGATTACCAAGGACATCAAGTGGTCATGACTCTATCTGGGTGATAGTAGATCGCTCGACTAAGTATGCCCATTTCCTAGCAGTTCGGGTGGACTATCTGATGGATAAATATGTTGATATATATGTAAGCCAAGTGGTATGCTTACATGGTGTTCCTGTAATTATTACATCGGGTCGAGACCAAAGATTTACTTCAAACCTTTGGCGAAGTCTTCAAACTGCCTTAGGGACTAAGCTTCAATTTAGTACCGCTTTTCATCCACATACAAACGGACAAACGGAAAGAGTGATCCAGATACTAGAGGACATGTTAAGAGCTTGCGTCATTGACTTTAAAGGAAGTTGGGATGAAAAGTTAAACCTGGTAGAATTTGCATATAACAACAGTTTTCAGAAAAGTATAGGCATGACTTCCTATGAAGCATTATTGGGAGGAGATGTAGGACCCCTGTTTGTTGGAATGAGGTAGACGAAAGAAAACTAACAGGACCTGAACTGAGCCAAGTTACTATCGAAGCTGTCGAAATTATCAGGAAAAGACTTAAGACAACCTAAGGTCAACAGAAAAGCTACACAGATAAAAGTAGAAGACCCTTGAAATTTAACGTAGGAGACCACGTATTTCTTAAGGTATCCCCGATGAAAGGAATATCACGATTCGGAATGAAAGGCAAGTTGAGCCCCAGATTTGTTGGACCCTTTGAGATACTTGAAATGATAGGAGACGTAGCTTATCAGCTAGCATTACCTCCCAAGCTAGCAAATTTACATGATGTGTTTCATGTGTCGATGTTGAGAAAGTATTAGCCTGACCCTGGACACATACTCGATCATGAAGCCATCAAAATGGATGAGAAAGTGAGATACCTAGAAGAGCCGATTCGGGTACTGGATCGAAAGGAGCAAGTCCTACGAACAAAGAAAATTCCATTAGTTAAGATATTATGGCGACATCATGATATGGAAGAGGCCACATGGGAAAGTGAAAAAGAAATGAGGCAGAAGTACCCTCATCTTTTCGATGATATGTAAGAGATGTACAATTTTGAGGATGAAATTCTCTAAGGAGGGGAGAATTGTGACATCCGGATTTTGTCAATCCTCGAATATGTGACGGTCCATGACAGATCGACAGAAGTGTCGTCAGGCTATGTCATTGGTACCATTTACGGACACTGTTTTGTTATCATTGTTGGACCAATACGTTACGTTTAGTAATGGTCCGATTGTCAAATAAATTATAGTCTCATCAAAAAATTTCCTACGAATCTGCAAGTAATTGACTAAATGAGTCAATTAGTCTAAGGGAGCATCTAGGACCATGCATGTTCCTTCGTGCGTGAGTCAACAGAGGAAAGAATTGATCCATGCAGCCACCGCATAGAAGAAGTTCTAGCAAGGGGGAAGGGACACGTCCCTTGCATGGAGAAGCAAGGTGGCGTGCACCCAAGGAGGAAATCCTAGCTGCTGGACACGTACAATCCAGCTGCCGCTTGCCTATGTAGCCACCGAGAATTTACCTTTGTTGACCCATAAAGTCAACCAACGAAGGAAAAAAATGGCTCGTAAAAGAGAGCAAGAGAGAGAATAACCGAGTAAAACAAGGCAGAGAGAGAGAGAGAGTGCAGCGAGCGAGAGTGAGAGGGAAAGGAGGAGAACGTCCCCTCCATCCGTGCACGCATGCCGTCGATGCCGCTCGCACTTGCTGTTGTCGAGCCGTGTCCGTGACCGTGAGCTTCTCAATTTGTTGTTGTCGACATCACCGAAACTTAAGGCAAGTGAAAGTCTACTAACCTATGTAACGCAATGCTGTTGTTGTCTGATGTAGTGTAGTTAGATTTGGAAATATTTATGTTTGGATGTTGGATACTGAATTTTTGAATGATTGAAGTAGATTGGGATTAGGGGATTGAGGAAATGCTCGGGTTTTCTATGTGTGTTTTCGATTCCTTTGAACATCAATTGAAAACGGATTTTGGTGACTATGAAACCTTGAAAAAAAAAATCAGCCGTAGATTGATTTGGAAAAGAAAAACCTCCCGATTTCTATGAGAAATTCTATTTACCGTGGCACCGACCTCAAATATTTTTAAGAAAATGTACGGTGCTTTCAAATTTCGAATTATGTATCAATTTTTCTAAACCATTGAAAATCTGGTTGATTTTCGGACTTACTATATGAGTTTGTAAATTTACTTGTCGTTGTGGTAAATGAATTGTCGCAAGCCAAGAGTGTGGATACTACTCTCGGCTTACTTTAGATGGATCTTGAAAATGCTGAAGGATGAGTTGCGAACATGGAATATTGAAAGGAATCCAAAGGATTTCAGATGTTGTTGTTGTTTTGAAAATACTTTGGCATTGAAATGATTTGGTTGCTATACCATGGTTAAGATGTTAATGTTGCCGTCGGACCCTCGGGTTGACGATGCCCCGGGAGTCAGGTTGCCTGTAGGATCGTAAGGGTCAATGCCTTTGGATGCCTGGGGATTGGTGAGCCCCAGAGGTTCCCCAGGAGTATCAAGATGCCTGGATGTATGACGATACGTATTCCGAAAGGTAGGGGTAGTCATGGATTTGGCGAGCCCTGGAGATTCCTCGTGATGCTGGGTGAGGTGCAAGAGGCCTAGAGGTGAGACATGACACGCTCTGGTTGCCTGGTGGCTGAAATAAGGAACCGGAGGCTTTCGTGATGCCAAGTTGGGGTCACTGCCGCCACCACCAGCAAAATGGACCGAGTGGCTGGGTGTGATTGTGAGATAGGGTCAGCAGAGGAAGAAATTTTTGGCCGCCGACACTAAACAATGGACTTTATGTTGGTAACTGTTGGAAATGTCGGGTTTCTTTTGAAGTATGGCCGAGTATAGAAAACTACAGCATTTTGATGTACCGACTAACGATTGTCCATCTATTTTTATGTAAATAAAAGTGTCTAACTATTACCTATAAAAATGTTAAGTTTGTGTGCATCGTTTTCTGAATATAAGGAAATGAGTTGTTGGATACATTTCCGCCATACTTTTGCACAGGGACCAATGAAAAGGATATAGACCCCGAGAACTCATGGATTTCTCAAAATCCTATGGTATCAAAGTATCAAACTTTCAGGTTGAAAGAAAGTTGGTGATATGTGGCGACCCTAATGGATCGTGGGCTGTCGGGGGGTGCTACATACGGGATGTCACAATCATAGTCCTTTAAAAGCTCCATCCAACGGCACTGTCTCATATTTAACTCCTTCTGAGATAATAGATACTTGAGACTTTGATAGTTAGTGAAGATCTGGAATCTTTCTCTACACAAGTAATGTCTCTAAATCTTCAGAGAGAAAATGATGGCTACGAGCTCTAAGTCATGCGTCAAGTAATTCTGTTCATGAGGTCTCAACTGACCGGAGGCGTATGCAACAACCCTACCATGTTGCATCAGCACACAATCCAGTCCTCTGAACGACGCATCACTATAAATCTCAAATCCTCTAGGACCAGATGGGATGGTCAGCACATGTACGATAGTCTGGTTTTTCTTAAGCTCTTGAAAACTACACTCATACTTGTCTATCCACACAAACTTTTCCTCTTTCTTTAGCAGTCTAGTCAATGGCGATGCCAGGGCTGAAAATCCTTCTACGAACCGTTTGTAGTATTTAGCCAAATCCAAGAAACTTCTAATTTCTATCACGGTAGTTGGTCTCAGCCAGTTGATAACTGCTTCGATTTTGGACGGATCCACGGAGATTCCTTCTCCTGAAATCACTTGGCCTAGGAGAGCAACACGAGTCAACCAAAACTCGCACTTGCTAAACTTAGCATACAACTAATGAATTCTTAAGGTCTAAAGCACTAATCTCAGACGATTCTCTTGCTCCTCAGTACTCCTCGAATACACCAAAATATCATCGATGAATAAGATCACAAACTGATCTAGATATTCTTTAAACACTCTATTCATCAAGTCCATGAAAGTAGCTGGAGCATTCGTCAACCGAAACGACATTACGGTAAACTCATAATGACCGTATTGAGTACAAAATGCTGACTTTGGTATGTCCTCATTTTCTATCCTCAGCTGATGATATCCTATCCTCAGGTCGATCTTTGAAAATATCGACGCTCCTTGCAGCTGATCAAACAAGTCATCGATCCTCGGGAGTGGATACTTGTTCTTAATCGTCACTTGATTGAGTTGACGATAGTCGATGTATAAGCGCAACGAACCATCCTTCTTCTTCACGAACAGAACTGGTGCTCCCCAAGGTGATGCAATGGGACGGATGAATCCCTTGTCCAACAACTCCTATATCTGCACCTTCAGTTCTTTCAACTCAGATAGCACCATTCGGTAAGGAGCCTTAGAGATTGGCTCTATCTTAAGGGCTAACTCAATCACGAACTTGATCTCTCTCTCTGGCGGCAAGCTTGGCAATTCCTTCCGAAAGACATCCATAAATTCTTGTACCACTGAGATATCTTCGACTTTTAGCTCCTCGACTGTTGTATCCACAACAGTCGCTAAGTAACCTTGACAACCCTCACTTAATAAACGAGTTGCCTTAAAAGACAAGATCATTGTGATCAAAGGTCCTCCTCGACTCCTAACAAACTCAAAACTTTCGCCCGTTAACGGGTGAAACTGAATCGCTTTACGATAACAGTCTATCTTAACTCGTTGCTTCGTGAGCCAGTCCATGCCAATTATCAAATCAAAGTCATACATGCCTAGGACTAACAATTCTATTTTACCCTCTTGCTCACCAATCGCTAAATTGCAACTAGAACGCCCTAATGCAGCTAACACCTTATCCTTTAATGGTGTAGATATGCTAACCGTTAACTCCAGCAATTCAGGGCTTAATCCTATCAACTTAACATATTGCTCAACAATGAAAGAATGAATTGCACTGGGGTCGAACAAAGTATAAACAACATGGTCGTTCAATGAAACCGTACCTGTAATCACGTCAGGCGCGTCCTCTACCTAACCTCTGGTGATAACGTACACTGTTCCTTGAGCTAGGGCCACAAATTTACAACCTAAAACAAGTCTTTTATAAACAAACGAGTTTATATACAATACCAGACTGTTTACAAAAATATCGTCTCAACCAAAAGGGAACTGTCCTATGAGTAACTAGTCAGACACATTCACCGTTTCTGATTTCTTCACCTTCCTGAACTCCAGGACTTCAAGTCTTCTACGACCACTATCTAGGGACCTGAAAATGTTATCTCACAACGGGGTGAGATAACGTCTCAGCAAGTTCAACCCCCTAAGACCCGACTAGGAAGATAATACGCCATAAGGGCTGCCTAAGCACAAACTGAAAGTGCTAGTATGAACACCTAGAGGGGGTGAATAGGTGAAAGAAAATTTTTCTCAAAGAACAGTAGAAATATTTCAATTTTGAAACCGAGTCTGAAGAGCAACAAACTTTGATTGAGTTCATACTATAGTAGTTAAATAAAACTACGAACAAAATAAAAGAGTTTAGGGAAGAGAATAAAAACACATAATTTATAGTGGTTCAGCTTAGATCAAGCCTACATCCACTCTCCCATACTAACAGCCTTCTACTAGATTCCACTATGCAATCTACAAGAGATTACAACTTTGAATACAAACACTTAGTGATAGATCACACTATCTCACTAAGTCACTCTTTTGGTATTTCTCTCATGATCACAAATGTTTAAGCTCACTAAAGACAAGTGTATGATTGAAGGTCGCTCAGACTTTGGAATTATAAATTCTATGGTCCGTCTCTTACTTGCTCATCGGTCTTTCATTTCCTTAAATACTCATCCACTTCCAAACTAGCCGTTAGACAATATCTTAAGGGGTCGTCTTCCAATCTACCCATTGGACAGATCTGTATCTAAAAGATTTGGTAGCCGTTGAGTGATAGAAGTAGATTCCCAAATTGATTCTGATCGCCCATACAAATAGAATCTTTGTTTCCATAAGTAGAGCTTTTTCGTATAGAAAGTTCTTGTCTTCAATATCCAATTGTCAATCAATTAGATTGAGTTAATTAAATCAATCTTGATGTAGAATTTAAACCAGATTGCTAGCCATTATACTTTTGGGTTTGTGTTATGTTTTGTCAAGTTGTTTCATTCTGAACATGTTTCATTCTAAATCTGCTACGTTCTAAACTTGTGTCTCATTTTGGATGTAAAGTCTTAGTGTCTTCCCTCTGAAGTAAAGTCTGAGTGCAATAGACTTTACAATCTGGACGTAAGTCTGAATATATTCTGCTTTTGAACAGATTTAGCCTTAAGGTCTGGACATAGTCTGAATAAACTCAACTTCAACATAGAGTTTGTCTTCTATTTTTTCCAAGTATAGACTTTAATAGTATTCTTTACATGTTTTATCATCTGCATAGTCTATTACTCAACAATTAAACACGTTAGTAGCCTTTGATTTATTTTGTCATCTTCAAAACATCATAAGGGATTTGGCTAACAATCTCCCCATTTTTTATGATGACAAAACAATCTCTGAATATGTAGATGTGTAATCACACGTTTAATAGATTAGGGCAATCTTAAAGAATAATGTAATTCAAGATAGCAAATAGATTGAGCATATAATTATATAGAAAAATAATCGCGTCTCAATATTATGCAATAAATAATAACAACCAATCAACACATATGCATATTCATATTCTCTCCCCCTTTTTGTCATAATCAAAAAGCAATAATAATGGAAATAGTATCACGAAGAGAATATAAAACGATAACAAATATATCTTGCATGAAATACAATTTCCAAAAAATCAGCTTTTATAAAGTAAGTCGAATATTAAGGATATGTAATAAAGCTCACTTTGATCATATATTTCAGCAAATATCCAATAAAAATTACAAATGCATAATAAAATTTACTTACTCTTTTTGTCATAAAAAATGATAATGAAAATAAAAGATTTGTTAATGACAAAAAGTAATAAAAGATAGAACTTGACAAGTTCTGTCACTTTTACCTTGTCATTCCTCTCATAATAATCAAGATCATGATTGATTCGAAAAGACTTTTCCATAAATGATCAATGCTCCCCCTCAATTTATTGTCTTTTTGAGGTGATCACAATTCTTTTTCTTTCCTTTTGGATTCACTTTCTCCTCCTTTCGTACGACACATAAGGGATTTCCTCAATAATTTGCAAAAACTTCGCTTTGAGCCTCCCAAAAATAGTACAAGATCTTCATGATTTTCCAATCAAGCTTTCCAAAATCTATATGGAAAATTCTTTTGCCATATGCAAATTGTTGTATAAGAGATAACAAGCTTTGCAAAAAATATCACGTAATATATTCCTTCAATTTGTGGATCAAACTTGCTAGATATAAGATATCTTCAAAGAATGTAGCAAGAGTATCCATAAATATGCAATAATATCTTTCAATATCAAAGGGATTTCTTTGAGCATAAATCTCAAAAATATATTATTGATGCATTTCACAAAAAGAAAGATGATATTTTTATCACGTGCCAAATCAAGTAAAAATAAATAAAAATTGCAATGCCTTATATTTATGATAAGAGATATTTGCAATATAAATTATAAGCAATCATCCAAAATAATAAATGCATGTAGAAATTTGCAAGGCGGGATGATAAAAAAAAAATCTCTCACACAAGGTATATATTTGAAATATACCATTGATAAAAAAAAAAAAAATCATTATCAATCTTCGCAGGAGATAGTTTTCTGATTGTAGGGAAATCTGCATAGATTCGCGGTCATTCTTCCCTTATAGGATTTCCTGCGATCTACTCATTTCCTTTTTGATATCCATCAATTTGGATCCATCCATTTTGTTAGAGCAAAATATAAAATCTCCATAGATAATCAAATATTCTTTCTAAACTCATCATAACAAAATATTTAAGGAATGAATATTATGCACAATAATATCTTGAAAAAGAAATTCTCACTTGGTCATAGTACGATAAAATCAGAGAGAATAAAATCTTTGAATATTCAAGAATATCTTGCATAATAAATTAATATAACGTAAAATAGATTTTCACTTTGCAAAATATAATAAAATTTGAGAGCATAAAATCAATGCAAATAAATTCAAATGTCTCTAAGTAAGATATCAAAAATAATCACACGATTCTTCCTTTGATAAAACCAATCATAGAATATAATCATTATAAAATTTGAATCAACCAAGGATATATCGAATATCAAACATAATAAGAATTATGTGCCCAAATAAAAAAAAAAAATACATTCCTTACCAAATTCTCTTTCTTCTTTTCCTTTATTTCCTGCAAAAACCACTCACATATTTTCTTTGGTATCCATTTTCTCTTGGGTTCATGAGAGTTAGTAGGGTATATTGTTTTTACCAAATCTTTCTTAATAGGTCTCTAAACTTTAGGACATTCTTTCTCAAAGTGTTCCGAGTCTCCACAATTTGAACACTTGAGGGCATTTCGACCAACAAGTTTTGTAAAGATCTTTTGAAAATGCTTCTTGTACGCAAGTCTAGGAGGTATTTGTCTAAGTCTCTCATTGACTTTAGGAAAATCAATTAGAGAATCACTTTCCTTATTGAAACCAAGTCCCGACTTATTATAGTAAGGTACTTGTACGAAAAGAATATTCCTTTTTTAAAGAATTATTTTCCTTGACAAGTAAATCTTGACTTTCTTTTGTTTGTAGAAAATCTTTTTGCAAAATTTCAAACTTTTCTTTTCGAGAAAAATCCTGTTGCCTAAGTCAAAAATTCTCTTTTTTTAGTTTAGAGATCCTTTTAAGAGAAGATTTGAGATTTAAGCAGAGCTCATTTATATACTTAAGAACTTTAGTAGGAATTTTTGAATGACTTACCTCGATTGCCTCATCGGATTCTGAGTCTGTGTCTGAGTCAGACTTTGATTCTAAGTCTGATTCTGATTCCAAATCTAAGTCTGAATGTGCTATTAAGCATATATTTTCTTGCTGGTAATCTTCTTTCATGGTTCTTTTATGGTCCTTCTGCTTGTATTGTCTTCTTCCACTGAATTTCCTTCATTTTCTATTTAGCTTTTTGATTTTCTTGATCATAAAAGCAAGTTCTTCATCGTCCATGTCATTTTCTGAGTCTGTATCATCAGAATCAGCGTTAGATATTAAAGCAATGGACTTTTTACCTTCAGGATCTTCATCGTTGATTTATTCCACTTCATAGAATTGAAGAGTGCCAATCGATTCATCAACGGAGAGTGGTATAATCCTCTGAGTCTCTTGAATTGAGGTCTTGACATGGTTTCAATCTTTGGAGAGACCTCGTAGAAGTTTGTTGACTTTCATTGGGATAGAAATTGGCTAACCTTGATATGTTAAACCATTTACAATTTCTGTAAAACGGCTGAACATATCGCCAATTGACTCTCCTTGCTTCATCTTGAAGGATTCATTTTGACCAAGCAGGAAGTTTATTTTTGTCTCATTTACACGATCAGTCCCTTTATATGTAATATGTAGTCTATCCCAAACTTCTTTTGCTGTTTCACATAAAGAGATTATGTTATATTCAATAGGAAATAAGGCACAATATAAAAAATAAATTGCTTTTGCATTAAGAGCTTCTCTTTTGGACATCTCTATCCGAGACATAGGAGCAGGGGGTTTGGTTTCTTTGTCTTTGCCATGTTTATTTGATGTAGATGCAGCAGTGGAATTGATTTCTTTTTCCACAACATCCCATTGCAAGGGATCTCTGGATCTTAGGAATGCCTTCATTTTGTTTTTCCAAACGTTGTATTCCTTCTCATCAAAATATGGTGGCCTAGTCTTGCTTTGCCCTTCCATAAGTCCTGGTGCCAAGATACTAGCCATAGAATATCTTTAGCTCAAAAGTAAAAACACTTTAATAAAATGAGCACTTGGCTCTGATACCAATTGAAAGTGCTAGTATGAACATCTAGAGAGGGGTGAATAGGTGTAAGAAAAATCTTCGCAAAGAACAATAGAAATATTTCAATTTTGAAATTGAGTCTGAAGAGCAACAAATTTTGATCGAGTTCAGATTTTAGCAGTTAAATAGAACTACAAACAAAATAAAGGAGTTTAAGGAAGAGAATAAAAACACAGAATTTATAGTGGTTTGGTTTAGATCAACCATACATCCACTCTTCCACGCTAATAGCCTTATGCTAGATTCCACTATGCAATATACAAGAGATTACAACTTTGAGTACAAACACTTAGTGATAGATCACACTATCTCACTAAATCGCTCTTTGGCATTTCTCTCACAATCACAAACGTTTAAGCTCACCAAAGAAAAGTGTGTGATCGAAGGTCGCTCAGACTTTGGAATTATAAATTCTATGCTCCGTCTCTTACTTGTTCATCAGTCTTTCATCTCCTTAAATACTCCTCCACTTCCAAACTAGCCGTTAGACAATATCTTAGAGGATTGTTTTCCAATCTACCCATTGGAAAAATTTGTATCTAGAAGATTTGGTAGCCATTGAGTGATAGAAGTAGAATTTCAAATTGATTTTGATTGCCTATACAAATAGAATATTGGTTTCCAACCAGAAGATTGAGTCAATCAATTAGATTGAGTCAATCAAATCAATCTTGATGTAAAATCCAAACCAGATTACGGCCCCATAGGCATAGCCATACTTCGGCGGTTGATTATGGCCCAATAGGCACAGCCATATTTCGGCGGTTGATTACGGCCTAATAGGTACAACCTCTATTAGGTGGTTTCTTAACCTAAATCATATCCTCACACGATTATTCCTCTACAACCAGAGACATTATATTTCACCATCAAATTCCTTAATTAAAATCATGTCTTTGCCTATTTTCTTCATATTAAAAATACTCGATAAAAATACTCGTGCGTGGGTACACGGTCGGCCTTAGCCAAAATACAATATCTTTATTTTATAAAATCCCACTAATTATATAGTCTATAAAAACATTTTTGGTGTTGTAAACCGATGCCCAATAATTTTCTAATTAATTACTAAAATTAATAAATTTTGGAATAAATACTCAAAATTACAATTCACACTCAATTTGCACAAAATAACAGTTAATTAAATGAACAGATCACACCACTGAAATCAGCATAAAATTTTGCTCACCGGCTATCTCGGTCTAATTTTCAAAAAATAATTAATTAATTAATTAATTGCGAAAATTAATTAATAAATACCAAAAATGCATACTTAGGCTTGTAATGCCTAATTAAATGACAATTCGAGTTCGGAAAATTTCCGAACTACTATAGATAAATACTAGAGCTCGACTAGGCTCTAATTACGCTATTCTAACCACCTAACATACAATAACGATTATTTAAATTGCTAATCTAATCTAACTATCCACCTTATCCATACTTAGTCTAAACTGATCAACCCGTAAGCGTCATTAACCTACTAAGTAGGGATTAGTGAGTTAAACTCACTTGATTAATGATCCGCTCGAATCAAAACGATGGGGACACGGCGGGGATCGATAAACTCCAAAGCGGGATTGCTAAACGGGGTCGAGAAAGGCCTGAAAATGGGCCAAATAGCAGCTACCAGACCCACTTGATCTAGTTCTTATTGGGACCGAGAGAGTCTGACCGGTGGTTGTGGTTGGCTCAAAAATGGGTAGGGATGGGTGGCAGCAGTGCAGCGGGGCTAGGTGGGGCCTCACGATGGCAAAACGGTGATCAACGGTGACGCATGACTTCCCGATGACCTGTTGGACGCACGAGCTGTGTGGGACGGTGCGGCTGGGATGGCGATGACATGCAATGAGCAGCAATGTGCGGGTGAGCGGGCTCTGGGGGTGCAACAACGAATGGCGGTGGCTCCTGCTTCGAACGGGTGGCTACAACGAAGGAGGGGGTATGGTCGGCTGGTTCCTGGGTTTTTCAAAGGCTTCAAGGGCTGGTGTGGGGGAGGCTGGTCGACGGTATGGAGGAGAGGAAGGGGAAGGAGACCATTTGGCTGGGAGGGGGCCACCTTTGGTCTTCTCTATTCTCTTGTCTCCCTTTGACTTGGCCCTACCACCTAGCTGGCTGCCTTAGCCAAATTCTAGCAGCCAACCTTCCTTCTATAAACCTTGAGTTGGTCCAAAAGTCATGGGCAAGGGGGACATACGAATTTGCATTGGAATTGGTTCAATTTCTATTCAATTCCCCCTCGATTCCACTCAATTCGGCTTCTAAAAATCCAACTATCAAGTCTTCAATCCAATCGATATTTTTCCTCACCATTAAAACCCACTTGCATCCCAATTTCGTGACAAAAAACAGTCATTTGAATTTTCTGGACAAAAATGACCATACCTTGATTTTTTTTCAAAAAGTCTCGGTTTGTAGAAAAATCTTCGAAAAATGAGTCGACGCTCCTAAAATGATTTGTGACATGATAGAACTTTCAATTTATGAATTCGGATTCAAATTTGAGGTTCATTTCGATCTAGCGTGATTTTAGCGTGACCTAGGCGACCCGATAGCTTTCAGAATTTTTTTTTGTGCAAATGGCCTGTGGTTGTTTTTCTTTGAGCCACAATGAACCCCTTCGACACATTGGAAACTCTCGATGGTCATGAAAATCTCAAGGTTTCAAATACGGACATAGGGTACCTAAAATGACAGAAAAATCGGTCTAGTATCGACCGACGAGAATTTTGCAATCAAGTGGAATCACCCACACTTTTGATCACATAGCTTAGTCGAATCGACCTATCCCTGACCTTTGGTCGATTTTGACAATGCCATAATGATCTCTGTAGATGAACACGGTCGAGTAGTCGTTTCCTAGTCGAATTCTCAAGTTTATTACATTAAAATCCCTTAATGGCTTCCTTTGATCGTCTAGTTATCTTGTGAATGATCATTTCTGAGAATAACACTATAGGCGCATCGATAAAATGCTCGATTTATTTAATTGAAAGCAGAACTGAAAATCTGGGATGTCACACAAGTTGGTGGAGCAGTTCTTGAAGCTGAACCCGTCGAGGTTCATGGGTGCTGGAGATCCCAAGATTGCATCACTTTGGATTCAAGATCTCGAGAAGGCCTTCTCACTTCTGTTTTGCAGTGAGGAAGAAAAGGTTGTCCTAGTAGTATATCAACTACAAGGTAACGTGAATACCTAGTGGAGAGCAACCAGAGGCACAGTATTCCTAGAAGGTGTAGTCCCAGTATGGAATGCTTTCCTCAGAGCTTTCAACAGCAAGTATTTTTTGGGTAATGCCTGATAACAAAAGATAGAGGAATTTCAGTGCCTTCGCCAAGGAATGATGACCGTTGATCAATATGAAGCAAAGTTCGCGAAGCTGTCACAGTATGCTCCAAGACTGATAGAGGATCTTGAAGATAAGACTCGGAGGTTCAGGAATGGCCTTCGACTGGAGTTAAAGAATCCATTAGTGCCACTTGACTTGAAGGACTATAATGAAGTATATAGTCGGGCCCAACTGATAGAGAGAAGTATGAGTGAGCAAGCTGCCTCGTTTAGGTCGAGGTTCAATTCTCATAGAGATAAGAATCGATATGGGAAGAAGCCCATGTTCGGAGGAAGATTCCATGTTCCACCTAATAGGAAGGGTGGAGTTGGCAAGTCAGCGCCGAATCAGGATGGCGTGTGTCGCTTCTATGGAAGACGACACGGTTCGGCCCCATGCTCTCGGAGGATGGGCACTTGTTTTGAATGTGGCCAGTAGGGTCACCTAGCTAGGGATTATCTCAGAAGACCAAGGGGACAACAGCAATTACCGCCACCGCCACCGATGGGTCTGGTTAGGGGATTAGCGCCGCAGATTGCACTGCAGGGTGGACAGATTAGACCTCCAGTGTATGCCATCACGAGAGGACAGGCAGAGGACTCGCTTGATGTTATTACAGGTACGGTTTTGCTAAACGACTTTGTTGCATATGCTTTATTTGACCTTGGCGCAACTCATTCTTTTATTGTTGAGCAATATGTTAAGTTGATAGGATTGAGTCCTGAGTTATTGGAGTCAATGGTTAGCATATCTACACCATTAAAGGATAAGGTGTTAGTTGCATTGGGTTGTTCTGGTTGCAAGTTAGCGATTGGTGAGCAAGGGGAGGATAGATTTGATAGTCCTAGCCATGTATGATTTCAATTTGATAATTGGCATGGACAAGCTCACCAAGCACCAAGCTAAAATGTACTGCTATCGTAAAGCGATTCAGTTTAACCCATTAGTGGGTGAAAGTTTCAAATTTGTTGGGAATCGAGGAAGACCCTCGATTTCCTTAATCTCATCGCTTGAGGCAAACCGTTTGTTAGACGGATACGATAGTTGAGGAGCTGAAGATCGAAGATATCTCAGTGGTGCAAAAATTTCCAGACGTGTTTCTGAAAGAATTGTCAAGCCTACCATCAAAGAGAGAGATTGAATTTGTGATTGAATTAACTCTCGAGACAGAGCCAATTTCTAATGCTCCTTACGGGATGTTGTTGTCTGAGTTGAGAGAACTGAAGGTGTAGATGCAAGAATTGTTGGATAAGGGATTCATACGTCCAAGTGCATCACCTTGGGGAGCACCAGTTCTATTCATGAAGAAGAAAGATGGTTCGTTGTGCTTGTGCATAGACTATCGTCAACTCAATCAGGTGACGATCAAAAACAAGTATCCACTCCCGAGGATCGACGGCTTGTTTGACCAGTTACAAGGAGCGTCGATATTTTCAAAAATCGACTTAAGGACAAGTTAGCATCAGTTGAGGATCAGAAAGGAGGACACACGAAGTTAGCGTTTTGTACTTGATACGGCCATTATGAATTCACTGTAATGCCGTTTGGTTTGACGAGCACTCCAGTCGCTTTTTATGGATTTGATGAACTGAGTGTTCAAAAATACTTAGATCATTTCGTGATCATGTTCATCAACGATATCCTAGTGTATTCGAGAAGTGCTGAGGAGCACGAAGGACATTTGAGGATGGTACTCTAGACCTTCAGGAATCTCCGTGGACCCCTCCAAGATAGAAGCAGTTATGAACTCGCCAAGACCAACAACCGTGTTAGAGATCAAGAGCTTTTTGGGTTTGGCAGGTTACTATAGAAGGTTTATGGAAGGATTTTCAACCTTAGCGTCACCAATGACTCAAATACTGAAGAAGGAATAGAAGTTTGTGTGGATAGATAAGTGTGAGCGTAGTTTCCAAGAGCTTAAGTAGAAGTTGACTACCGCACCTGTGCTGACCATTCCCTCTAGTCCTGTAGGATATGAGATCTATAGTGATGCATCGTTTAGAGGTTTGGGTTGTGTGTTGATGCAACATGCTAGGGTGGTTGCATACGTATCTTGTCAGTTGAGACCTCATGAGTTGAATTACCCGACACATGACTTAAAACTTGTGGCAATCATTTTCGCTCTGAAGATTTGGAGACATTATTTACGTGGACAAAGATTTCAGATCTTCACTGACCATCAAAGTCTCAAGTATTTATTCTCTCAAAAGAAGTTGAATATGAGACAGCATCACTGGATGGAACTTTTGAAGGATTAAAATTGTGATATTTTATATCACCTTGAAAAGGCGAATAAGATCACAAACGCCTTGAGTCGAAAGTCTTCAGTTGCATAGATGATGATCAAGGAATGGATTTTACTTGAGAGGGCTCGAGATCCGGCCTTCAAATTTGTGGTAGGCCACCTTTTAAATGTTATGGCCACCCTTAAAATTGAATCGGAAGTGCAAATCAGGATTAAGACATTTTAGTGGGCAGACCTAGAGATTCAGAAGATCTTGCAAGATAACACCGATAAGAGAGGCTGACTTTCAAGTTTCTGAGAATGGAACACTAAGGTTCCAAGGACGATTGTGTGTACTCGACGATGTAGCACTCAAGGATGAGATCTTGTCAGAAGCTCATCGTAGCAGTTACATCATTCATCTTGGCAGTACAAAGATGTATCAGAATCTGCATCTATGCTACTGGTGGTCCGGTATGAAGGCGGGCATCGCCAAGGATGTAGTAAAGAGTTTAACGTGTCAGCAAGTGAAGGCACAATATTGTAAGCCAGAAGGACTTCTACAACCTCTCGAGATTCTTGAGTAGAAATGGGAAGACGTCACAATGGATTTTATGACGAGCTTACTGATGAGTCAGAGGGGTAATGATTCTATTTTGGGTAGTGGTCAACAGACTAATGAAGTTGACTCACTTCATTGCATTACGAAAAGACCTTGATTTGGATAGACATGCAGATTTATACGTGTGTCAAATAGTTCATCTGCATGGAGTGTCGGTGACGATTACATCAGACCGAGACTCAAGATTCACAGCTGCTTTTTGGAAAAGTCCATAGACTACCTTAGGGACGAAGCTGCAGTATAGTACGGCATATCATCCTCAGACGGATGGCTAATCTGAGAGGACGATTCAAACCCCCAAAAACATGCTGCGAGCTTGCGTATTGGATGAATGTTGTAATTACTACGATGAGCTTCTAACAGGATCTCCTCCTTAAACGTTGCATCATCAGGTACAAATAATCGTCCTCGGAACCTTAGTGTTTCGTCTTCATAAATCTGAAAGTCAGGTTTTCCTCTTTTCTGCATCTGCTTACACGATCTTCTGAATCTCTGGATCTGTCATCTGAAGTGTCTTGATTCTGATCTGCACTTCCGGCTCAATTCTGAGAGTGGCCATAAGGTTTGAAAGGTGGCCTACCTCAAACTTGAAAACCGAATCTCGAGCCTTCTCAAGTAAAGTCCATTCCTTGAGCACCATATGCACAACTGAAGACTTCCGACTCAGCGCATCTGTGACCTTGCTCACTTTTTCGGGGTGATAAAGAATATCACAATCATAGTCTTTTAGGAGTTTCATCCAGCGACACTGTCATATATTCAACTCCTTCTAAGAGAATAAATATTTGAGACTTTGATGGTCAGTGAAGATTTGAAATCTTTCTCCACACAAGCAATGTCTCCAAATCTTCAAAGCGAAAATGATTGCTGCGACTTCCAAGTCTTGCATCGAGTAATTCAACTCATGAGGTCTCAGTTGATGGGACGCATATGCAACAACCCTACCATGTTGCATCAACACGCAACCTAATCCTCTAAATGATGCATCACTGTAGATCTTGTATCCTCCAAAACCAGAGGGTATAGTCAACACGGGTGCGGTAGTCAACTTCTGCTTAAGCTCTTGGAAACTACACTCGCACTTGTCTATCCACACAAACTTCTCTTCCTTCTTCAGAAGTCTTGTCAATGGCAACGCTAATGCTGAAAGCCCTTCCACAAACCGTTTGTAATACCCTGTTAAACTTAGAAAACTACTGATCTCTGTTACTGTAGTCGATCTTAACTAGTTGATCACTGCTTCAATCTAGGCTGGGTCCACGGAGAGTCCTTCACCGGACCTAGGAAAGCCACACTAGTTAGCCAAAACTCACACTTGCTGAACTTAGTGTATAGCTCGTGATTTTTTAGAGTCTATAGCACTATCCTTAAGTGCCTTTTGTGCTCCTCAGGGCTCCTAGAGTACACTGGGATATCGTCAATGAACACAACCACGAACTTATCCAAGTACTCCTTGAAGACGCGGTTCATCGAATCCATAAAAGTAGTTGGGGCGTTCGTCAGACTAAATGGCATTACAATTAACTCATAATGGCTGTATCGAGTACGAAACGCTAACTTCGATATATCCTCTTTTTTGTTCCTCAGCTGATGATACCTTGTCCTCAATTCAATCTTAGAAAATATCGTTGCTCCTTGAAGCTAGTCAAACAAGTCATAAATCCTCGGCAGTGGATACTTGTTCTTGATCATCACCTGATTGAGTTGTCAATAGTTGATGCACAAACGCAATGAACTGTCCTTCTTCTTCACGAATAGAACTGGTGCTCCCCAAGGCGATGCACTGGGACGTATGAATCTCTTATCCAACAACTCCTACGTCTGCACCTTTAGTTCCTTCAACTCTGACAAAGCCATCTGGTAAGGAGCCTTAGAGATTGGCTTAGTCCCAGAGGCTAACTCAATCACGAACTCTATCTCTCTCTCTCTAGCGGCAAACCTGGCATTTTTTTTTTTTTAGGAATACATCTAGAAACTCTTGCACCATTGCGATATCTTCAATCTTCTGCTCCTCTACAGTCATATCCACGATAGTCGCTAGATAACCATGACAACCCCCACCTAACAAATGGGTTGCCTCAAGCGACGAGATCAAGGTAACCGAGGGTCCCCCTCGACTCCCAATAAACTCAAAGCTCTCACCCCCTAACAGGTTAAACTGAATCGCCTTGCGATAGCCGTCCATCTTAGCTCCTTGCTTGGTGAGCCAGTCCATACCAATTATCACATCAAAATCATACATGGCTAGGACTATCAAGTCTATCCTCCCTTCTCGCTTACCAATGACTAACTAACAATCAGGACATCCCACTGTAGCTAACACCTTATCCTCTAATGGTGTAGATGTGTTAATCACTGATTCCAACAACTCAGGAATCAATCCTACCAACTTAACATATTGCTCAGCTTTTAAAGGAATGAGTTGCACCAGGGTCAAATAAAGCAAAAGCAGCTTGGTCGTTCAACGAGACCGTACCTATGATCACATTAGGCGCATCCTCCGCCTGCCCTCTTGTGATAGTGTATGTCCTTCCTTGGGCTAGAGGTAGGATCAATCCACCATGCGGTGCATTTGGTGACGCAATTCCTCAGCTCTAACCCATCGGTGGCAGTGGCGGTAACTGCTATTGTCCCATCGATCTTCGTGGACAATTCTTAGTTATGTGTCCTTGCTAGCCACACTCATAACAAGCACCCGTCCTAAAAGGGTATGGGGCTGAACCATGTCGTCTTCCGCAGAAATGACACACGGCATTCTATCTTGGCATTGACTTTCCTATTCCACCCTTCCTGTTGGGTGGAACAGGGTACCTTACTCCGGTCATCGATCTCTTCCCGAACCAATTCCCATCTCTATTTGAACCAAACCGCGACCTAGATGCAGTTGCTTGTTGCTTGTTCATACAGGTCATTGTAGTTCCTCAGGTTGAGGTCTGAGTCCATCTCTAAATCTCCTAGCTCGATCTACCGGATCCTCAACCAATCTAGGGGCATACTGCGACATTTCAACGAACTTCGCCTCGTACTAACCAACTATCATCGTACCTTGGCGAAGGTGCTGGAATTCTGCCATCTTCAACTCTCTGGCAGTCTCAGAAAAATATTTTCCTTTGAAGATCTTGACAAAGGTGTTCCACTCCGAAACCACGCCTTCAGGGAATACCATTCCTCTGGTGGTCATCCACCAAGTGCTTGCAATTCCCGGCAGTTGATAGGCTGTAAGGACGACCTTCACTGTCTTGGTGCATGTCAGTAGTGCAAAGGTCTTCTCTAAACCTTGAATCCATAGGGCTGCAGCTTCAGGGTCTCATGCACCAATGAACTTCAACGGATTCAGCTTCAGAAACTGTTCCACCAACTTATGCATAGGCCTCATGACAACCACGTTCCCAGGTGGAACCTCAGCATGTGCGACAACAGGTGTAGCAACGGCTTCAGCAGTGGCAGTAACAGCAGCATTGGCAGCGGCGGTAGCTACAGCTGTAGCGGCGGCGGTAATGGCGGCGGCTGAATTCTAGGCCTGCTGGTCCATCCAATTTCCCATCATCTCTAGCACCCACATGATCCCATCAATTCTTGGATCACTAGGTGTTACTACCCCAGCACAGATTGGAGGTGGTTCTGCTCCACTAGCACTGGCTTCAGCCTGCACTCTACTTTAGGCAACTCAGGTACCGACCCTCGTTGGCGTCCTACCCTGAGCAATAGGGCCTACCGCCCTCTTCCTAGGAGTCCTCTACTCCTGGTCACTCATGCTATAGGCTCTTTATAGACACCCGTTTTCCAATTCTAACACCAGGTTAGAATTTGAGTGACCACACAAACAAGCTATCAATCATCTATCAATCACATGCATAAAAATTAAAAAGCCTTTCCTACTATCCCATGACTCATTACACCATATCACTCTAAATACTAACTATCTCTGATACCACTAAATGGTAGGGATGTCACACCCCGATCCACGAGTGTGTACCCATCCCTGGTGGTCGAACAAATATGCGATGTTCTCAAGACGCGTTGCCAACCCATTCATTTTAATGCACATGCGAAAACGTATAATAAATCCCCTGACAATAATTAATATGGGATAGAAAAGCAAGAACCAAACTCATTCACAACCAAACATACTTTCATAAACACCTAAGGTTTATATATAAAAAGTCAGCCAACAAAAAGATCGGTTCGCAAAAAGGAACGGTCCTATGACCACTAGTTAGACACGTTCGCCGATCCCTCGGACTCCACAGGCTCCGGAGGCGTCGGGTCCTCTACCAC
This sequence comes from Eucalyptus sideroxylon, assembly GCA_014182405.2. Lineage (NCBI taxonomy): Eukaryota > Viridiplantae > Streptophyta > Magnoliopsida > Myrtales > Myrtaceae > Eucalyptus > Eucalyptus sideroxylon. The sequence continues at coordinate 98,721 of JABKBF020000017.1, read as the reverse complement.
ACCATCGGGAAGGTCAGCTACATCCTCACCTAGAATGACCTCAACTACCACAATAGGAATATCAAAACCCCCAAGGGGACCCACCCTAAAACCATTGGGTCCAAAGTGGAACCACGCTTTGAATTGATGAGGCACCCTATGAAACATGTCCTTTTCGACCCAGACGATGATCCTCACACGCTCATAGATCCAATGACTTTCGGGATTGGGATAACTAAAAACCTACTCGGTAGTCCTCATCGGTAGATCGTAACGCTCTAAAGGAATCGCCATCTACGAACCTAGAAATGATTTAGCCCACAACGGGGTGAGACAAGGTCTTAGCAAGTTCACCCCCTAAACCCCTATTAAGAAGGAAATACACCCAAAGGTGGCCTAGCCACACAATATAGAGGAATTACCTCGCCTCAATTCCTTCCTGCAGGTTAGCACAATTCATATTACTCAAGCATATGCAGTAATATCAATTCAAACAACTAGAACGCCAACACTTTCACATATCAAACAACCATAGGGGTCCTGATTATAGGGCCAAATCGTTATGACACGTCCCATACCATGCCACACAATTCCGTCCCATAATTCAGCACGTCAATAACACTTAGCATGTGTTCCAATTATTAATCACAGCCACACATGGGCACGGCCTACTCGAAGTTGGGCGGTCTATTGGCGTAGCCAGGCATCGTGTCACCCCCTTTGAGCACGGCTTCTCTTAACCAACACATGACAATTCAATCTCGGCCCAGGACACCTTACATTTCACTCAAATGCCTCAACTAAAATACTAGTCCTGGCCTATTTTCTTTGTATTAAAAAATCCGGGAAAATAGTCGTGTGTGGGTGCACGTTAATTCGAACCAGAAAAACTGATGCCCTCCTTTTTCAAACCCCACTATTTGCTATAATACTTAAAATCCATTTTCGATGTCCAAACCCGACACTTGGGATTTTTTGAATAAATACCATAATTTTTACAATCATTACTCAATTTGCACAATCCAACAATCAATTGCATAATCCAAACACACCATATAAATCAGCACGAAATTCTATTGACTAGCTATCCCGGTATAATTTACGAAGTTTATAATTAATTAAATATTTTCCAAAAATTAAATAAATAATAATATTTTATTAATTAAATATAATATAAGTTATTATTCAATAATTAAATAAATTCGAAATAATTAATTAATATAAAATAATTAATTAAGAGCCTAATCAAGATTACATTAATCTAATTGTCCAATTAGCTCTAATTAATTATCCACTAAACTAATCAAACCACTTAATCTAATTAGCTTCCACTAAGCTAATCTAACCACCTAAGCCTTGCTTAACCTAATCTAAATAACTCTTAAGCATCATTAACCTCCTAATCAAGGTTTAGCAAGTAAACTCACAAGATTTGCAAGCCGATAAGTTCACCACGACTAGGACACGAAGGCGAGTGACACTTGAGCCTATGGCGACACCAAGCCAGGTCCGGAAGGGCCTGGAAAAGCTCTACGAAGCCTCACCGCTTGTTGGTCTTTGGCTTATGTTCTTGGTTGGAAGGAGCTGCTCTGGTGGCTGAAACAATGAAAGAGGGATGGCGGAGGCAATAGCTAGTCCAGGCAGGCGCAAGCAGTGGTTCTGGCGGCCTTGGCGACGACATACGGCAGCTGGCGATGCTGGACGACAGCTCTGGACGCGCGAATAGCGGAGGACGATGGCCATAGACGCATGGGCAAGCAGGAGGTGCGGCTGGCGTGCAGGTGGCACGGCGGTGCACGGCTGGGGTCGGATGGGCGGGCGGCGAGGGAGGGGCTACTAGTTTATATTTCTACTGGTTCTCTCAAGCTTTTCTAAGCCTCATCCTTGGAGAAAGCCAAACTTCAAGGGAGAAGAAGCTTCAGCTAAAGAGAGGGATCCCCAAGAGCTCCCTTGGCTTAACACTTGTCCAATTCCTAGCTCACAAGCCCCCACCAGCCATCGTCCTTCATCCTTAGCCATTCACTCTCTTCAATCTTCCTCAAGAAGCTTGCCAATGGTTCCAAAATGTTCCTCCCCCCATGGCATACGAATTTTGCACAAATGCCCTTCAATTTCATTCAATTTCTCATCCAATCAATCCAAATTGAAGCCCATAATTCCAACCATCTTCACTTAATTCTACATTTTTCCTTGTCAATATAACCATCTTGAATGTCAAAAGCGTGACCAAAAACGGGCCTACGAATTTCCCGATTCAAAATAACCAAACTTTGATTTTTCGCCGAAAATCTCAGTTTGTAGAAAAATCTTTTGAAGATCAGTCGATGTTCTTAAAATGATTTGTGACATGATAGAACTTTCAATTTATGAGATCGGGTTCAATTTCACGATTAATTTCAATCTGGTGCGATTTTAGCATGTCATAATCTACAGGGTAGCTTTTAGGTATTTTTTGGTGCATTTGACCTGTGGTTGATTATTTTCAAGCCACAATGTACCTCTTCGACACATTGGCGACTCTCGTTTGTCGTGAAAATCTCAAGGTTTAAAATATGGACATAGGGTACAGAAATGATAGAAAATTTGGTCTAGAGCCGTTTGACGAAAATTTTGCAATTAGGTGGAATCACCCTCACACTTATCACATACCTCTGTCGAATCGACCTATCTCCGATCTCTGGTCAATTTTGATAGTGTTGTAATGACCCTTGCAGATTAGCTTGGTCAAGGAGTCGTTTCCTGGTCGAATTATCGAGTCGATTACGGTTTCACCTGATAGACTAGTTATCCCATGAGTGATCAGTTCAGGAAAAAGAACTATATGCACGTCGATGAAAAGCTCAACTTATTAAATTGAAAATAGAATTAGAAAATCAGGATGTCATAAACCAAGCAGCCATCCCCACTTGCCATCGCAAGCTTCGCTGAGCCGCTAGAGTCTTGCCGCGTCACTGTCGCACCCCACACGCTAGCTGCTCATCCCGTGCACCGTTTTGTCGTCCCGCGTGCCCAGGCTATCCCTTGAGCCTCCTCAGGCTCCGTCGAGCCACCATCTAGCCACCTGAGCCATCGTCCGCTGCCATGAAGCCCCGCATAGCCGCTGCAGTCCGTCCGCCAGCCACTCATGCTGTTTCCAACCCAATTGGCCTCCGTCCAGGCTCCCTTGGCCCAGCAATAGAAGCCGAAGCCAACAAGCCACCGTGGGCTTCAAGGCCCATTTCAGACCACTTTCAAGCTTTGTAGGGTGTCACAGCTTTGAATTTCGTTGCCTGTCTCCACATTGTCGTTGCCGTGGACTCATCGGATTTCAAAACCGGTGAGTTTACTCACTAATCTCCACGTAGGGAGTTAATGATGCCTAAGGGTTGATTAGTTTATGTTAAACTTGGATTAGGTGGTTAGTTAGAATGGATTAGCAATTTAATTACTCGTTATTGCATGTTAGGTGGTTAGATTGGCTTAATTAGCAACTAGATAGGTTGTATTATTTATCTAGATAGGTTCAGAATTTTTCCAAACTCGTTTCGGTATTTAATTAGGCTTTTCCGACCTAAGTTTACATTTATAGCATTTAATTGTATTTATTTAATTAATTTTGGTATTTATTTAATTATTTATTATTTTCCGAAAATTAGACCGGGATAGTTAGTGACCAAAATTTTGTGCCAATTGCAATGGTGTGCTTGGTTTGTTTAATTGAATGTTAATTTGTGCTATTTAAGTGATAATTGTAATTTTGGGAATTTATCCCAAAATTGAGTAACTTAAGTATTTAATTGAGAAACACCAAGCGTCGGTTTATAACGCCAAAAATATTTTGTGGACTATATTAAATGGTGGTATTTTTGGAAATGAAAATATTGCATTTTGGCATAGACTGACCGTATACTCACACACGATTATTTTTATTGGGTATTATAAAAATGGTAAAATTGTCAGTTGATAAGAATGATATACTATATCAGCCTGAGGGCCTCGATATATTAGCTTTGATGAGCAGTATACTATAGCAGCTTCGATGAGCTATATTATATAGCAACTTCGGTGAACAATTATAGATATCTTTTAGCTTTGGCGAGCATCTATTATATCAGCTTCGGTGAGCAATATAGATAAATAACAGCATCAGTGACCATAATTATATATATATATATATATATATATATTGTTAGCTTTGATGAGCTATATCATATATTTTTAGCTTGGGTGAGCAATGGTTGAATTGATTGAATTCATAGATGACATGGATGTTATTAGATCGATTGATGGATGATTTGATTTGAATTGAAGTGATTGGTTGAATATTTGAATTGTACTGACTTGCAGGAAGGAACTGGGCAAAGGTAAGACCTCTGTCTTGTGTGTGCATAAGTACCCTTTAGGCATATTTCCTTCCTAGTCGGAGCTTAGGGGTGAACTTGTTGAGACCTTGTCTCACCCCGTCGTAGGCTAACATTTTCAGGTCTTTAGATGGGAGTGCCTCCTGAACGTTTTGGCCCACCCAAGAAGGCCACTGAACAGGTCTCTCAGATTCCCCTCCCTGGGAGCCAAAAAGCCTAGGTCTACGAACTCCTGAGATCCATTGTTTGGGTTGATGCAAGTCTACCTTGGAGGGTACCCAATCAATTCAGATCGTGGTATCGTTACGGGCGAGATGGACCCAGGGAAGGTCCCCTGCAGGAATATGAGATCCATATGTTGGTGTTAGAGATCGTTTTTGGTGAGGGTACGGCTGATCCTCCTGGTGGTTCAGTAGTTGACCCAAGTTCCCCGCAGCCAGAGACCCCGGAGCCTTCGATTGGGGATTTGAATGCTTAAGGAGCCTGTAGGTTTTCTATCTTTTGTAGACTTGTGAATAGACTAGTATTGTATATATGACTTAGTCTTATATGTATATAAGTGTGTTATGGTTTTCAAAATTTTGACCCTACTTTTCTATCCCATCTTTGTATTGTCTAGGGATTTATTTATTCGCTTTTGCATGCGCAATTAAATGAATGGGTCGGTGACGCATCCTGGGACGTTGCAATTTAATCGACCACCGAGGGATGGGAACGTGCTTGGAGAATCGAGGTGTGACACAATGCCTGTTGATTCAAAGTCTGGATCTGATTCTCAAGAGATTATACATTTCCCGTGAGAGACTCTAAGGTAGTACTGAGAGGAGCATGCAAGTTCTGGATTTCAAACTCCATTGCATATTGTGGTTTTGTTTGGGCACTAGCTTCAGCAATGTACCGGTGAAGTATCTAGAGGTGAAGGAACATCGACCTGAACGTGTGAAATTCGTTGCTCCCCTGAACATTAGCTTCTTTGTGCTGACCCTTAGGTGAGACTTCACGAAAATGAGATGCAAAAATGTCTTCAGCATCTTGAGGAGATCGACTGATTCGATCACTAGTAGTTGGTTCGGTAAGAGGAGTTTTCTCACCTACTCCCCCTATCTTAGTCCCTTTAGTCTGAGAAGTAACTTCTCCTTCCTGAACCCCTTCTCTACCAACACGGGTTTGTTTACCAGTTCCTATCTCTTCAACACCTTGGGCATCAATTTCCCTTTTATCTTCTCCTTCCTTGTCAGTCTCCTCATGTTCTTTATTCACATTGGCAACTCCTTTTGAGTCATCATCCTCACTCTCTTCCACTTCAGTGTCTTCACCATCGCTCTCTTATTTTGATTCTTTCTCACTTTCATCCTCTTCTTCTTCCTCAGAATTAGATATTCCTTTAAGATCATGCAAGGCAATAGCAGAAATGGTCTCCTCATCATCTTCTTCCTCTTCTTCATTCTGGAGAAGAATAAGACGTTTTCGTTTTGGTGTTTTTGAGGAAACACTTTTCCCTTTGTGTTTCTCTTCAGCAGCAGATCCTGGTAACAGATTCCTTCTTTAGAAGAGTCAAGGCTCCAGAGAGATCCTTGAATCTCATCTTCGAAATCATTTTCAATCTAATTTGCATGGGAACAATGGTTCTGAAGCGAAGTTGGGATGGCGGTTGAATTTGAAAATGTTTGAAGAGTCTGGTTACCAATGTCGTGTATGGTAGTTGTCCTTTTCCCATCATAATAGTTCAGTATATGTGCAGTAGGATTGTGTGAGGGAGTGAGAAAGCAACTCCATTGCAAATGGCCCACATCATTTTTGCTTCGAATCTAGAAACATCAGTCTTTGAAGTAGCCTTGGGTCTGATGCAGTTGATGACTATCTTGTGCAACAAGATATTAGAAGCAGACATCCGAGAGTAAGTAATACTCCCCCTAGGAATCCTATCCCTTACCAGAAACTTTGTGACCTGCTCGTTAGACACATTAATGGGCAAGAATCCAATCCTTTCTACCCCCAAAATGTCAACCAATAGATTAAGATCAACATCAAACACTCTATCACACAAAGTAAATTGAACATGAGTGGGATCCAAGATAGATAGGTTGGAATAAAAGTACACTATCAATTCAGGGTAAGCCTCCGATGTCTCCACACAGAACTTCTCCCTCTGAAGTTTGGCAAACTTTTCTCTCAAGTTTACTGTGACATCCTTGATTTCGACCACTATTTTGGCCCCGACTAGTAGGCCAAAGCCCGATATGTCAAAGGTGAGACTTGGCCATGAGCCATCCCGTAGGCCGATAATAAGTCAATTGGCCGTTGAGGGATCGGTAACCCAAGGTCCAGTTATACAGTATTTGACTATGGAAAGGTTATTCGATCATAAGGAACGATCGTGGGACGATCACATACCATCATGGATCGAAGGACAGTCATGGGTTGATTCTGTTCGGTCATCACACCAGTTGTGGGTGATTCTACCCGATCGTCATGCTGGTCATAGATGACCATGAATTGATCCCATGTGGCCGTGAGTTGATATGAATTGAAAGATTCCACATGATTACATGACAACTAATAATTGACCATGGATTGAATAAACTCAACATGGTTCAATTTCGGACTGACCAGGAGTTGTGGTGCAAAACTTTGGACTAGTCACAAGATCGGCTATAAGACTGGTTGATTGGCCCAAGGATTGATCACAAGACTGGCCAAATAGAATTTACCCATGGGCCAACCCACGAACTGGTCAGAGGATCAATCGATTGGGCCAGGACCTAGCCAGCAAACCCAACTGCGACCCATTTTCTCGATAAAGGGAATTTTGAACTCGATTTGGCCAATCAAGCCAGGTTGCGTCTGGCTTTGTTTGGACATGGCTTAGGTATGAACCTTGGGCTAAATAAGGTTGTCAATCACGATCAAAATCGATTAATCCCTACCCAATGACAAGGTCTTCAAAACTTAGATATTTTCCTAAAGTGCATTCAATGTCTTTGGCTTGTAGTTAATTAATGCACATTGACTAAGGGTGGACACTTGGCATGAAAGGCTCTTACCTTGGAAGACAAGTTTGAAACTTGGACCTTGGCTCATTATTGAGGAGGACACCTAAGCCTAATTTGGAGATCTTGGAGGCCAAGAAATGGACTACATATCCATTAGAAGAAAGAGCAAGCAAGTCAAACATTCTTAGACAAGATAAGAGCATATTAATTACATTTGGCTTCTAGTTATTGAATGCGGAGATGAAGTGTCCAAGCTAACCTAGGACCTAGTTGGAAAACTTGGGAGATAAGGATGCCCGACAATTAATGCTTCTTGACCAAGTGGGATGCCTCCTTTTCCCGACTAAGAGTGTCACCTTTGATTTTCAAAATTTCTAGACCTTTGCTATTTGCCAATTTTACACATATTTTGGTGGTGCGAATTTGAAAAAACTTCCTGGATGAAAGTTGTTCTAAATATCTTGATCTAAAAAATAATTAAATTTTATATTTTTTTGAGGTGAAATGTTAGGAACGAAGGCCCAATCATTCACCATTTGGAACCTGTCCCATATAGTGAAAACAGTGACCAAGTTGCCTTCTCGAATTTTTATAAAACATTTTCTTTCAAATTTAACCATTATTCCTTCATAAAAGTTTTAAAGGACATCCATTTCCACAACATATAAGAATTACAAAGAGTTTCATGAAGATTTGGATTTCAAAATGAGTCTCTCTCTCCGATTATTGAATCTGCTCGACGAATGAATATTTGAGTTGTGTTCAGTGATTTTTTGCTCTTTTCATAGCACGAAATGGACTTGTATTTCTTCACAAAATTTTTTATTTAGGGTCTTATCTACAACACATTGAAATTTTATAATTTTTCAAGCCCATTTGATAGGGTATTGACGTTGATTTCGAAAATTGCTCGAAACTGTTTTCACCCCTGGATAAGAGGGCCACATGCCCAACTTGGAAGGGAAGGGGGCTGCACGCCTAGCAAGGCTAATCTAGAGTCTTCTTGATTTAGGATGAGGATGCATTAAATATCTTTGGACTCTATTTCTTCAATGCCAAGTTGAGGTGTCCCTTAAAGGAATAGGCCATAATGCCTCCTAACCTAAAAACTCGGAGAGCAAGTTTGTAATATGAAGATATCTAGCCTAATGATTACTCAAGATCCAAACATTAAATGGGAGAGACTTAGTCATTGCCTTATGTGTCCCATAGTAATTATTCCATGATGACTCAACCCCTTAGATGGACCAATGGAAAGATGAGCAAGTGTCGCCCCTAGGAACTAGACTTGCCACCCATCTCTTTAGCTTGCCACCTCCTCAACTGAGATTGTCCACCTACATGAAGATGATTGGTCCATATTAAAAGATTATCACGAGGGGTTTGTTTATAAAAAGAGGCATTCCCTCCCCTCATTTTCACACCACCTCCTCTTCCTCCCTCACTCTCTCGACCTCACCCTCACTATCGCTCTCTCTCTTTCTCATGGTCATGCCCTCTTGCTCGTTCACCAGCCTGCACATTGCTTAGTCACCTAGGCCATTCCTTGGAGTGTAGTAAGTAGAACTTACTTATATTTGGCTAGGACATTGTGTTACGCTATTCTGAGCGTGTGATGAGTCATTGACTGAAGTTGATTGACTTGTTGTTGCTTGAAGTTCAATTGTATTTGCTTGGATTAGTTTAGACCTTGTTCATTGATTGAGTTTGATCCTTGTTTGATGAGCTTTGGCTTGTGCTTTGGCTTGAGTTGTTTTGGAAGAAGCCCGGTTTGTGTGTTTATTTGATATGCTTTGATTTTTACTTTAATACAAACCTATTTGAAAAGCGTTTTTGTGAAAGCTTGCTCTTTCCTTACAAAGCTATTTCCAACCGCTTTCATAAGTTCATGTTCTAGTTCACACCTTTAGCTCTGAAAAAGGGTTTTGTCGACCTTAACGTACGTGGGATAATGACGGATCAATCTTCTCTTAATCTTGGTGCGATATCAAGGCATATCATTCCCGAGCCAACTTTGGTACTAGGTCGGTGAACATGTCACGACGGGCCAATCCTTTCATGGTCTCGATATAATATTGAGGGATATTATTCTCGAGCTGAGTCTGGTACTAGGTCATTGAACATGTCACGATAGGCCGTTCCTATCATGGTCTCGATGCGATATTGAGGTATATCGTTCCCGAGCCAAGTTGGGTATTAGATCGGTGCTCAAACATGTCAAATCAATTGCGATCCTTAATTCGTGCTCAACATGCTTAACGTCTCGGTTTTGGTAAGTCATTTCACACACTTATGCATGGCACGCCTTTGGGCCCTTGAACTAAAAGCGAAGATAAGGACCAGATTATGATGATTGATACATGGAGACATGATGGACTAATTCATGCCGTCAACCGATAGACTCAGTGACGATGCCCCCACGCCAACGGGATGCCTCATCAAAAGGACGAGATATTGTGATAATTCTAGCTGTCGCCCTTCGATTAGGGGACGTTGCTCAATTAAATTCGGATGCTCAGTGGATTTCGGAAGAGTTGATGGATTTTGACTATTAATAAATGAATCTCGTGTGCATGAGTTCCTCACATTATGAAATGGATTTTGGTTATGATAGCATATGAGTGAGGCATAAGTTCCTCGTATTATGGAATGGATTTTGTTTATGCTGGTATAATATTGAGTGAGGCGTGAGTTCCTTATGTTGTGGGTCAATATCAAGTTATGCTTGCATATTGTTGAGTAAGAATTTCTCATGTTTCATCCAAGATAAAGCTTTTATTTTGCTATTGATCTACCATCAACTAATGTCTTGGATGAGTTATATGCTTGTTGATAGGTGAGACATCCTCTTACCTAGAAATTAGTGGATTTTACTTTCTGAGTCCAAGACTCACCCCGTTGTTTTTCAGAATTGTAGGCATTGAGGTCTTCCACTAGTGCTAGAGTTATAGTCTTGCTAGAGGAGCTAAGGTTTACTCGATCTTTGAAACGTAGAAAATGTAGTGGTTGTAAATATAATAGCCCATGACAATGGAGCCTGTAAATGTAACTGATATAATTGTATATTTGCAAGTGGTTGTTTTCCTTGCTGCTTATTGCTGCCTAGGTGTTGTTTGTAATGCTTCCTCATGTGTTTAATGAAAAGATAAAAAGAATGGGACGGCGATGTGCCTAGGATGTTGCAAAAATAACCCCATCGCTTGTGACCCTAGAGATGGAGTTGTGGTCATGACATTTACCTTGATGGAATCCAGAAAGTCAAAATCCATAGTACGAGGGATGATGACCCCTCTGTTTAGCATTTGAGAGAAAACTTTCTTGTGATATTTTGAATGAAACAACTTCCCATTTTCTCCAACGATTTCAACAGCATCACCCGTTTTTGGTTGGAAATTTTTGAAAACCTTCTCATCATCATCTTCCTTTTTGTTCTCAGTCCAACCCTTCATCTCAAAGTGAGGATCAACAGGAAAGTTCGAAAATTTCTTTCCGACTCTTCCATTCTCTACCAACCCTAACTTCTCCATGGCTCTTAAAAATAGAATTTCATTTCCGTAACCTTTTTCTTTTAGGAAAGAACTTATGAAATCCATGGGACTTCCTCCATTTTTCAAAATTCACAATGCTTAAGAAATACCTCGGGCCTTCTTACCGAATAAGAGTTGCTTCCTCAGTAACTTCCTCTTTTATTGAACGGCGAGGAGAACTTCAAGGTGAATCATCTCTTGTGAGATCAAAATGCATCAGACCTTTAAGGACAAACCGAGGTCCACGACTAGCAATACGAGAAGATTTCCTCTTATAGGACATTGAAGTAGACTTGGAGGACTTCGATGACATGTTCGTATGTGAACGGTTGAGACATTTTGCAAAGGATTTGAGAGAAGATCAAGAGAGGCGAGGGTTTGAGAGTAAGACTAGGGTTTGAAGATAGTCTGATTATTAGAAAAAAGTTGAAGGTTTTAAAGATAACGAAGTACGGCAACCGAACCGTCATGAAAAGAAACTTTCGTTTTTAAAAGTTCAAAAATGTAACTATCTATAATTTTCGAAATAAATTCCGAAATATCAACAGAGATATTAAAATTTCCAAAAATATAAAAGGCAAGTAACAATTCAAGAATAATCATACCTGTTCAACAAGGAAAGAAACTTATGCACCAAAATTTAAAATAAAACTACCTGAGTTTGGAGTGCTTTCAGAAGGATGTATTTTCCATATGTTGAACCAATAAGTCTACTCACTTTAACCAAATGCAAGATAGATATTTAGATTTTCATGGATGGACCTCGAATAAGTTTTTCTCCAAAGGTTTGGTGAAGATATCTGTTAGTTGATTCTTTGAATCAATGAATTGAACATTAATTTTGCCATTTTGCACATGGTCTCTTATGAAGTGATGGAGGATTTTGATATTGTTGGAGAAATCTTCTTAAAGTGTTTTGAAGCTGACAAAACGTTTCCATCAGTTTAGTCTAAAGATTTGTAGACTCTGCTATTTAAAGTCTGAAGACCTCCTGACAGCCAAACTCAAGGCTCAAAGTCTATTCTCATTGACAGTTTCTAATCCGTTGAAGAAAGGCTATCCAGAACTGGATGTTTCATTAAGGATGTAACCTTATCGACTGGAGAAGATCTCCTGGCTGGATATGACATAACGGAATCCTTTATTTGATTTGGAGATTAAGGATCCGATGATTAGCGAAATATTCTTGGAATGTTCTACTTATGGAAACCGAGATCCTGATTGTATGGGCGAACATGATTGATGGGCTATCGACATGTTCCTTTAATAGCTCAAATGATCTTCCTAATTGATTCCGTCCAACGGGTAGATTGGAGGAATTCCTTTGGTAAGTGCCAACGGGTATGATGGCATAAAGGAGCATATAAGGAAGACGTTTCAGCTGTTTGAGTGTGTGCACGATAGAAGAATTCCAAAGTTTGAAGCTCCTTGTTCTTAGTCAATTCGTTTAAGCGAAGTCTTGTACGCAAAAGAGAGTCTATATTCGTAAGAAACCTTGAGGAAGTGTGGTAGAATATCTACACTGTGGAATCAAGGGAGAACTTTGCCGTAACATCTCTTTTGTTCATAGTGAAATCCAGCCAGTGGGCTATCAGTGCGGAAGAGTGGACGTAGGCTTGGAATAAGCCGAACCACTATAAACCTCATATTCAATTTTCTCTTCCCTACTCTCTGCTTTACTTTGATCTTAATACGTGTTCGTTAACGAAAGGAAAACTTCTTTCTATTGTTTATTTCGTATTATTCACTTAACACGAGAAATTATTATACACCTATTCACCCCCCCTCTAGGTGCTTATACTAGCTATCTCAATTGGTATCAAAGCTTGTGTACTCACTTTGTTTGAAGTGTTTTACTTCAAAGTTAAAGATCCATGGCTCGTATGTTGGCTCCAAGGCTAGTAGAAGGGCAAAACAATACCATATCGCCTTACTTTGATGGAAATGATTACAACATATGGAAAAACAAGATGAAGGTATTCCTAAGATCAAAGGATCCTCTGGAATGGGACGTTGTAGAAAAAAGAATCATTCCAAAAGCTGCACCTGTCTTAGAGAGAGGAAAAGATACTGTTGACTCTAGTGAAATGACTTAGGAAGAGATAATCCAGAGACAAGCTTTCGATGCAAAAGCAATTTATTCTTTATATTGTGCTTTGTCACCTACTGAATATAACATAATATCTTCTTATGTTAGAGTGAAAGAAGTCTGGGATAGATTACATATTACCTATGAAGGAACCGATCGAGTGAAAGAGACAAGAATCAACATTCTCCTCGGTCAATATGAAGCCTTCAAAATGAAATCAGAAGAATCTATAACTGACATGTTTAGTCGTTTTACGTAAAATCGTGAATGGTCTTGAAAATCAAGGTCAACCAATTTCGATCCCATGAAGGTAAACAAGCTACTGCGTGAACTCTCCAAGGATTTGAATCACATAAAGACCTCAATCAGAGAGACCCAAAAAATCATGCCACTATCTGTTGATGAGTTGGTTGGGACTCTTTAGTCTTATGAAGTGGAACGAATCAATGAAGACGAAGACCCTAAAGGTAAGAAATCCATTACATTAAAATCCAATGATGATTCTGATGTTACAGATTCTGAAGACGATATGGATGATGAGGAGCTTGCTCTCATGATAAGAAGATTCAAAAAGCTGAACAGAAAAGGAAGAAAATTCAATCCAAAGAAACAAAGTTTTCAAAAGCAACAGACTAAGTCTGTTGAGGATGATGAATCAAACAAAGATGTAGTCTGCTTTGAATGTAAGAAAAAGGGACACATCAGACCCAACTATCCTCTTCTGAGGAAGAAGAAAGGAAAAGCTGAAAAGTATCGAAAGGCTCTTAAAGCAGAAACCTGGAGTGATATAGAGTGTGAAGAAAGTGATGATGATTATGCCAATATATGTCTGATGGCACAATCGGATTCAGATTCAAACTCCGAAACAGACTCAGATTCAAACAGTGAATTTGAGGTGAGTCACTTCAAAATCCCTATTAAAGTTTCTAAATACATTGAAGAGTTGTGTTTTAGTCTTAAGACTTCTCTTAAAAAGATTTCCGAACTCAAAAGAGAAAATTCTGCTCTAAAACAACAAGAAAATGTTTTGAAAGAAAATGTGAAATGTTTAGACATTAATGTTTCTTCTCTTAGAGAAAGTGAAGATAATCTTTCAAAAGAAAATACATTATTAAAAAACGATATCTAAAATATTTCTAAAAGATTTTCTATAGGATCTGAGAAACTGGAAAAAATTCTTTCTGTTCAAAGACCTTATTTCAATAAATCTGGTTTGGGAATGATTGAAGAAACAATTCCTTTAATTGATTTTCCAAAAGTGAAAGAAATAATTAAGCAAAGACCCACAAGATATGCTTACAAAAATCATTTTAAAAAGATCTTTGTAAAACCAGTAGGTCACAATGCTCTCAGATGTTCAAAGTGCAATAGTGCAAATCACTTTGAAAAAGAATGTCCTATGGTTTGGAAACCTGTTAAGAAAGTATGGGCAAAAATCGCATATCATACTAACACCATGGACCCAAGAAAATATGGGTATCAAAGAAAGTTTGAGTTTCTTTTTTAAATGCAGGTCACTATCAAGAAAAAGGTAAAATGATATTTGGATAGTGGATGCTCAAGACATATGACAGGAGATTCAAATTGCTTCATAAAGCTTGTTCAAGTGAATGGTGGAAAAGTTTCATTTGGAGGAAATAGCAAAGGAAGAATTGTGGGATTTGGAATTGTAAAGATTGGAAACCTCACAATAAGCAATGTTTCTTTAGTTGAATGACTCAACTACAATCTGCTCAGTATCAGTCAGCTATGTGATACCGGTTTCAAAATCAACTTTCAAGAGGGAATATGTTCAGGAACTAGTAAAGATTCTACTCAATCATTTATGAGTCGAAGACATGGAAATATCTACCTCTTGGATGTGAAACCGGATGAATCGCAATGTCTAATCTCAATTCAAGACGAAGCGAACTTATGGCACAGAAAGCTTGGGCACATCAATATGAAACAGATAGCCAAAATTTCAGCAAACAAGCTTGTTCGTGGTTTACCCAATCTTTCATACCAAAAGTTTGATCTATGTACACCATGCATATTGGGAAAACAAGTAAGAAATTCCTTTAAACCAATAAATCAAGTTTCCACTAACCGTGTACTGTAGCTTCTGCATATGGATCTCTTTGGACGAACCAGAACACAGAGCATTGGAGGTAAGAAATATTGCCTAGTAATTGTGGATGACTACTCACGATTTACTTGGGTGTATTTCTTGGTAAGTAAGTCTGAAATTTTCTCTTACTTTGAAAAATTTGCTAAAAAGGTTCAAAATGAAAAAAAAGGGTATGTTATTTCAAGTATAAGAACAGATCATGAAGGTGAATTTGAAAATCAAGATTTTACAAAACTTTCTGATGAATCTGATTTTCAACACTTGTTCTCATCTCCATATACTCCAGAGCAAAACGGAGTTGTGGAAAGAAAGAATAGGTCGCTTCAAGAAATGGCTAGAACTTTTCTAATTGAAAGCAACATCTCTTCATGTTTTTGGGCTGAAGCAGTTTCTACAACATGTTATATTATTAATAGAGTTTTTCTAAGGCCTATTCTAGAAAAAACCCCCTATGAATTATTCAAAGAAAATAAGCCTATTGTTTCATATTTTCATGTGTTTGGATGCAAACGCTTTATATTAAAAAATGCAAATGATCGAGTTGGCAAGTTTGAAGAAAAGTCAGATGAAGGCATCTTTCATGGATATTCAACCACAAGTAAAGCGTATAAAGTCCACAACAAGAAGACTCAATCTGTGGAGGAATCAATGAATGTCAGATTCCAAGATTCTATGCAAAATGAATCTACTCAGACTCATCTTGAAGAGCCTGAACCTGCTCCAGACTCTACCAAGTCTAAATCTCGGGAAAGCAGCTAAGACTTTGAAGGACCAAAGAACAAATGACTGTTGAAGATTCAAGTGAAGGAAGTGATCATCAACCTGACAAATTAACCAGCAACTGGAAGCATAAGTCCAGTCATCCAAAATATCTTATTATTGGCGACATTAATGAAAGAATTCGCACAAGATCCAAAAGGCGCGAAGAGTCTAGTGCTGTGGCTCTTATTTCTGAAATAGAACCGAAAAGCATAGAAGAAGCTTTGTCTGATGAAAGCTGGATTGAAGCTATGCAAGAAGAACTCAGGCAGTTCAGCATTAATGATGTTTAGGAGTTAAATCCTAAACCAAAAGGTAAATCTATTATTGGTGCTAAATGGGCTTTCAGGAACAAGATGGACGAGAAAGGAAAAGTCATAAGAAACAAAGCAAGACTCGTGGCCAAGGGATATACACAAGAAGAAGGGATAAACTATGACGAGACTTACGCACCAGTAGTAAGGTTAAAAGCAATTCGTTTATTACTTGCTTTTGCTTGTTATAAGAATTTCAGGTTATTCCAAATGGACATCAAAAGTGCTTTCCTAAATGGATTTATCCATGAGGAAGTCTATGTGGAACAACCACCTGAGTTTGAAGACCTAAGGAAACTAGACTCAGTATTCAGACTCAAAAAGGCTTTATATGGTCTAAAGCAAGCACCTTGAGCTTGGTACGACAGGCCGAGTAAGTTCTTGATTCAAAAAAGTTTGTAAAAGGTAAAGTAGACACTACTCTGTTTATCAAAAGAGAAAGCAAAAGTTTTGTGCTAGTTCAAATATATGTCGATGATATTATTTTTGGATCCCCTAATGAAAGTCTGTGCAAGAAATTCTCTAAGACTATGCAGGATGAATTTGAAATGAGCATGATGGGTGAGTTAACCTTCTTTCTCGGGCTTCAAGTGAAATAACTAAAGGAATGAACTTTTATTCATCAAGAAAAGTATGCTAAAGATCTTGTCAAAAAGTTTGGACTGGACAATTGCAAAAAGGCTGATATACCAATGTCAAGTTCCTTGAAGATAGACAAAGATGAAGGAGGAAAGAAAGTCAATCAGAAGTTATACAGGAGTATCATTGGCTCACTTATTTATCTTACTGCTTTTAGACCTGACATTTTGTTTAGTGTTTGCATTTGTGCTAGATTTCAAGCAGACCCTAAAGAATCTCATTTAAGTGCTGCAAAGCGTATTATCAAATACATTGCTTCAACTTCAAGCATCGGCCTTTGGTATCCTAAAAAGGGAGACTTTACTCTTCTTGGATACTCAGACACAGATCTAGCCGGATGCAGAATTGATAGAAAGAGCACCTCGAGTACCTATCAACTACTTGGAATCAGGACAATGTCTTGGTTTTCAAGGAAGCAAAGTATAGTAGCTCTCTCTACAGCAGAAGAAGAGTATGTAGCTCTCGGAAGTTGTTGTTCACAAATTTTGTGGTTAAAACAACAGCTAAAAGACTTTGGAATTGAAGATTCATGCACGGAGATTAACTGTGACAACACCAGCGCAATCAATCTCACTAAAAATCCAATTCTTCGCTCAAGAGCAAAGCATATAGAGATTCGACATCACTTCATTAGAGATCATGTTCAAAATGGAGAAATTTCGATTAAGTTTGTTGACTCAAAGAACCAACCAGCGGATATATTCACAAAGCCTTTTGAGAAAAATCAATTTGAAATCATCCGCTCCAGACTCAACATTTTGAGGTTTGAAGAAGTTAAAGTCTAGAGACTCTCAGACTCAGACAAACAAGACTTTGACTGTAAGTATACAAGACTTTGACTGTAAGTTATTCTCTCTCTCGAATCTCATCTTGAAAAGGTACGATCATCAACCGTGTCTGATTATTGCTATCTCAATTGTTATCTTTCATTGACATGATTATTGCAACGTTTCCTTTTCTAAAAATGAGTTATTTTGAAATGACCATTTTCTAAAAAAAAAGGCAGTTATTTTTTGAAAATGCATCTTTTACTTTCTTTTATGACCTTTCGTATGCCTCTATTCAACTGTCCTATATACTGTTGCTTCTTCTTCGCTTTACTCTCAAAAACCCTAAGAAAGCACCGATCTTCCATTCATGTTTTCTTCTCTTGTTTAATCTTTGAAAAAGTTGTCATCTTTCTTGGGAAAAGTCAAGTTTGGAATCTTTCAAAGACTGTGAAAGATGTCGTCTCAAAGGAAGTCTTCGAGGATTGCAAGCAGGGAACCGCAAATGCGTGAGGGGCCTACGCACTTCGATCTCACCGAGGAAGAAGAGTCTCCCAGTCAGCAGCAGAGCCCACAACATTCTCAGTAGCGTCATTCTCCTCCATCTAGTCCACACGACGATGCTCATCGAGAAAATGAAGAAATCATCGAAGGCGCAGATCTTGTGAGAATTCAAAAGCCCACTTTTATTTACAAGCTTTATCGTGCTTTGAAAAGAGGAGGAACTCCATTGAACTATATCGATGAGTTTCTTAAGGACAAAGGGTATGGAAATGAGTACATCTTTTTACGGAATATGGAACCTTTGGGAATTGCCCCTACGGGATTGGCAGAAGAAACCCTTGCTAATATTCCAAGTGATCTGCGTGTTGGAGGGATGAATCAGCCAGATGGGAATGATGATGATAAGTTGTACAGTCAGTTTCAACCGAGAATGGGTGTTGCGGCAAAAATTCGGGGAAAAAGGACATAACTTCAGACATCTGAATATTCAGCCTTCACAAATTCTCTGTACTCGGTCTTGTGATCATATGGTGGTAGAACTGAAAATGGTGACTAAAATGCGTCTGAAGGAATTAAGCAAGGCGTTGGAGAAATTCAAGGAGAAGACTCCTGTCAAAACTCATCAAATCTCTTATGCAGCAAAAAGAAAAGGGAAGGAGCCCCTGGTTGCTCCATCCAAGAAAAGAAGAGCTCTCATCGTTGAGGATGAAGATGATGAGGAAAACATCACCATTTTTGCAATGGCATTGAAGAACCTGAGGTGTTCTGTTCCAGAGAAAGACTCAGAACAGAGGAATAGAGAAAGAGAAGAGAAAGAAGTAGAGGAGAAAGAAATAGAGGGGAGAGAAGAAGAAGAAAGAGATGCTGAGAAGGAAAGAGTTGAAAAAGAAGAAGAAGAGAAAAGAGATCAAGCAGAAGGAGAACATGAGGAACACTCTTCTCCACTTGAAGGCATGGAAACAAGGGGAGATTATGAGAAAAGAGGAATGTCCTCATATCCTGCTACTAGTGAGGGAGTTAGTTGCTCTCCAGCAGATCCAGAGGACATTATGCCTCTCAATTTCCTGATGAAGGACATGATGTTTCTTCGCCAAATCTGCGTGATTATGCTGATCTGCCATCGTCTGCCTTTACTCCATCAGATCATGCCGAAGCCAGTACGCAGACCATAATTCAGCAGATTTTCACAGAATTCTGGATGTTCTCTTGGAAATGCGAGGTCAGATATATGCTTTGGGATGCGAAGTTTAGAATTTGCAGAATGCAGGTCAAGCTTCTTCGGGTTCCTTGAATGATCATATCCAAGCCATTTCTCTTCAGATTCAGGCTAATGCTAAGGGTGAGGAGGTTACACAACTGAAGGAAGACTTGAAAAGGCTAGAAGGCATTGTTCAGTCAATGGGAGATTTCCAGCTTGTTCGTGTTCCCAAGCAATCTTGACTCTATTCCATTTTCATTTAAACCTTTTTTATGCTGACAAAAATGGGGAGAAATGCAAGATTTGAAACTTTGACTTTTTAATCGTTTGGATTGTTTGACTTGGATTGTTTTGATGTTTGACTTGACTTTTGTGTCTGGATGTGGACTGAATTTGGGATTTGGATTTGACTGCTATTGATATCTTATGGATGTCTTTATCACATACAAGACTAACCTATTTTCCGTGGTTGCAGATTCTAGTGTTATCATTCCTTAAGCCATTTATCTTTATAAGATATCCATATTTGTTTGAGTAATGTTTTGTAGGTCAAAGTTCTCCAAATCTGCAGGAAAGTTTTGTCACCATCAAAAAGGGAAAGATTGTTGGAAAAATCTTCTTGAAGTGTTTTGAAGTTGACAAAACGTTTCCATCGATCTAGTATGAAGATTTGCAAACTTTGCTATTTAAAGTCTAAAGACCTCCCGACAGCCAGACTCAAGACTCAAAGTCTATAATCATTGACAATTTCTAATCCGTTGAAGAAAGGCTATCCAGAACTGGATGTTTCATTAAGGATGTAACCTTATCAATTGGAGAAAATCTCTTGGCTGGATATGATATAACGGAATCCTTTATTTGATCATGATTGATTAGGAGATTAAGGATCCGATGATTGGCGAAATATTCTTGGAATGTTCTACTTATGGAAACCGAGATTCTGATTGTATGGGCGAACAGGATTGATGGGCTATCGACATGTTCCTTTAATAGCTCGAATGATCTTCCTAATTGATTCCGTCCAATGGGTAGATTGGGGGAATTCCTTTGTTAAGTGCCAACGGGTATGATGGCATAAAGGAGTATATAAGGAAGACGTTTCAGCTGTTCGAGTGTGTGCACGATAGAAGAATTCCAAAGTCTGAAGCTCCTTGTTCTTACTCAATTCATTTGAGCGAAATCTTGTACGTAAAAGAGAGTCTATATTCGTGAGAAACCTTGAGGAAGTGTGGTAGAATATCTACACTGTGGAATCAAGGGAGAACTTTGCTGTAACATCTCTTTTGTTCATAGTGAAATCCAGCCGATAGACTGTCAGTGCGGAAGAGTGGACGTAGGCTTGGAATAAGCCGAACCACTATAAACCTTGTGTTCAATTTTCTCTTCCCTACTCTTTATTTTACTTTGATCTTAATACGTGTTCGTTAACGAAAGGAAAACTTATTTCTATTGTTTATTTCGTATTGTTCACTTAACACGAGAAATTATTATACACCTATTCACCCCTCTCTAGGTGCTTATACTAGCTATCTCAAATATGTTTTGCCCTTGAATGAAGAATAGGATTTTTTGTAAGATTGATCACACTTGTGTTGTCACATCTAATTTTGGTGCAAGGTTCTTCTATTCCAAAATCCCTTAGTTATTGCCTGATCCAGAGAATCTATGAACAACAACTTCCAATAGCAACATATCCTGCTTATGCTGTTGAGAGTGCCACAATATTCTACTTCTTTAAGAACCAGGACACTAACCATTGTCCTAACAGTTGACATGTTCCTAAAGTGTTTTTCCTGTCAACTCTATAACCGGCAAGATCAACATCAAAATAACCAAGTAATGTGAAGTCTCCACCTCTTTGATACCACAGACCTAACTTTGGTTAAGTTGTAATATATTTGATAATATGTTTGATAGCACTAAGATGAGACAATCTTAGTTTAGCTTGAAATTGAGCACACATACACACACTGAATAGAATATGAGGTCGAGAGGTAGTGAGATAAAGAAGAGAGCCAGTCATACTTCTGTATGTCTTTTGGTCAACTTTCTTTCCACCTTCATCCTTGTTAAGTTTTGAAGAACTTGACATGGGAGTCTTAATTTTCTTGCAGTTTTACATCCCAAACTTCTTGATAACGTCTCTGGCATATTTCTCTTGATAGATAAATGTTCATTTCTTTGATAGTTTGACTTGTAGACCTAGAAAGAAGGTTAATTCACCCATCATGCTCATCTCAAATTCTTCCTGCATAGACTTTGAGAATTTATTGCACTTATTTTCGTTAGATTATCCAAAGATTATATCATCTGCATATATTTGAATAAGTAGAAAATCTTTTTCTTCATTTTTGATAAATAAGGTTGTATCAACCATTCCTTTTTTAAAACCATTACTTACCAAGAACTTACTCAATCTTTTATACCAAACTTGAGGTGCCTATTTTAGACCATACAATGCCTTCTTCGGTTTATAGACAAAGTCTGATTTTCTGGGATCTTCAAATCCTTGTGGTTGTTCCACGTAGACTTCTTCTTGTATGAATCCATTTAGGAAAGTACTCGTGACATTCATTTGGAATAACTTGAAATTATGAAAACATACATATACAAGCAATAGTCTTATGGCTTCTTGTTGGAGAAATCTTTTTGAAATGTTTTGAAGCTGACAAAACATTTCCATCAGTCTAGTCTAAAGGTTTTGCAGACTCTGCTATTTAAAGTCTGAAGACCTCCGGACAGCCAGACTCAAGACTCAAAGTCTATCCTCATTGACAGTCTCTAATCCGTTGAAGAAAGGTTATCCAGAACTGGATGATTCATTAAAGATATGACCTTATCAAGTGGAGAAGATCTCGTGGCTGGAAAAGACATAATGGAATTCTTTGATTGGTCGAGATTGACTCAATGATTGAAGATCCGATATTTGCCTGAATATTCTTGGAATGTTCTACTTATGGAAACCGAGATCCTGATTGTATGGGCGAACAGGATCGATGGGCTATCGACACGTTCCTTTAATAGCTCGAATAATCTTCTTAATTGATTCCGTCCAACGGGCAGATTGGAGAAATTCCTTTGGTAAGTGCCAACGGGTATGATGGCATAAAGGAGTATATAAGGAAGACTGATAAAGTTGTTCGAGGTGTGCGCGATAGAAAAATTCCAAAGTCTGAAAGCTTCCTATTGTTTAGACAATTTCTTTGAGCGAAAAATTGTATTCAAAAGAGAGTATATATTTGTGAGAAACCCTGAGGAGGTGTGATAGAACATCTACACTGTGGAATCAAGGGAAAGCTGTGGTGTAACTTCTCTTTTGTTCATAGTAGAATCCAGCCGATGGGCTGTCAGTGCGGAAGAGTGGACATAGGCTTGGAATAAGCCGAGCCACTATAAACCCTGTGTTCAATTTTCTCTTCCTTACTCTCTTTACCTTAATCGTATTTCATTTTGTTAATCAAGAAAGAATTTCCTTTCTATCGTTTGCCAAGAATCGTTTTCGTATCTCGATAAATTGTTTGTGCACCTATTCACCCCCCTCTAGGTGCTTATACTAGCTATCTCAATTGGTATCAGAGCTCATGTGCTCACTTTATTTGAAGTGTTTTACTTCAGAGTAAAAGATCCATGGCTAGTATGTTGGCTCCAAGGCTAGTAGAGGGGCAAAGCAACACGAGACTGCCTTACTTTGATGGAAAGGACTACAACATATGGAAGAACAATATGAAGGTGTTCTTAAGATCAAAGGATCCTCTGTAATGGGACGTTGTAGAAAAAGGAATCATTCCTAAAGATGCATCTATCTCAGAAAGATGAAAGGACACTATTGAGTCCAACGAAATGAGTCAGGAAGAGATAATCAAGAGTCAAGCTCTTGATGCAAAAGCAATTTATTCTTTATATTGTGCTTTATCACCTACTGAATATAACATAATATCTTCTTGTGATACAGCCAAAGAAGTCTGGGATAGATTACATATTACTTATGAAGGAACAGATCGAGTGAAAGAGACTAGAATCAACATTCTTCTTGGTCAATACGAAGCCTTCAGAATGAAATCAGGAGAATCTATAACTGACATGTTTAGTCGTTTTACAGAAATCGTGAATGGTCTTGAAAATCAAGGTCAACCAATTTCTGATCCTATGAAAGTGAACAAGCTACTGCGTGGACTCTCCAAGGATTGGAATCACATAAAGAACTCAATCATAGAGACCCAAAGAATCATGCCATTGTTTGTTGATGAGTTGGTTGGGACCCTTCAGTCTTATGAAGTGGAACGAATCAATGAAGACGAAGATCCTAAAGGTAAGAAATCTATTGCATTAAAATCTAATGATGATTATGAAGTAACAGATTCTAAAGACGACATGGATGATGAAGAACTTGCTCTCATGATAAAAAGATTCAGAAAGCTGAATAGAAAAGGAAGAAGATTCAATGCAAAGAAACAAAGTTTTCAAAAGCAACAGACCAAGTCTGTTGAAGTTGATGAATCAAACAAAGATGTAGTCTGCTTTGCATGTAAGAAAAAGGGACACATCAGACCTAACTGTCCTCTTCTAAGGAAGAAGAAAGGAAAAACTGAAAAATATCGAAAAGCTCTCAAAGCAGAAACCTGGAGTGATATGGAGTGCGAAGATAGTGATGATGATTATGCCAACATATGTCTAATGGCACAATCGGATTCAGAATCAAACTCCGAGACTGATTCAGATTCAGAAAGTGAATTCGAGGTAAGTAACTTCAAAATCCCTATTAAAGTTTCAAAATATATTGATGAGTTATGTTTTAGTCTTAAGACTTCTCTTAAAAGAATTTCTAAACTCAAAAAGGACAATTCTGCTTTAAAACAACAAGAGAATGTTTTGGAAGAAAAAGTGAAATGCTTAGACCAGAATGTTTCTTCTCTCAAAGAAAGTAAAGATAATCTTTTAAAAGAAAATGCATTTTTGGAAAATGACATTTCAAATATTTCCAAAAGAATTTCTCTAGGATCTGAAAAACTAGAGAAAATACTTTCTGTTCAAAGACCTTATTTCAATAAATCTAGTTTAGGAATGACTGCTGAAACTATTCTTTTAATCGATTTTCCTAAAGTAAAAGAAAGAATCAAACAAAGACCCACAAGAAATACTTACAAAAATCATTTTGAAGGGACCTTTGTAAAACCAGTAGGTCGCAATGTTCTTAGATGTTCAAAATGCAATAGTGCAGATCATTTTGAAAAAGAATGTCCTATGGTTTGGAGACCTGTCAATAAAATCTGGGCAAAAACCATATATCAGACTAACTCAAAAGGATCCTAGAAAATATGGGTACCAAAGAAAGCTTGAGTCTCTTTTTAAATGCAGGTCACTATCAAGAAAAAGGTGAAATGGTACCCGAATAGTGGATGCTCGAGACACATGACATGAGATTCAAATTGCTTCATAAAACTTATTCAAGTGAATGGTGGAAAAGTCTCATTTGGAGGAAACAGCAAAGGAAAAATAGTTGGATTTGGAACTGTAAAGATTGGGAACCTCACAATAAGCAATGTTTCTTTAGTTGAAGGGCTCAATTACAATTTACTCAGTGTCAGTCAATTGTGTGATGCCGGTTTTAGAATCAACTTTCAAGAGGGTATTTGTTCAGGAACCAATAAAGACTCCACTCAGTCATTCATGGGTCGAAGACATGGAAATATCTACCTCTTGGACGTAAAGCCAGATGAGTCGCAATGTCTAATCTCAATTCAAGACGAAGCGATCTTATGGCACAAAAAGCTTGGGCATATTAACATGAAGCAGATAGCCAAGATCTCAACAAAGAAGCTTATTCGTGGTCTATCCAGTTTATCATATCAAAAGTCTGATCTATGTACACCATGTATATTGGGAAAACATATAAGAAATTCCTTTAAACCAATAAATCAAGTTTTCACTAACCGTGTACTGCAGCTCTTGCATATGGATCTCTTTGGACCAACAAGAACGCAGAGCATTGGAGGTAAGAAATATTGCCTAGTAATTGTGGATGATTACTCACGATTTACTTGGGTATATTTCTTAGCAAGTAAGTCTGAAACTTTCTCTTACTTTGAAAAATTTGCTAAGAAGGTTCAAAATGAAAAATGGTATGTTATTTCAAGTATAAAAACAGATCATGGAGGTGAATTTGAAAATCAAGATTTTGCCAAATTTTGTGAAGAATCTGGTTTTCAGCATTTGTTCTCTTCTCCATATACTCCAGAGCAAAACGGAGTTGTGGAAATGAAGAATAGATCTCTTCAAGAAATGGCTAGAACTCTCTTAATTGAAAGTAATATCTCTTTACGATTTTGGGCTGAAGTAGTTTCAACATCATGTTATATTATCAATAGAGTTTTTCTAAGACCTATTCTAGAAAAAACCTCCTATGAACTATTTAAAGAAAAGAAGCCTATTGTTTCATATTTGCATGTATTTGGATGTAAATGTTTCATATTGAAAAATGCAAATGATCGAGTTGGTAAGTTTGAAGAAAAGTTAGATGAAGGCATCTTCCTCGGATATTCAACCACAAGCAAGGCATATAGAGTCTACAATAAGAAACTCAAACAAGTGGAAGAATCAATGAATGTCAAATTCCAAGATTCTACACAAAATGAATCCATTCGAGACTCATCTCGAAGAGACGGAACTGCTCCGAGACTCTACAAAGTCTAAATCTCAAGAAGCAACTCGGACTTTAAAGGACCAGCAACAAGTGATTGTTGAAGATTCAAGTGAAGGAAGTGACCATCAATCGATAAATTAACCAGCAAATCGGAAACATAAGTCCAGTCATCCCAAAGATCTTATTATTGGCGACATCAATGAAGGAATTTGCACAAGATCTAAAAGGCGAGAAGAGTCTAGTGCTATGGCTCTTATTTTTTGAAATAGAACCCAAAAGCATAGAAGAAGCTTTATCCGATGAAAGCTGGATTGAAGCTATGCAAGAAGAACTCAAACAATTCAGAATTAATGATGTCTAGGAACTGACTCCAAAACCAAAAGGTAAATCAATTATTGGAGCGAAATGGGTTTTCAAGAACAAGATGGATGAAAAAGGAAGAGTCATAAGAAACAAGGCTAGACTTGTGGCCAAGGGATACACACAAGAAGAAGGGATCGACTATGACGAGACTTACGCACCAGTAGCGAGGTTAGAAGCAATTCGTTTATTACTTGCATTTGCTTGTCATAAAAATTTCAGGTTATTCCAAATGGATGTCAAAAGTGCTTTCCTAAATGGATTTATCCATGAGGAAGTTTATGTGGAACAACCACCTGGGTTTGAAGACCCAAGGAAACCAGACTCAGTATTCATACTCAAAAAGGCTCTATATGGCTTGAAACAAGCACCTCGAGCTTGGTATGACATATTAAGTAAGTTTTTAATTCGAAATGGTTTTGTTAAAGGTAAAGTAGACACTACTCTTTTTATTAAAAGAGAAAACAAAAGTTTTCTACTTGTTCAAATATATGTCGATGATATTATTTTTGGATCCTTTAATGAAAATCTATGCAAGAAATTCTCTAAGACTATGCAGGATGAATTTGAAATGAGCATGATGGGTGAGTTAACCTTCTTTCTTGGACTTCAAATAAAACAATTGGAGGAAGGAACTTTCATTCATCAAGAAAAGTATGCAAATGATCTTGTTAAAAAGTTTGGACTAGGCAATTGCAAAACGGCTGATATACCAATGTCAAGTTCCTTGATGATAGACAAAAATGAAGGAGGAAAGAAAGTCGATTAAAAGATATACAGGAGTATCATCGGATCACTTCTTTATCTTACTGCTTTTAGACCCGACATTTTGTTTAGTGTTTGCATTTGTGCTAGATTTCAATCAGACCCGAAAGAATCTCATTTAAATGCTGCGAAGCGTATTATCAAATATATCTCATCAACTTCAAGCTTTGGTCTCTGGTATCCAAAAATGGGAGACTTTACTCCTCTTGGATATTCAAACGCAGACCTTGTTGGATGCAGAGTCAATAGAAAGAGCACCTCGGGTACCTGTCAACTACTTGGAGGCAGGACAGTATCTTGGTTTTCAAGAAAGCAAAGTACAGTAGCTCTCTCTATAGCAGAAGCGGAGTACATAGCTCTCGGAAGTTGTTGTTCACAAATTTTGTGGATAAAACAACAGCTAAGATTAATTGCGACAACACCAGCGCTATTAATCTCACCAAAAATCCAATTCTCCACTCAAGAGCGAAGCATATAGAGATTCGACATCACTTTATTAGAGACCATGTTCAAAATGGAGATGTTTCGATTCAATATGTTGATTCAAAGAACCAACTGGTGGATATATTCACAAAGCCTCTAGAGAAAAATCAATTTGAAACCATCCGCTCCAGACTCAACACTTTAAGGTATGAGGAGATCAAAGTCTAAGAACTCTCGGACTCAGACATACAAGACTTTAACTGTAAGTTAGTCTTGGTACGACCATCAGACTATAAGTAAGTCTTTCTCTCTCTCGAATCTTATCTTGAAAAGGTACGATTGGCAACCGTGTTTTATTGCTATCTTTAATCGGCGTAATTATTGCATCGTTTCCTTTTCGAAAAAGAAGTTATTTTTTGAAATGACTATTTTCGCGGAAAAAGGTTAGTTATTTTTTAAAAAGGCATCTTTTACTTTCCTTTGTGACGGTTCATTTATCTTTTTAACCGATCGTGCACTGTTGATTCCTCTTCACTTTACTCTCGAAAACCCTAGAAAGCATCGATCTTCCATTCTCATTTTTCTCCTTTGTTTAATCTTCGAAAAAGTTGTCATCTTTCTTGGGAAAGTCAAGCAAGGAATCTTCCAAAATCTGAGAAAGATGTCATCTTCAAGAAAGTCGTCGAGAATCGCAAGCAGGGGACCACGGCGAATGAGTGAGGGGCCTACGCACTTCGATCTTACTGAAGAAGAAGTGTCTCCAGAACAGCGACAGAGCCCACAACATTCTCAGCAGTGTCATTCTCCTCCATCTAGTCCTCAAGGCGTTGATCATCAACAAGAGGAAGAAATCATTGAGGATGCAGACCCAGTAAAAGTTCAAAAGCCTGCTTTTATTTATAAGCTGTATCGTGCCTTAAAAGGAACTCGTACTCCCTTGAACTATGTCGATGATTTTCTTAAAGACAAAGGATATGGGAACGAATATATCTTTTTGCGAAAAATGGAAAGCCTGGGAATTGCTCGTAAAGGGGTGGCTGAGGAAACCCTTGCGAATATCCCAAGTGATCCTCGTGATTGGGGACCGAATCCTGTAGATGGGAATGACGATGACAAATTATACAGCCAATTTCAACCAAGAATGGGTGTTGCGATTAAAGTCGAGGAAAAAGGGGAGATTTGTTCAGATCGAAGGAACAAAAGGATTTGTACTCGAAATTGCTGAAGTGTGGGGTAATAAACCCTAGAAGTGTGGATTTTGACTTTCTGGATGCTGTGAATGTGAACTTGAGGGAGAAGTTCGGTTATCTTCAACTTGAGACGTTTTGCTCTGACACTACAGAGGCCTATCCTGAACTAACCGCATATTTCTATTCAAATCTTAGCTTTTTGGATGCAAATAGATTTTCTTTCAGTGTCAAAGATCAGGATTATGTTGTGGACATGAATATGCTGGCAGATGTGTTAGGAGTTGAAAGAGGAAGATATCAACCAATCAAAGTTTCCATTGCTCAGGCCACATTGGAACTTGTGAAGGATAGGAGAACAGAGGAGAAGATCACCTACCTAAGGATGAGTGCATTCAATATCTTGCTTCACAAGATTGTGATCAATTGCCTCCGACTGAAATCAACCTCCAAGACTGATGTTTCAAGTTCAGAGGCAAAGCTGATGTATGCCATCCTCACGGGGAAAAGGTTTTCTCTCCCTCATACTATCATGTTCCATATGTATAGAGTGATAATGAAGGATAGAGGTCAACTCCCTTACCCAAGCTTTGTGACAAAGTTATTTAGACATCTGAATATTCAGCCTCCGCAAATCTTTTGTGTTCGATCGTGCGATCATATGATGGTAGGACTAAAGATGGTGAGCAAAATGTGTTTGAAAGAACTGAACAAGGAGTTGGAGAAATTCAAGGAGAAGACTCCAGTCAAAGCTCATCAAACTTCTTCAAAAAGGAAAGGAAAGGAGCCCTTGGTTGCTTCAAAACCAAAAAGGAGAGCTCTTATTGTGGAAGATGAAGAAGATGATGACCTTACCATTTCTGCCATAGCTTTGAAAAAGCTAAGTCGTACTGTTCCAGTCAATGGAACAACGTGAGGCGAAAGAGAAGGAAAGAGAAGGCCAAGAGGAAAGAGCAGGACAGGAAGAAGGAAGAGAAGAAGAAGAAGGAGAAGAAGAAGGCAAAGAAGAAGAAGAGAAAGAAGAACAAAGAGAAGTTGGCGAAAAAGAAGTAGAGGAGGAACGACCTAGAAAAGAAAGAAGAAAAGAAGGAGAACCTGAGGAACACTCTTCTCCACCTATAGGCATGGAAACAGGGGGAGATCAAGAGAAAGGAGAGAAGTCCTCATATCCTGATGCGAGTGAAGGAGTCAGTTGCTCACCTGCAGACCCAGAAGATGTTTATGCCTCTCAATTTCCAGAAGAAGGTCATGAAGTTTCATCACCAAACCTGCAAGATTATTCTGATATGCCATCATTTGCAGAACGTGTTGAAGCTAGTACGCAGACCAACAGTTCAGCCGATTTTCGTAGAATCATGGATATTCTTTTGGAGATGCGCGGTCAAATTTATGCCTTGGGATGCGAGGTTCAAAACTTGCAAACTACGAGTCAAGTTTCTTCATGTTCATTGAATGATAAAATCCAAGCCCTCTCTATTCAGACTCAGGCCAATGCCAAGGGTGAGGAGATCGCACAACTGAAGGAAGACTTGAAAAGGCTGGAAGGGATCGTTCAGTCTATGGGAGATTTCCAGCTTGTCCGTGTTCTCAAACAATCTTGACTTCATTCCATTTTCATCTCAACATTTTTAATGCTGACAAAAAGGGGGAGAGATGCAAGAGATTTGAACACTTTGAACACTTTGATTTTTAATCATTTGTTTGACTGTTTGGTTTCTTTTGGATTGATGTTTGACTTTAAGTTTTGTGTCTGGATTTGAATTTGGATGATTGCTATTGACTGCTGCTATTGATATCTTATGGATGGCTTTATTATATTCAAGACTAACCTATTTTCTGTGGTTACAAATTCTAGTGTTAGCCATTTATTTCTATAAGATATGCATGTGTGTTTGAGCAATGTTTTGCAAGTCAAAGTTGTCCAAATTTGCAGGAAAGTTTTGTCACCATCAAAAAGGGGGAGATTGTTAGAGAAATCTTCTTGAAATGTTTTGAAACTGACAAAACGTTTCCATCAGTCTAGTCTGAAGGTTTTGCAGACTCTGCTATTTAAAATCTAAAGACCTTCGGACAACCAGACTCAAGACTCAATGTCTATCCTCATTGATAGTCTCTAATCTGTTGAAGAAAGGTTATCCAGAACTGGATGATTCGTTAAGGATATGACCTTATCAACTAGAGAAGATCTCGTGGCTAGAAAAGACATAACGGAATTCTTTGATTGATCGAGATTGACTCGATGATTGAAGATCCCATGATTGCCTGAATATTCTTGGAAGGTTCTACTTATGGAAACTGAGATCCTGATTGTATGGGCGAACATGATTGATAGGCTATCGACACGTTCCTTTAATAGCTTGAATAATCTTCTTAATTGATTCCTTCCAACGGGCAGATTGGAGAAATTCCTTTGGTAAGTGCCAACGGGTATGATGGCATAAAGGAGTATATAAGGAAGACGTTTTAAGTTGTTCAAGGTGTGCGCGATAGAAAAATTCCAAAGTCTGAAAGCTTCTTTTGTTTAGACAATTTCTTTGAGCAAAACATTGTATTCAAAAGAGAGTATATATTTGTGAGAAACCTTGAGGAGGTGTGGTAGAACATCTACAGTTGGAATCAAGGGAAAGCTGTGGTGTAACTTATCTTTTATTCATAATGGAATCCAGCCGGTGGGCTGTCAGTGCGGAAGAGTGGACGTATGCTTGGAATAAGCCGAACCACTATAAACCATGTGTTCAATTTTCTCTTCCTTACTCTCTTTACTTTAATCGTATTTCATTTTGTTAATCAAGAAAGAATTTCCTTTCTATTGTTTGATAAGAATCGCTTCCGCATCTCGATAAATTGTTTGTGCACCCCCTATTTTACCCCCTTCTAACTAGGTGCTTATATATTCCTTCGTCTAGCTATCTCATTCTTTATTTTGCCATTTTCATCCATTTTGTTAGAACACCCATTTTGTTCCAATAATAGATTTCCCTTTCGGTTTTGGAACTAGCTCACAAACATCATTGATACTGAATTGTCTGAGTTCTTCCTACATTGCTTCTATCTAGCTTTCATCAGATAATGCTTCTTCTACTCATTTTGGTTTTAGTGCACTTGAATCTGCTTTTGCTTTGGATCTAATGCGGATTCTTTCTTCTATATTGCCAATGATGAGTTCTTTGGGATGACTTGATTTGTGCTTCCAGTTACTATTAGATTTGTCGTTTCATGCAAGGATTTGCTAATCTTCAGTTTTCTTTTATTCTTTTGACTTTTGTTCTGCTTGACTTTGAACACCAGAAGACTAAAGTCCCTTGGGGGAATCGGACTTTATTAAGTCTGAAACTAGTTCAAACTCTTCAAGCTAAGTCTAATCTTGTTGGTTCTGAATACTTTCCTAAAATATGACATTCATAGATTCTTCGATAGGCTGTGTATTTTTGTTGAAGGCCCTGTAAGCTTTGCTTGAAGTAGAGTAACCAAGAAATATTCCTTCATTTGATCTTTTTCAAATTTTCCAAGCCAATCATTTCCATTCTTCAAAATAAAACAATTGCAACCAAATACATGAAAATAAGAGATATTTGACTTCTTCCCTTTATATACTTTATAGGGGGTCTTCTCTAGGATGGGCCTTAAAAATACCCTGTTAGTTATATAACAGGCAGTAGAAATTGCTTCTACCTAAAAACGAGAAGAAATTTTACTTTCTCTATAGAATTCTGATCATCTCCTGTAACGATCTATTCTTACTTTCTATAACTCTATTTTGTTCTAGGGTATGTGGAGAGGAGAAAACATGTTGAAGACCACTCTCGTCGCAGAAATTTGCAAAGTCATGATTTTCAAATTCTTCCCCATGATCAGTCCTTATGTTTTATATGGCATAACCTTACTCGTTCTGAATTTTCTTAGCAAACTTTGAAAAGTATGAGAAGGTTTCGGCCTTACTTGCCAAGGAGAAAACCCAAGTGAATCTTGAATAATCATCCATAACTACTAAACAATATTTCTTTCCACCAATGCTTTGTGTTCTTGTTGGTACAAAAAGATCCATATGAAGAAGCTGCAAGACACGATTAATATAAACTTGATTTATAGGTTTAAAAGAGCTTCTGACCTTTTTTCCCAAGATACAAGGAGTACACAACTTAGACTTTTGCAATACCATTTTGGGAAGACTTCGTACCAGCTTCATAGATGAAAGTTTGGCAATCTATTTCATATTCACATGTCCAAGCTTGCGATGCTAGAGATATGCTTCATCTTGAATTGAAATAAGACATTGAGAACTCTCTGGACTTATGTCCATAAAATAAATATTGCCATGTCTTTACCCAGTGAAGGATTGAGATAAGTCTCGACTTACTTTAGAGCAGACATCTTAAAAATTGATTATGAATCCCATATCACATAGCTGGCTTATGCTTAGAAGATTGTAATTCAAACATTTTACTAGTGAAATATTATTGATGATTAAACTTCCAATCATTACTGTTCCATGTCGAATAAATTTTCCTTTATTGTTTCCACCAAATAAGACATTTCCTCATTTTTGTCTTTCTAGTTTTACAAAACTGCTTAAATCTCCAGTCATATGCCTAGAAGAGTGACTATCCAAGTACCATTTTCTTTTCCTTTTAATAATGACCTATAGTCAAAAAGAAATCTCAAACTTTCTTTGGTACCCAAATTTTCTTGGGTCTTGGCGAGTTAGTTTTAAAGACAGCATTTGTCCAATCATTCTTAATAGGTCTCCAAACTTTAGGACATTCATTCTCAAAATGTTATGAGCTGTTACACTTAGAACATTTAACAGCATTCCAGCCAATAAGTTTTACAAAAGCTTTTTCAAAATGATTTTTATAAGAAGATTTTGGGGGTCTTTATCTAAGTTTGTCATTCACTTTAGGAAAATCGATCGAAGGAGTACTTTCATTGTTCAGACCTAAACCAAATTTGTTAAAATAGGGTGTTTAAGCTGAAAGAATTTTCTATAAAGTTTTTGACCCTTTAGAAAATTTTGTGGAAATATCTAAAATCTCATTTTTCAAACGTTCATTTTCTTTTGAAAGAGAATTAGCATTTTCTTTTAAACCATCAAAATCATTTTTTCAGATTTCAAACTTTTCTCTCCAAGAGTTATCCTATTGCCTGAGCTTTGAATTTTCCTTCTTTAGTTCGGAAATCCTTTTAAGAGAGGATTTGAGGTTGAGGTAAAGTTCATCTATATATTTAGAAGATTTAATAGGAATTTCCAGATGGCTTACCTCGATTTCCTTATTAGATTTTGAGTCTGTGTCTCAATGTGCTTCTGAATGAGCCATTAGACAAATATTTGTAAATTTTTTTTTCACTTTCCTCATATTCTGTATCACTTTAAGTTTCTGCTTTAAGAGCTTTCCTTTCTTCTTTTTTAGCAAAGGGTAGTTAGGCTTGATATGCCCATTCTTCTCGCACTCAAAGCATATTACATCATTGCTTGTTTCAACATCTTCCATCGATCTCTTCTGGGAATTTGCTTGCTTTGCTTTTTCCAATTCAATCTTCTTCCATTCCTATTCAGTTTTCTAAATTTCTTTATCATAAGGGCCAACTCCTCATAGTCCATGTCATCGTCTGTATCAGTATCATCAAATCAACATTAGACTTAAGTGCAATTGACTTCTTACCTTTTTGTATCCTCTTCATCATTGATCTATTCCACTTCATACAATTAAAGAGTGCCTATCAGCTTGTCAATAGAAAGAGGCATAATCATTTGCGTCTCTCGAATTGATGTCTTCACATGGTTCCAGTCCTTTGAAAGTCCTCTTAGTAGTTTGTTGACCTTCATTGGAGCAGAAATTGGTTGACCTTGATATGTTAATCCATTTACAATTTGTAAAGCGACTGAACATATCTCCAATAGACTCTCTAGTTTTCATTATGAATGACTCATATTGGCCAAGTAAGATGTTTATTTTTGTATCTTTTACATGATATGTTCCTTCATAATTGGCATGAAGCTTATCCCAGACTTTTTTAGCCATTTCACATGAAGAAATTCTATTATATTTAGCAAGAGACAAGGCATAATATAAAGAATAAATAGCTTTAGCATCAAGAGCCTGTTTCTTGGTAATTTCTACTTGGTTGGAATCATCAACATCTTTATCTATGACTTCTTTTCCCTTGTCTGAAGCTGATGCTGCCTTTGGATTGATTCCACTTTCCACAACATCCCATGCTAGAGGGTCTCTAGATCTTAGAAACGCTTTCATTTTATTCTTCCACACATTGTACTCTTTTCCATCAAGGTAGGATGCCCTAATATTGCTTTGTCCTTCAATCAGTGCTGGTGCCAAGATACTAGACATAGAAGAGCTTTAGTTGAAAAGTAAAAACACTTCAATAAGACAAGCACTGCAGCTCTGATACCAATTAAAAATGCTAGTATTACCACATAGAGGGGGGTGAATAAGTGTAAAAATAAATTAAACAAATAAATGCAGAATGAGTTAAATTTCAAGTAAAGTCTAACTAAAGGTGTCACCAGACTTCTGAAGTAAATTCAGACTTAATTAGGGAAAGTTTAGAAATTTGATAAGTTTAGAAAAAGATTGTAATAAACCAATCAAAAAGAGTTAAGGGAAGAGAAAATTGAACACAATATTTATAGCGGTTCGACTTAAGTCAAACCTACGTCCACTCTCCCACGCTGACAGTCTTTTGGCTGAAATTCACTAAGGTATCAACAAATCAATACAATGATTGGAGTATGAACACTCAGTGAATGATTTCTTTTTCTCTAACTAAGTCACTCTTCTTGTGTTTTTCTCTCTTGAATACAATTTGTAAGTGTTGTCGATGAAAAACAAGTGATTGGAAATGCCTCAAACTTCGGAATTTCAATTTTCACACACTACCCCAAATGGATTGAATGACTTCCTTAAATACTCATCTATGCCTTTCTAACCGTTGGCATTTTCCAGAAGAATTTCTTCCAATCAATCCGTTGTATAGAATCAATTAAGGAAATCTTGTAGTTGTTTGAACATTGAGATGAAAATCCGATGATTTTGGCTGCCCGTACAATCAAAATCTAGGTTTCCATAAGTAGATGTTTCCCAAAAAGGAACTAGTCTTCAAAATTGATTTCATCAATTCGTGATTGATTCCATCAATATAATTATAAAAGGTAAATGAGATTTTTCGCCAGAAAGCTAGATATTAAGGATAACGCTCATTCGTACTGAAACCTTGTCAAAAGATTAATAATCCTAAGTCTGATTATATCTTCATTCTAGACTTGGTTTCAGTCTAGATCTTGTCCGAGTGGAAAGACTTTTAGAGAAGATAAACTTTGACAAAATTCTACAATATAGAACAGAAGTCTAGTATTTTTTTAGAATAAGAACAAGAATAAGAAGAAGAAAGTTTTGTTAACTTCAAAATCTGATAGGAGATTTCTCAACAACAGATATCCGTCAGAATTGAATCTACGATGGGAATCTTAAACTACAACTAAACTAGATTAGACTAAGATAAAAAAAGGTAAGGTAAAGTAGTTTTATGTGTTGTTCGAGGAGGCCTCTCTATTGGATTACAAGCGGTATTTATACATCAATTTGATAACCATTAGTGATCGATTGCTTTCTCCTTAAAAGTCACCCCATGTTCTATGCTGAACCACCTTATCGATATCCAGTTGCTTTCTGACCTCTTCAACGATGTTCTCATAGTATTAATCACTCTTTTGTTTTTGGAGCCCTTTTTAAGCATCAATTGTCTCCACCCAAACTTTGCTATCAATTAAATCTAAATGCTATGTCTTCAATAGCATCTCTTGGCCTGAACACGTGGCAATCAACTACTTTATCATTGAATTATGTACCTTTACTTGTAAGTCCATTAAAAGTAGCCCATGGGCTCTCGTGATCAACACATGACAACAAGGGTATTTTTGGGTGCCAGTAAATGCTCCATTTTAAAAGAAGTAAATTGGAATTTTATTTCTTCTAAAGGAGAGATATCATTTTACGCGCAATTCGCTACAAATGATCATCATATCTTTCTATTCTCTAACATACTCATAGTTGATACGAATCAATAGTTCCTACTATATCTTGACACGTTGCTTCGGCTTTTGGCAAATATCCTTAATTTTGAATCGTCTCTTCTACTCCGAATAGAATGATACATCTCACTATCTTTTCTTTATACTCTTTTGTCTTCTTCCTTAAACCGTAAACCCTCTGCATCCTATTCGCAAGTTTTCATGGTCACTGAAGCTCCCACATTCATTCCTGAGTCCTATATCTCAAAGTTCAACGGTCTTCGTTGTATCAAAGAGGCTAACTATTTGTAACATCCTCGATTTTGACCCTTATTTTGGCCTCGACTAGTCAGCCAAAGACTGATACGTCAATGGCGGGACTAGGCCATGAGCCGGCCTGAGAGTCAGTCATATGCCGAGTAGCTTGCTTGGGGATCGGCAACCCAAGGATTGGTTATAGAGTATTTGACCATGGAAAGGTTATTCCACCATAAGGATCGATTGTGGGACGATTCCATACCACCACAAATCGGTGGATGATCGTGGCTTGACTTTGCTCGGTCATTGTACCGATCATTGGTGATTCCGCTCAGTCGTTGTACCGGTCATGGATGATCATGGATCAATCCAATTCGATCTTTAGTTGAGGCAGACTGATTGATCCTCCACGATTACTTGACAATTGAGAACTGACCATGGATCAAAGAAACTCAATGTGGTTCAGTGTCAGACTGGCCATAAATTGTGGTGCAGGACCCTGGATTGACCCACGGACCAACCAAAGGACCGGCCGACTAATCCAAAGCTTGGCCCTTGGACCCCGTTGCGAGCTTTGTTTGATAGAGGAGAAGTCCAAACTTGGTTTCACCAGTTAAGCCTGGTTGCATTCGGCTTTATCCTATCATGGCTTAGGCTCGAACCTCAGGCCTATTAATGCATGATGACTAAGTAGGACACTTGGCTCCATTAGTCTTACTCTTGAAATGTAATCATGAAATTTTGATGGTTATATATTAAGAGAGGGTGAGTCATAAGATCATTAATGGTAGGGAGTGACTCAAGGCTTAGAAGAATGATGACAAGGGATCTCGAAGGTCAAGAAGGGTGCCACCCCTTCTCCTTAGGCTTGCCACTTAAGGTTCCATAGGTTTTGACTCTCTAGTTTTTTGAAATCCCTAGACCTTTTCTGTTTTCCAATTTTACAAAGCTCTTTGTACTTTGAATTTGGAGAAAATTTCTTCATGAATGTTGTTTAAAACATCTTAATCTATAACATATTTAATTTTCATATTTTTCTGAGGTGAAATGGTTTGAACGAAAGCCCAATCAATCACCGTATAGAACCTGCCCGGTGTAATAAAGATAGTGACCAAAGTGCCTTCTCGATTTTTTATAAAATTTTCCATTTCGAATTTGAACATATTTTCTTCATAAAAGTTTTAAAGGACATCCATTTATACAACATAGATAAATTTTAAAGAGTTTTGCAAATATTTGGATTTTGAAATGAGTCTCTCTCTCTGATGGTTGAATTTGCTCGACGGATGAATTTTTGGATTGTGTTCAGTGAATTTTTGCTCTTTCCACAACACAAATTTAGCTAATTTTCCTCATGAAAATTTTTTGTTAATATCTTCTCGACAACATATTAAAATTTTATAATTTTTCGAGCCCATTTGATAAGGCAATGACACTGATTTGGAAAGTTGCTTGAAACTGTTTTTCAACTTAGAACGGGAGGTTACGTGCCAAACTTGGAGAGGAAGGGGCTGCACACCCAACTTGAGGAGCAAACCATCTAGAATCTTCTTGGATTGGGATAAAGTTGCATTAAATGCTCTCGGACCAATATACATTAATGCTAGGTTGAGTCATAAGACTTAAGTGTCCCCTAATTAATATAGTCATCATTACAAAGATGATTTAACCCTCAAATGGCCAAATAAGAGAAGGAACAAGTGTGGCCCTAGGGATTAGGCTAGCCACATTTTTCCCCTTGGCCTTGCCGCCTTACCAACCTAGGCTTGCCACCCAAAGAAATCCTATTGGTCCATTTGGAAGGGTAATGATGAGAGATTTACCTATAAATATAGGCATTCCCTCCAATACCACAACACACCACCTCCTCTTCCTCCTTCACTCTCTCAACCTCACCCTCAACATCGCTCTCTCTCTCTTTCTTGTGGCCGTGCCCCTCTTGCCCATTTGCTCGCTTGCACTTTGCTCGGTTACCTAAGCTATCCCTTACATAGTAAGTAGAACTTACTAATATTTGGCTAGGGTGTTATGTTACACTAATCCAAATGTGTGACGAGTCATTGACTGAAGTTGATTGGCTTGTTGTTGCCTGAACTTGTTTGATCATGTTCAGATCGTTCATATGTTGTCGATTTATTTTATGACGATGCTTATGTCTGTGAGCCAAAGTATGTTATGAACTACGAAAAGGGATCTTGTTGGTCTTGGACATGCGTTGAAACGTAACAAGCTAGGCCTTACTTGGTTTCGATTTGATATTGAGGCGTATCGATTCCGAGTCATGTTCGGTTCTAGGTTGGCGTTCAATCGTAATGGCTCAAGTCACGAGCCTTGAGTAGTAAGTAGAACTTACTAATATCTGGTTAGGGTGTTGTGTTATGCTAATCCAAACGTGTAGCGAGTCCTTAATTGAAATGTTGTGACTATGTTGTTGCTTGAGGTTGGGTTGTGACTTTGTTCCTTGATTGGGTTTGGTTCTTGTTTGTTGAGCTTGGCTCATGCTTTGGCTTGAATTACTTTGAAAGAAGTCCGATTTGTGTACTTGCTTGATACGCTTCATATATGTTTTGACTCAAACCGATTTGAAAAGCTTTTTTTTTTTTTTGTGAAAGCTTGTTATTTCCTTATAAAACTATTTCTAATCTTTTTCACAAGTGCATGTTCTAGTTCATGCCCCGAGCTCCAAAAAAGCATTTTGTTGGCCTTGAACGTACATGAGATCACGGCGGATCAGTCATCTCTTAGCCTTGGCGCGATATTAAGGCATATCATTCTTGAGCTAGGTTTGGTACTAGGTCGGTGAACATGCCACAACCGGTCAGTCCTTTCATGATCTCAGTGCCATATTGAGGTATATCAGTCCTAAGCCAAGTTTGGTACTGGGTTGGTGGACATGTCATGATGGGCCAGTCCTATCATGGTCTCGGTACGATATCGAGGTATATCGTTATCGAACCAAGTTGGGTACTAGATTGGTGCTCAAACATGTCGGATGAAGTTGCGATCCTTGATTCATGCTCGGTATGCCTAACGTCTCGGGTTTGGTAAGTCATTTCACACACTTATGCATGGCACACCTTCGGGCCCTTGAACTAAAAGTGAAGATAAGAACTAGATTGTGATGCTTGATGCATGGTCACATGATGGACTAATTTATGCCGTCGATCGATTGATTTCGGCGACGTTGCTTGACGGACTCATTGTTGGAGGACCGCTGTCACCCTTGGATTAGGGGATGTTGCCCGATTAAGTTCGAATGTCCAATGGATGCATAGTCAGAGGATCGCCGTCACCCTTGGATTAAGGGACATTGCCCAATGGATTGTGGATGCCTGGTGGATTCTGAAAGAGTCGATGGATTTCGGCTATTAATAAATGAATCTCATGTCCATGAGTTCCTCACTTTATGAAATGGATCTTGTTTATGCGTGCATATTATCGAGTGAGGCGTGAGTTCCTCATGTTGCGGGTAAATATTGGTTTATACTTACATACTATTGATTGATGATTCCTCATGTTTCATCCAAGACAAATCTTTTGTTTTGCTATTGATCTGTCACCAACCAATGTTTCGAATGAGTTATATGCTTGTTGATAGGCGAGACATCCTCTTACTTGGAAATTAGCGGGTTACTTACTGAGTCCACGACTCACCCCCCCCCTTTTTTTTTTTTTCAGAATTGTAGGATTGAGATCTCCCACTAGTGTTGGAGTTGCAATCTTGCTAGAGGAGCTAAGGTTTACCCGGCCTTTGAAGCATAGAAAATGTAGTGGTTGTAAAAATGATGGCCCATGACAATGGGGCCTGTAAATGTAACTAATGTAATTGTATATCTGTAAATGGTTGTTTTCTCGACTGCTTGTTATTGTTCGAGTGTTATATATACGCTTCCACATGTGCATAGTGAAAAGATAAAAAGAAATGAGATGGCGACGTGACTAGGACATCGCGAAAATAACCCCTATCGCTCATGACCCTAGAGATGGAGTTGGGGTCATGACACTATTGTCAATTTCAGTTGCTAAGCATTGTAAAAGATCATCCAAAATCATTACCTCTTGGGCCTTGCCTCTTGGATCACAACTATGTTCTAAAGCCCCGCTTTTTGATCAAGAGGAATGAGAAACTTCCCATATAGCATCCTTCTATCAAAGATATCTGGACATCCACTCCCTCCAAAATTCGGAGTTTTCCTCTGTTTGAAGAAAAATTATGCTCCTTGTATTTATGATTAAAGAATGATTTGGGAACCTAGTTATCATGGATGAATACGAGCATAGAGATGGCATTGGAGGTTGATATGTTGTCCTGTGATTTAAATAAGGGGTTATTATATTCTATTGTCTGCTTTTGGTCCCGCTCCACCAATTATTTCTTTTTCCCTTGGGGATCCATGTCCATAACCCTTTTGGACATTTTTACTATCTTTGTGTTCATACTTGTCGCGACCCGATCTCGCCGCCCTCGAAAAGTATCCAAGGTGGGAAAGGTTGGATTTAGGGGTACTTTGATCACGAGAGTTTCCTCACGAGATCACGAGCTCTCCCATGCTCGTACCCCGAGCAACAGTGGATTTATTTATACGATCTAGGTATTTAACAACCTAAAAAATATACAGGAGTCACCACTAGCATCATTTTGGGGATTGGATAGAAACCCAATCGAGGGTCGGAAGTGTTCCCTCGATTTCTACGTAACCAGATATCTAGGTTCGGGGACTTGGGTTACCCTAATATTGCTATTAGCGCCCTTTTGGTACCTAAATAGTATGTTGTGTTTTTCCTAACATGTCCATGCGTTTCTTTTTTTACATTTTCGGGATCAACAATTCCTAGACTAAGTGACCATGCGTGGTGGATTACTTTCATTGTATTATATTCCTAAAAAAGATGAAAAGAAAACAATCAGTGAAATTGAAATTGCTAGACATGAAGTAAACACTTAAGGAAAAGCAGTAAATCTATCATGCAATTCTAAAAATAAAATAAAAGAGAAGACAATTAGGAAAGAAAGGAAACCCACAACTCGTCAGGTTTTATAAAATGCATGGAACCCGAGACATATATCGGGAAAAACGAATATTACATAATAACGGTCGGAGTGGACATCGACCTTCACCATCTTCACGCAAAGGTCCATCTTTGGGGCCCTAATCTAAACCTAATCTAAGAAATCTGGATGACTAGATGCATACAAATGAAAGAAACAATCATCACGTATCAAAACAACCAAAAGCAAGACAGTTTTTACGTTCACAAATTGTGACTAAAGTCAAGAAATCCCTAAGTCAAGTTCTATGTGGCATCCCAAAGGCACCTACATTATCCTGCATCGTACCTAAGTCATTTATCTAACAATCACATGCGAAGCATAATTGACATGCATTTAGACCATATGGTCTTGATTCTTAATCAATCCAAACCAATGAGTGAACCAACTAAGGATCACTTATTCAAACACATGCACCATTGAATTCACTCAACACATGTATTCAAGGGGAACGGAGCAGTCAATATGTAACTCACATGATACCTAAAACCGTTTTGTAGACAATTGACAAATGACGTTATTTCATGAAGAAAGCATCTCAAGATTCCTAATGCATGAATTTCTAAAAGTACTAGAACATGAAC
Source organism: Eucalyptus sideroxylon (assembly GCA_014182405.2). Lineage (NCBI taxonomy): Eukaryota > Viridiplantae > Streptophyta > Magnoliopsida > Myrtales > Myrtaceae > Eucalyptus > Eucalyptus sideroxylon. Next base: position 56,209 of record JABKBF020000017.1, on the reverse strand, counting down.
TAGTCAGTCTATAATAGAACAAGGCAACATGTAACATAGGTGTTTTACAACATAGTGAATGCAATTGGACACATCTACTATCTCATTTCAAGACTAGCAACAACTATCCACAGAAAAGACAGCATTCCCCTAATCGAATCAACTCCAAAAATTCTGAAAAAAGAAAATAGCATGTCCAACAATCACAACAGCAGTATCTCAAATCAAGAAATCAATATAACATTTGAACCAAAAGTCTCGTGATCCTGTCCATCTTTCCCTTCTGAACAAACATTTACAAAATGCATGTCACCAATAACCTTGAAGTACTCTATAGGACAGATTGCAAAACCAGCAAGCAAATGCATTTCAAAACAAACCCTTAGGCGAGTCAGTCAAGCAAACATCAGAAGAGAGTAGTCATTTCAAGACATGAAACTTGCAACTATTATGAAGGAATCTACTCTTGAACCCAGATTGCATGATTTGATTAATACCAAAGAATCGAGACACTCAAATCAGCAATATGAACTCTATAGAGTAAAGCATGAACAGGGAATAGCACATCAATGACACAACTAAACAATTGCACACACCAGCACATATGAACAGCAAGCAAAGAAATATCGATACTAAAGAACAACATAACTCTGGACATCTTTACAAACAAAAACACATAAAGCTTGGATCGGTAGAACACAAATAAGCTACTGGGTAAAGTGATTAGTGTTAGAAATTGGTTTGATGGTGGATATCTAATATCGATTATCAAACAACAGAACTTTGCTATAAAAAAAAAAAAAAAAAAGAACAATATAGCAAGACCATTCCACACGCGATATACCTTTTTGTATCATCAACCTCAAAATCTATGCTTAAAAGATCATAGGAATGTGGCAGACAATCAAACCCATGCAAAAACAGAATATGCATTTCTAAGGACCGAAGCATATCAGTCAAAATAGGCATACGAATTTCTACATGAGAGCAGAACACAACAGTTTTCCATAATTACTTCCTAATTTTTAAAGAAGATTTCATGTGGCTAATGATGTCGGATCAGGGTGTATTATAGCTCATTGGAAAGCTAGTCGAACCATCTTCAAATTTTATGAAGGCATCAAACACAGAAAACCACAGCAACCAACTCGTATCAAGTCATTTGCACAAAAGGTCATCCGAAACAGAGCACAAGTTAGAACGAATTTCCAGAAACTGGTGCTAAATGCCAATACATGCCAAGGAAAACTGACAGCCACATTACAATACAAAAAGCCAGAAAGGAAGGATTTCATAAACCCACAAAGAATTCAATACAAAAAAAAAAATGAACTCAGCAAGAGTTAATTCAACGCTAGTCCATCAACAATTTGTACATTTCATTAATGGAAATGCAATACACAACTCCAGCCACTATTCTTCTGCAAACAACGAATGAATGATTACTCTTATCTTTTGCGGACCATGGGAACTGCAGCAGCCACTAGAAACGGTGGTGAGAACTCGTCTAATAGAGCAGAACTACTGCGCTAAAATCTTCATCTAGATATTCCTCGTTTCGGACTCTGATGAGATTCTGGGAATCATCTCAAAGACAATATGTGTTTGAGCCTAATTATCAAATCAAAGATGCCGTAGCATGGAATATGCATGACTGCCACTTCGAGGTACCAAAGAGGAGCATATGATGATGACAAGTCCAGAAACGGATATGGCTGCCAAATTGAAAACACGAGCGTGGAAGATCTATTGGAAAATGACATATAGGCCCGTCCATAGAACGAAATATGCAAAACGAAACATAAGGAACAACAAACAATTCAAAATGGTCACCAAGGAGGAAGAAAGCATTGATCGAGTGCAAACAAACAATCAGAAGATTTAGCCTATAATCTGCTAAGGTCAGAAAGGGATAGAGAATAAGCCAAAATACAGCATCAGTAAACATCACCGCACCTGTACTCCTCCGTCAACTCTGTCGCCGCCGCTACTGACTACACGGATATGAGCCTCGCAGCTGTGGGAGAGTTACCTGAGAAACAAACGAAGAAAAGATCGGAAGCCGTTGTTGTTGATTCTCGGAAACCGAATCCCTGTCGAGCTCCTCGTCCGGCCATTCCGTCTTTGATCGAGCGAGCGAGAACAATCCGCCGAACTAGAACAAGAGAGGTACAGATCGGGAGTGGCTGTCACCACTGGTCGTCGTCGCCGCCGCTTCCGATCGATCGAAATCCCCGAAAACCCTAGACGTCGAGCCACCGATCGGAGAGCCCAACCCGATCGAGAGCCAAATCTCTCCGAGCCCTCTATCAGCACCGCTGTCGTTGTTGTCATCGTCATCGCCGCCGACGATGGTTCCGATCGACTCGAATTGCACGCGAGGTAGGGGAAGGGAGCGATGGCGATTGATCGATTTTCCTCTCCTCGATTCCACTCTCTCCTCGTGAGCTCTGAGCCAAGCAAGAGATGAAGACAGTCCGTTTTTCTCCCCCCGAGAGAGAGAGCGTGATAGAGCGAGAGAAAACCGTTCAGAGAGAGAGAATCCTCTCAAGAGAGAGAATCCAAAAATGATCGTGAATGGCCTCCCCCCCGAGAGAGTCCCCTCATGTGAGCTAAAACCCCACTTTTTTTCTTTTTCATTTTCCTTATTTCTAATAATTTTTTTTGCTCTTTTCATTTCATTTCATTTTTTTTTTTTTGTTTTCTTTTTTTCTCATTTTCTTTTTATTTATTTTATTTTTGGCTCTTTATTTTTTATATTTTTGCAAAATGGATGATTAAAGTGCCGACAAAAATTTCGGGTTTCAACAATACTAGATAGCATTCTTGTAGAACAAATCAAAGCTCTCAAGGACTTTTTCGTTCCCAACAGTGTCCTTGCTTATGGAACTTTCCTTAAGAAGTATCCTAAAACCTCTAGCCTTATTAATGTCACGCCCTGAATCTCGAGCGCGCGCGCATCCCTCGGTGGTCGATAAAATTGCGACGTTTCGAGGATGCATTGCTGACCCAAATCGATTCATGCACATGCAGAAGTGAAATAAATAATCCCTAGCCAACAATCAACTTGGGATAGAAAAGCAGGACAACCATATAAAACAAACCAAACTTTTATAAACATACTAGTTTATACACAGATGCCAAAAATCAAAAGAGCGGCCAAGCTAACCCTACCTCGGACCCTATCTACTTGGGATCCGGGTCCATTACGACACCATCCGAGATGTCGAGGTCTAGTGGGTCAACTACTCCTCTACAGGCTCCTCACCCTTAGGCAACTGCTTCAGCTCGATATCGGCTATGACATCAGCGACGAACACAAGGTCGAGTATCTCCCCCAACTCGACACCTTCGATAGGTCCAACAAAACCATCCACGGGACCTTCCTGTTCCCCATTAGGCCCGTGACAAAACCTTTCCTCGAATCGATGAGGTACACACTGTGGTAGGCCCTCATCGACCAAGATCGTGGTCACAATGAACTCACGGGTCTAGGGACTCCCAGCGATAGGGAAGATGGTACTTTGCCCACTATACCCTCACGGCTGCCCAAAATGAACTAGACGAACTCCCATCTAGGGACCTGAAAAGTTAAACCCACGACGAGGTGAGACAATGTTTTAGCGAGTTCACGCCCTAAACCCCGATTAGGAAGGTAATACACCTAGAGGCAGTCTAATCACACATCACGGAAGACTTATCTCGCCTCAGCACCTCCCTGCATGTTAGTTCAGCTCATATAACACATATATATGCAATAGATGCAATCAATAACTGGAATACCTCACTTTCAAATCAATCAGTGACAGGGGTCCTGAATTTAAGGCCAAATCGTTATGACATGTCTCATTCCATGACACAAAATTTTGTCCCATAATCAGGCGCGATTATCTCACTCAACATGTGTCCAATTAATTACGGCCCCATAGGCACGGCCTACTCCGTGGCATCCAAAAATTTCATAATAACCCTTGGATATACCATGAACTATGAATAGGTGATGGAAGTAACATCAAGTTATGGCCATTTAATCCATAATCTGCAATAAGATTTATGGTCAAGCTTTTAATGGATAATTATTTGATAGGAAAGAAAATCCTATCATTGGCCATGTGTTTTATAAATTGGAATTTATGGATTTATGATTTCAAGTTTTATGGCCATATGAAATTGTAATTTAGTATTTATATAAGTGGGGATTTAAGGTAAATTATTAAAAAGGTAAAAAAAATGGACTTATTTTAGAAAATTTTGGGCCACTTAAGTTTGGACTTTAGGCCCAAGAATGTTGAGCCTAAAGTGGGCCAAAAGGCCAGCCCAAGAAGCCCATTAGGCTGTCGACGCATGGAGGGGGGAGGAGGAGCCGCATGGCCTCCTCCAAGTGTCTTCAACAAGGGAGACACTTGTCTCCTTCTTGGGAACAAGTGTCCCTCCATGCAAAAAGGGAAGCATGCAAGTATTTAATCAACCAAAAAGAAAGAGAGAGAGGGAGTGGCCAGTTTTAAGAGAGTGAGAGAGAGAGAGAGTTGACGAGTGAGAGAGGGAAACCAAGAGAGAGGAGGAAGAGGCCACACAAAGGAGGAAGCCCGTTCATCCATCACCCGTTGCCGTGCATCCGTAGTCCGCCGTGTGCTCGTGCTTGCTTGGTTTGGAGGCAAGTCGGGATCCATATTTTGCTCTTGCATGTTGTATCTTGCATATGTGTTTGAATGGTGATGAATCTCGGACTTTTAGGGTGTAAGAAACCGAAGCTTTGAGTGTGTTGCTTTGAAGTGGTAAGCTGTTTTCGAGTATACCGCCTGACCCAGAATGTTGTAGAGGCTTGCATACGGGGTTTGAGTCGGATTTTGGTTTTGAAATCTTCACGAAAGTTTCATACAACATCTCAAAGTATAACATACTAACATTTGAGACAAAATGGCCGAGTCTTGAGGGGTGAAACCCTCTCTCTACGAAAACGCTAGGTCTGAATCTGTTTTGTTGACCTTATGGTGGTTTTGTGTGTTGCATGTCACTTTTTACCGAGAATTTCACTTTGACTTCTTCAAAAAAGTTGTATATAACATCCCAACGACTAACATACTCAAATTTGAGGTGAAAAAAGCAAGTGTAGCCTAGTGAAACGATTTTCTTTTGAAGACGGCAGATCGGGAAGTATTCTATGGGACTCCAGCGACTTCGTGGATTATAAAGTGACTATCTGTTGAGAGTCTCACCTAGATCCCTTAATGAAAGTTTTTGTGGACCTCTTGAGGCAAAACATATCAAAAATTCAGAGGAAATGAATCTAGATAAGTAGGTGAAACCTTGATTTTTCCGAGACAGCTAAACTGGACTATTCAGTACTAGGAACAAGGGCTTCGACCATCCATGGTTAATTATCGAGAACGAATCTGGACTGGATGTCTTCATGAAAAATCTACCTTAGGGTCTCAATTATCACCTGGTAAAATTTCATAATTTTTTGAAGGGCATTCAGGTATTTAAATTGAAATATTTCAAGAACCGCGCAATCTGATGTGTCTGAATTTTGCAAGCTGTAATTTGTGAGCTATATCTTTTTGTGTGAAGTTCTTTTGGGCATGTGTTCTTCATGGAGTTGCTACCTTTATGTCTTGCCTATCACATGTTCTGATTTTATAATTTTTGAAGATCATATGGATATTTAATTTATGTGTTTTCCGAAATTGTGCAAGCTGGAATTTGGTAAATTTCAAAAAGACAAGATGTATGGATTATTCTAAGTTGTATGAACCCCATGGATTGTGTTGTCATAAGTGGTTGGATCTTGCTACATATATGATGATGATTGGAACTACATATAAGAATCAAATGCTGAAAAAGATCTTGTTGCCATCATATCATATGCCATGTTGAAATTGAGCCATAATTGTGAATGTGAACTATGATAAATGAGAAGGCCGTCGGAGGTGTGAGCCGACGATGCCCCGGGAGTGTCGGGATGCCCGGCTAGGCAGTGCAAATGCCGGATGCCCAGTTTTGTCATGATACATGCCTGAAGGTTTGTGCCGGATGCCCGGTTGTATCATGATGCATGCCCGGAGGGTCCTCAGGAGTTTCGAGATGCCCGGTGGTATACGGTACGTAATTCCAGGGGGATGCTTGGTGGTATGTCGGTACGTAATCCCGGAAGCCTCGGAGGTGTGTGCCGGGGGGATTCCTCGTGATGCTAGTTGGGATACGAGATGCCCAGAGGTGTGTGGCGGATGCCCGGTTGTATTTTGAATACATGCCCGGAGGTTCCTCGCGATGCCAGGTTGGGTGCGAGCGATAAATGAGGGATGCAAACATTGGTCCCTGGGAAGAAAAATGATGAGATCCTTATGAAAGATAAATATTGAAATTGAATCATGTGCATGAGTGTATGCATATGGCATGATGCATGATCTACTTATGAAAGTAACTTGATGTTATTTGACATTGAGAATGTGATCATGAAGGCTTGAATGGTTCTCATGAGGATGTATACATGATAGCATGGATGATATGAATCATGCCCATGGATGTGTACATATAGCACGGTGGTATATGCACATATGGCATGATGGTATATGTGACATGATGACGGTGAGTGCATGGATGTATGTGCACCTATGGCATGATGGTACATGTATGACATGATGATGGTGAGTGCATGGATGTACATGCACCTATGGCATGATGGTAAATGTATGACATGATGGTGAATGTTATATGAGGATGTATGTACATGTGGTGTGATGACATATGCATGGCTTCAAGGTAAGTTATGTATGGATACATGAATAACATGTGTTATGCTATGATTGTTATGATTGTATTGTGTGATGCATTGAGTGGTTTATTGGGTCCTTTACCTGCTCAGTGTCTGTACTCACCCCTTCGGGGATCAACATTTCAGATTAGATAAAATACCTCTGCTGCCACTACCACCGGTAGATGGATCGGATGGTTGGATATGACCGCAAGGAGGAGGATAGCAAAGGAAGAAACTTTTGGACGCCGACACTGATCGATGGACTTTAAGTATATGACTGTTGGAGAAGATGTCGGTCATCTTTTGAAGTGTAGCCGAGTATAGAAGACTACGGCATTTTGATGTATCGATGAATGATGTCCATTTGGTTTAAGTAAATAAAAGTGTTTGGCTTTTACCTATAAATGTTTAGTTGGTGTGCATCGTTTTCTGAATATAGGGAAGGGAGTTGATGGATGTGCTTCCGCTATATGAATTGCGCAAGGGACCGATCAAAAAAAAAATGTAAACCCTCAGGTAGTATGGACCCACTGCAAGTTGAAATGGTATCGGAGTGACATGTTATTAGGGAAAGTAAAATGTAAGTGAACTGTGGCGATCCTAACGGATCGGGGGCCGTCGAGGGTGGCACAGCCCTGTTTTGGTATTAGAGCTATGGTCTATTTGGAGTGATAAGGTGCCTCAGATGGAAATGAGGATAGAATGATGCACACCATAGGATACTAACTGGAATGGTTGACTAACTTTGAACAACGGGTGATGGGTATCCACTCGTAAATCCCTGGTAACTAGTGTGGTGTTGCTTTTGTGTGTCAATAACATTCTATGTTACTTATGTGACTTTAGTGATAACCTTAATTAATGATCTGACTAGTGACACCAAGTTGCAAATTATTCTTGAGGCAAATGCTTGGAAAACTGCAGAGAAATCATGGTACGAGCTGGAAGTGCTCATCCATCGAGGGCTAAAGCCTCTGCTGCAAGGGTTGAACCCCGAATGGAAGATATCCTACAGGCATTGGCCAATATAGGAAATCTGATGGAAACACAAGCGCCCTCAGGGATTGGTGGAACAATTTCGGAAGTTGAAACCACTTCAGTTTAGTGGAATAGGATGTCCTGAGGAGGCGAAGCAATGGATTGATGGGATAGAACAAATTTTCCAGTTGTTGGACTACAATGAGGCTGAGAAAATAGTTTTAGCAGAGTACCAACTGGAGGGAAATGCAAAGTTTTGGTGGAGAGCGTCGAAGGATACAATCTTTCTGTGGCACCCCTCGACGGCCCCCGAACCGTTCGGATCGCCACAGTCCGCTTACCTTTCTTCTTTCCCTAATCACATGTCACTCTGATACCATTTCAATTGCAGCGGGTCCATACAACCTGGAGGTTTACATCTTTTAGATCGGTCCCTTGCGCAGTTCATATAACGGAAGCATATCCAACAACTCCCTTATATATTTAGAAAATAATGCACACCTACTAAACATTTATAGGTAAAAGCCGAACACTTTTATTTACTTAAACCAGATGGACATAATTCATCAGTACATCAAAAGGCCATGGTTTTCTATACTTGGCTATACTTCAAAAGATGACCGACATCTCCTCAACAGTTATATACTTAAAGTCCATCGATCAGTGTTGGCGTCCAAAAGTTCCTTCCTTTGCTATCCTCCTCCTCGCGGTCATATCCAACCACTTGATCCATCTACCGGTGACAGTGGCAGCAGAGGTATCTTATCTAGTCTGAAATGTTATTCCCCAAAAGGGGTGAGTACAGCCACTCAGTAGGTAAATGACTCAATAAACCACTCAATGCATCACACAATACAATCATAGCATGATACATGTCATTCAAGCATCCATGCATAATTTACCTTAATACCATGCATATGTCATCATACCGCATGTACATACATCCTCATATAATCATCACCATCATGTCATACACTTACCTTTATCATGTCGCATACACCATCATGTCAAAGATGCACATACATTCATGCACTTACCATCATCATATCACATGTACCATCATGCCATAGGTGCACATACATCATGCACTCATCATCATGTCACATGTACCATTATGCCATAGGTGCACATACATCCATGCACTCATCATCATCATATCATACATGTACCATCATGCCATAGGTGCTCATACATCCATGCGCTCATGCATATATGTTGCCATACCATGCATAATTCAATTTCAATTTCCCAATTTTATTATTTCATTTTGGGCCACCACATTTCTCTTTCTCGGGATCATGTTTGCATCCCACATTTATCGCTCGCACCTAACCTGGCATCACGAGGAACCTTCGGGAATGTATTCAAAATACAACCGGGCATCCGGCCCCCCACATTCCGGGCATCTCGCATCCCAACTAGCATCATGAGGCATTCCCCTAGGCACAAACCTCCAGGGCTTCCGGCATTTACACTCCCTGGCCGGGCATCTCGTACCCCAACTGGCATCACGAGGTATGCCCTCGGCACACACTTTCGAGGCTTCCGGGATTATGTACCGACATACCACCAGGATCCCCCCTTCTGGAATTACGTACCGTATACCACCGAGCATCCCGACACTCCCAGGGAAATCTCCGAGGCTCGCCATGAAAATGTTTACCCCTACCCTCCAGAATTACGTACCAACATACCACCAGGCCTCCCTTGGAATTACGTACCGTATACCACCGGGCATCCCGACACTCTCGGGGCATCGTCGGCTCACACCTCCGACGGCCTTCTCATTTATCATAGTTCACATTCACAATTATAGCTCAATTTCAGCATGGCATATGATGTGATGGTAAACAAGATCATTTTCATCATTTGATTCTTATATGCATCTCCAATCATCATCATACATGCAGCAAGATACAATCACTTATGACAATACAACTTAGAATAATCCATACATCATGACTTTTGAGATTTACCAAATTCCAGCTTGCACAATTTCAGAAAACATGTAAATTAAATATCCATATGATCTTCAAAAATCATGAAATCAGAGCATGTGATAGAAAAGACATAATGGTAGAAATTTCATGCAAAAAACGTGCCCAAAAGAGCTTCACAAAAGAAGATATAGCTCACACAATACAGCATGCAAAATTCGAATAAAATCATATTGCGCAGTTCTTGAAATAATTCGATTAAAATACCCGAATGACCTCAAAAAATGATGAAATTTGACCAGGTGATATTCAAGATCCTAATGTAGATTTTTTATGAAGACATTCGCTCTAGATAATTTACTATAGACGGTCGAAGCTCCTGTTCCTAGTACCGAACAGTGCAGTTTAGCTGTCTCCAAAAATCAAGGTTTCACCTACTTATCTTCCAGCATTTCCTCTGAAATTTTGATATGTTTTGCCTCAAAATGTCCCCTACAACTTTTACTAAGGAATCTAGGTGAGATTCTCAAATGATAGTTACCATTTAGTCCACGAAGTCTCGGGAGTCCAGTACCATACTTCCAGATCTACCATCTTCAAAAGAAAATCATTTCACTAGGCTACACTTACTCGTTTTACCTCAAATTTTAGTATGTTATACTTTTAGACGTTCTCTACAGCTTTGGTGAAGAAGTCGAAGTGAAATTTTTAGTAAAAAGTGACATGCAACACACAAAACCACCAAGAGGTCGACGAAACAGTTTCAGATCTATCCTTTTCGTAGAGAGAGGGTTTCACCCCCACAAAACTCAGCCATTTTGCCCCAAATTTTATTATGTTATACTTTGAGATGTTTTCTACAACTTTTGTGAAGAAGTCAAAGCCAAAATCCGACTCGAAACCCACATGAAAGCCTCTACAACATTCTGGGTCAGGCGGTATAGACGAGAACAGAATACATTTTCAAGAAACAACACACTCTAGCTTCGGTTTCTCACACCCTAAACATCCGAGATTCACCACCATTCAAACACACAAGCAAGACACAACATGCAAGAGCAGAATATAGATCCCAACTTGCCTCTAGACCGAGCAAACATGAGCACACGGACGGCGACAAGCGACGGACGCATGGCGGACTTCTTCCTTGCGCGGCTTCTCCCTTTCTCTCTTGGTTCCTCACTCTCTCGCAACCCTCTCTCTCTCTCACTTGGCTTGGGCGACAGCCCCCCTCAACCGGCCACTCTCTCCCTTCTCTTTCTTTCTTTTTGGTTGTTTATATACTTGCATGCATCCTTATTTTGCATGGGGGACACTTGTCCCCAAGGAGGAGACAAGTGTCTCCCTTGTTGAAGACACTTGGAGGAAGCCATGCGACTCCTCCTTCCCCCTCCACGCGTCGACAGCGCAATGGGCTCTATGGGCTGGGCCTCTTGGCCCACTTTAGGCCCATCTCACTTGGGCCTAAAGTCCAAACTTAAATGGCCCAAGTTTATTTTTAATAATGCATCTTAATCCTCATTTAAATAAATACGTAATTGCATAATAAAATGGCCAAAAGACTTTGTGACATTAATCCATAAAATCAAATCTATAAAGTGCATAGTCAAGAACGAAGTCTTCTTTATCAAATTGTCCTATGTCCAATTTACATAGCCCATAGAAAAATATCAATAATAAGCCCATAATTCCTACACTTTAGGGCATTTGATTTTGATTTTTATTTATAGAAATCAATTAACATTCTCATAATCAATTAACATTTTCATAAGGGGTTAGATCCAAGAGATAAAATATTGTGGCCGATGATGTAATTGTCCCTATGGCCATTCAAAGATAAATATTGTTCCCCTCAAAAATCAATATTTCGGGTTGAAATTCCCGAATGCCACGCTTTCCACCAGGTACTGATGTGAACTGGAATGAGTTTGTTAGGGCTTTCAATAGGAAACATTTCTTTGATTGTGCCAAGGATAGGAAGATCACTGAATTTGTTTAGTTAGAACAAATGGAGCTGACAGTGGATCAGTATGAGGCAAAATTTTCTGAATTGTCTAGGTATGCTCCTAGGTTGGTTGAGGATCGAGAAGAAAAGGCTAAGAGATTCCTGAAAGGATTAAGAACTGATATTAGAAAACAACTAGTGTCTCTAAATATAAAAGATTATCATGAGATTTATGAAAGGGCACAGTTGGTGGAGCAAGAGTTAGTGAGAGAGCAATCGGAATCTAAGAGGCAGATGACCTTTAATGATGTTCGAAGGGGTAAGAGACCTTATCCTGATCAAGGTCTGCCTTGGGAACCTAAGAAAAAGAATAACTTTGGAAATTTTAGAGGAGCTTGGAATGGCCCGACTTTTGGGAGAATACCCTACCAAGGTAATTTTTGCTAGAGATGTGGTGGACAACATGGGCCAGAACCTTGTAATAGCCAATTGAGATGTGATGGATGTGGGCAAATAGGACACTTTAAGAGAAATTGTCCACATGATGGGTCGCAGTCGAATGTCAGCTCGGTGCGACAAGTGCAATAACATACTACTGGACCAAATCCACCAAGGGATCCACAGAGGCCACCACCACAAGGAAGGGTGTATGCGGTCACTCAAGAGGAAGCAAGAGCTTCCGAAAGTGTTATTTCAGGTATGATTTTGATAGAGGGATAAGAAGGTATATGCGTTATTTGATATGAGTGGCACGCATTCATTTAGTCAAAAAAAAATATAGATGATTGTGAAAAATAGGAACCAAATCTTTAGATATGCCTCTTCGTATTTCTACATCACTAAAGGACATGTTGTTATCTACGTTAACATGTGAGATGTGTGAGATAACCCTAAGGGAATGAGATATGGAAATGGACTTGATAGTGATAGTTATGTATGACTTTGACGTCATCGTAGGAATGGACTAGCTCCGTAAGCAATGGACTAGGATGAATGATCTCCTAAGATAGTACTTACCCGTGTGCTAAGGATAAAACCGTGAGGCTAAGAATGGGATAGGCCAAAGTGGATAATATCTCTGTAAGTTAGTCCCTATCGAAACGAGACCCTCCAATGGATGTGTAGTTTGGGTTCGAACCAGGCAAAAGCTGGTGTACCTGTAATGACCCAATCCGATGAGGGCGGGGAGTGGACGTCGAGCTCAAAGAACCTGAACAAGGAGCGGCTCTTGGCAGGCTTCTAGGATGGCAAAAGGGGGCAGGAATGAACCGAACTATGAACTGAACTGGGAAGGTAGTGTTTCTGGGATAATTTTATCAGAGTGGCGCAGCGGAAAAATAGTTAAGCTAGTAGAACTCTTGTTTGTGAAAAACAAGGACAGGTCAATGCGTTTGTGCATTGATGATTGGCAATTGAATCATGTAATTGTTAAGAGTAAGTACTCATTACCTAAAATTGATGACCTATTTGACCAACTGCAAGGAAGTTCGGTCTTCTCTAAGATTGACTTAAGGTTGGGATACCATCAGCTAAGAATTAAGAAAGAAGACATTCCTAAGACTGCGTTTAGAACTCGTTATGGACACTACGAGTTCCTTGCCATGCCATTTGGATTGACGAATGCCTTAGCTGCATTCATGGATTTAATGAATAGGATATTTAAGCCTTATTTGGATCAAACTGTGATTGTCTTTATTTGATGATATCCTGATATATATTCTAAAGGACCTGAAGATCATGCGCAGCATCTAAGCGCAATGCTGCAAACAAGGCTTAAGAAGTGAATTATGGAGAGTAAGTTATGAATTTGAGGATTAAGTTATGATCATTTGAGCTAAGTAGTGACTTCCTATTAAAGGATCTCATTGGAAGTCTTGATGCATTACATGGAGGCATTTAATATGTATAGATTGATCTTGGAAGTCATGAGTTTGAGTGGTCATATGAGACATGAAATTATTTGTGGTTTATATGTCGGAATAATAGGTTTAATCGAATAACAATAGCTTTCAGAAAAGTATATGTAGGGCTCAGGAAGTATTAGCCAGACCTTGGTCACATACTCGATCATGAAGCCATCAAAGTGGATGAGAAAGTGAGGTACATTGAGGAGCCTGTGCAAGTACTGGATCGAAAGGAACAAATTCTCAGGACCAAGAGAATTCCATTGGTTAAGATATTTTGGCGATATCATGATGTGGAGGAAGCCACATGGGAGAGTGAAAACGAGATGAGGGAAAGGTACCCTCACTTGTTTCAAGAGACATAAGTGATGCCTAATTTCGAGGACGAAATTCTCTAAGGAGGGGAGAATTGTGGCATCCCAAAATTTCATAATAACCCCTGGATATACCATGAACTATGAATAGGTGATGGAAGTACCATCAAGTTATGGCCATTTAATCCATAATCTGCAATAAGATTTATGGCCAAGCTTTTAATGGATAATTATTTGTTAGGAAAGAAAATCCTATCATTTGCCATGTGTTTAATAAATTGGAATTTATGGATCTATGATTTCAAGTTTTATGGCCATATGAAATTGTAATTTAGTATTTATATAAGTGGTAAGTGGGGATTTAAGGTAAATTATTAAAAGTAAAAAAATGGACTTATTTAAGAAAAATTTGGGCCACTTAACTTTAGACTTTAGGCCCAAGAATGTTGAGCCTAAAGTGGGCCAAAAGGCTGGCCCATGAAGCTCATTGGGCTATCGACACATGGAGGGGGGAGGAGGAGCCGCATGGCCTCCTCCAAGTGTCTTCAACAAGGGAGACACTTGTCTCCTTCTTGGGAACAAGTGTCCCTCCATGCAAAAAGGGAAGCATGCAAGTATTTAATCAACCAAAAAGAAAGAGAGAGAGGGAGTGGCCAGTTTTGAGAGAGTGAGAGAGAGAGAGAGTTGACGAGTGAGAGAGGGAAACCAAGAGAGAGGAGGAAGAGGCCGCACAAAGGAGGAAGCCCGTTCATCCGTCACCCGTCGCCGTGCATCCGTAGTCCGCCGTGTGCTCGTGCTTGCTTGGTTTGGAGGCAAGTCGGGATCCATATTTTTCTCTTGCATGTTGTTTCTTGCATATGTGTTTGAATGGTGATGAATCTCGGACGTTTAGGGTGTAAGAAACCGAAGCTTTGAGTGTGTTGCTTTGAAGTGGTAAGCTGTTTTCGAGAATACCGCCTGACCCAGAATGTTGTAGAGGCTTGCATACGGGGTTTGAGTCGGATTTTGGTTTTGACTTCTTCACGAAAGTTGCATACAACATCTCAAAGTATAACATACTAACATTTGAGACAAAATGGCCGAGTCTTGAGGGGTGAAACCCTCTCTCTACGAAAACGCTAGGTCTGAATCTGTTTTGTTGACCTTATGGTGGTTTTGTGTGTTGCATGTCACTTTTTACCGAGAATTTCACTTTGACTTCTTCAAAAAAGTTGTATAGAACATCCTAACGACTAACATACTCAAATTTGAGGTGAAAAAAGCAAGTGTAGCCTAGTGAAACGATTTTCTTTTGAAGACGGCAGATCGGGAAGTATTGTACGGGACTCCAGCGACTTCGTGGATTATAAAGTGACTATCTGTTGAGAGTCTCTCCTAGATCCCTTAATAAAAGTTTTTTTGGACCTCTTGAGGCAAAACATATCAAAAATTCAGAGGAAATGAATGTAGATAAGTAGGTGAAACCTTGATTTTTTGGAGACAGCTAAACTGGACTGTTCGGTACTAGGAACAGGGGCTTCGACCGTCCATGGTTAATTATCTAGGACGAATCTGGCCTGGATGTCTTCATGAAAAGTCTACCTTAGGGTCTCGACTATCACCTGGTAAAATTTCATAATTTTTTGAAGGGCATTCGAGTATTTAAATTGAAATATTTCAAGAACCGCGCAATCTGTTGTGTCCGAATTTTGCAAGCTGTAATGTGTGAGCTATATCTTTTTGTGTGAAGTTCTTTTGGGCATGTGTTCTTCATAGAGTTGCTACCTTTACGTCTTTCCTATCACATGTTTGGATTTTATAATTTTTGAAGATCACATGGATATTTAATTTATGTGTTTTCCGAAATTGTGCAAGCTGGAATTTGGTAAATTTCAAAAAGACATGATGTATGGATTATTCTAAGTTGTATGAACCCCATGGATTGTGTTGTCATAAGTGGTTGGATCTTGCTGCATATATGATGATGATTGGAACTACATATAAGAATCAAATACTGAAAGTGATCTTGTTGCCATCATATCATATGCCATGTTGAAATTGAGCCATAATTGTGAATGTGAACTATGATAAATGAGAAGGGAGTCGGAGGTGTGAGCTGACGATGCCGCGGGAGTGTCGGGAAGCCCGGCTAGGGAGTGCAAAAGCCGGATGCCCGGTTGTGTCATAATACATGCCTGGAGGTTTGTGCCGGATGCCCGGTTGTATCATGATGCATGCCTGGAGGGTCCTCGGAAGTTTCGAGATGCCCGGTGGTATATGGTACATAATTCCAGGGGGATGCTTGGTGGTATGTCGGTACGTAATCCCGGAAACCCCGGAGGTGTGTGCCGGGGGGATTCCTCGTGATGCTAGTTGGGATACGAGATGCCCGGAGGTGTGTGGCAGATGCCCGGTTGTACTTTGAATACATGCCCGAAGGTTCCTCGCGATGCCAGGTTGGGTGCGAGCGATAAATGGGGGATGCAAACATTGGTCCCTGGGAAGAAAAATGATGAGATCCTTATGAAAGATAAATATTGAAATTGAATCATGTGCATGAGTGTATGCATATGGCATGATGCATGATCTGCTTATGAAAGTAACTTGATGTTATTTGACATTGAGAATGTGATCATGAAGGCTTGAATGATTCTCATGGGGATGTATACACGATAGCATGGATGATATGAATCATGCGCATGGATGTGTACATATAGCGCGGTGGTATATGCACATATGGCATGATGGTATATGTGACATGATGATGGTGAGTGCACGGATGTATGTGCAGCTATGGCATGATGGTACATGTATGACATGATGATGGTGAGTGCATGGATGTATGTGCACCTATCGCATGATGGTAAATGTATGACATGATGGTGAAGGTTATATGATGATGTATGTACATGTGGTGTGATGATATATGCATGGCTTCAAGGTAAGTTATGCATGGATGCATGAATGGCATGTGTTATGCTATGATTGTTATGATTGTATTGTGTGATGCATTGAGTGGTTTATTGGGTCCTTTACCTATTGAGTGGCTGTACTCACCCATTCGGGGACCAACATTTCAGTCTAGATAATATACCTCTGCTGCCACTACCACCGGTAGATGGATCGGATGGTTGGATATGACCGCGAGCAGGAGGATAGCAAAAGGAAGGAACTTTTGGACGCCGACATTGATCGATGGACTTTAAGTATATAACTGTTGGAGAAGATGTCGGTCATCTTTTGAAGTGTAGCCGAGTATAGAAGACTACGGCATTTTCATGTATCGGTGAATGATGTCCATTTGGTTTAAGTAAATAAAAGTGTTCGGCTTTTGCCTATAAATGTTTAGTTGGTGTGCATCATTTTGTGAATATAGGGAAGGAAGTTGATGGATTTGCTTTTGCTATATGAATTGCGCAAGGGACCGATAAAAAAAATGTAAACCCTTAGGTAGTATGGACCCACTGCAATTTGAAATGGTATCGGAGTGACATGTTATTAAGGAAAGTAAAATGTAAGCGAACTGTGGCGATCCTAACGGATCGGAGGCCGTCAAGGGATGCCACATACTTGACGTTCGCGGTTTTTCAGCGTGACCGAGTATTGTCTCGCCCCATCAAGCATGGCAACGTCTACCTCTAGACAGCATTTCCGAAGGGGCATCGGTCCAACCTCTACTACGATCCGGCATCCATTGTCAAGGGCATTCCATATAGGAGCAACGTTCACCTGACGCACATCGGGTAATGGGTTCTCATAACCATCACACAACCATCCAATCCCGGTCAAGGACATTGTGCTTTGCACTTAAAGCCTTAATTTAAATGATGAACTTGGCATATTTTCTTCGTATTAAAAACACCTGGTAAAATAATCGTGTGTGGATACACGGTTAGATCAAACCATAAAAAGTGATATCATTTCTTTCAAAAATCTCACTATTTTATATAGTACTTAAAAACATTTTTTGGTGTCAAAAATCGACACCCGGTATTTTCTAATTAAATAGCGAAATTTCATGATTTTGAAATAATAACTGAAAATCAACAATCATCACTCTATTGCATAATCTAACTATCAATTGCACAAACTAATTATACAATGACAATCAGCAGGAAATTCTGACGACCGGCTATCCCGTTATAATTTTCGGAAAATATTAAATAATTAAATAAATTACAAAATTAATTAAATAAATGCAAAATAATTAGATAAATGCCTAATTAAGCCAAATACACTAATCTAACCACTAAATTGGACCTAATTAAATAACATACTAAGCTAGATAAATCACACCATCTAATTAACCCTTAACTAAACTAATCTAATCACATAATTAGCATAATTAACCAACTAAACCACTAATTACACTAATCTAACCTTCTAATCCAATCTTAGTCTAAACTAAACCTCCCCTAAGCATAATTAACTCCCTAAGTAGAGTTTAGCAAGTAAACTCACTGGATTTGAGAGCCGATGAGTTCACGGCGACGACGACGCGAAGGCGAGCGAGACTTAGGCCTAGAGTGATGCCAAAAGAGCTACTGGATCGGCTGATCGAGGGGCTCAGTTTGGCTGGAAGGGCGAGGGAAGAAGCGAAGCTGGATAGTAGCACAAGCAGGGGTAAACAGCAGTGGCTCAGGGGGCTAGAATGGTAGATGGCAATTGTCAAGCAAATGGCAAGCAGGCGCGGGACAGCAAGGGATGTGTAGATGGGCTCGCGGGCACGGACTTGCAAGTGTGCGGGTTGCTCACGGGCAGCTTGGACGTCGATGAAAGGGCCTGGTGGTGGCTAGCTCGTCTTGGCTTGATCTCTACTGGTTCTTGGGTTTCAAAACAGCAACAATGGATGAGAAAAGGCTAAGGAAGAAGATGAAGAAGGAGCTGTAGGTGGAAGAGGGGACAAGGCCTTCAATGCTTCCCCAAAATATCCCAAAAACACTTGATTTCATGCCTCAAAAGTCCATAGCCCTATCTACAGCAAATTTCCCTTCACAAACTTCCCCAACAAGCCACAAACAGTGCCCAAATGTTACACCCCACCAAGGCCTACGAATTTCACCACTTTCCCCTTCAATTTCAATTCCTCTTTCATTGGCCTCAAATTAATGGTCAACTTGCCAAGGTAGGTGCCCACATCAAATGCCATAATTTTACTTACCAATTGATCCATCTTGGATGCCAAAAGCGCGCTAAAAAATGGCCATCCGAATTTCCAGGTCCAAAATCGTCCAATATTGATTTTTCGCCGAAAATTTGGGCTTGCTGAAGATTCTTCAAAGGATGAGTCGACGTTCCTAAAATAAACCGTGACATGATAGAACTTTCAATTTCTAAAATCGGGTTCAATTTCGTTGTTAATTTCAACCGGACGTGATTTTAGCGTGACCTAACCTACCGGGTAGCTTTTAGGAATTTTTAGAGCATTTGACCAGTGGTCAATTATTTTCAATCCACATTGTACATCTTCGACTCATAGGCGACTTTCGATTGTCGTAAAAATCTCGAGGTTTCAAATACGGGCATAGGGTACAAAAACGACAAAAATATCTGTTTAGTGCCATTTGACACCAATTTTGCAATTAGGTGTACTTTAATTATGTGCCTCTATTGAATCGACCTATCTCTGGTCTCTAATCAATTTTGACGATGCCCTACTGACCCTTGTAGATTAGCACAGTCGAGCAGTCGATTTCTGATTGAATTCTCAAGTTAGTTGCGTTTATATTCCTTAACGGCTTCACCCGATAGATTAGTTATCTCGTGAGTGATCAGCTCAAAGAAAAAGACTGTAGGAGCATCGATGAAAAGCCCATTTCATTTAATTGAAAGTAGGGTTGAAAATCAGGATGTCACAATTAACCTTAAGGAGCATACCACCTCTTTAATCCAGCCCTTAAGGTCTTAAAGGATTTCCTTAGACTTGTTTCAAATCTTGCAAGGGGAAAGAAATTAGCTTTTGGCCCACTTATCTTGGCCATCTTGTATAGGAGTCTACCTATACTACCATTTCAATGATGTCTAATGAGAGCGGAGTCTTATCTAGTTCATTCTGTATTTTACAAGCATGGATGACTCTCTATTTCCCTTTTCTATTCAGTTAAGTTTCTCGTGATCTTCTGCACAATTCATCATCGAAATCTAAACAACCAAAACATTTGAACCTAGGTTGTCAATTGCTTACTTTATCTCTTTTGAAGGTCCCTCGTGACATTTCAAGAGATCATAAATTTCGATTATACTCATGTCAAACTCTTCCCTCATGAGGTGCGACACCCCGAACCTCGAGCACGCGCACATCCCACTGCGGTTGATAGAAATGCGACTTCTCAGGATGCGTCGCTGACCCATTCATTTTAATGCACATGCGGAAGCAGATAAATAATCCCCAGACAAAACTCAATTGGAATAGAAAAGCAGGATCACATTTTCAAAACCAAACTACAAACTTTTATACACATCAAACCAGTTCATTTACAAGACTAGGCTATTAACAAAAGATCTATAGAAGATCAGTCCTCAAAAACTAAGTTGTCCTAAGACTAGCTAGTTAGATCCATTCGCCAGCTCTTCAGTCTCCATCGGCACCGAGGGCGTCGGGTCCTCCACCAACCCATCTGGAGGATCAACAGCACTCTCACCTAAAGCGGCATCTATAATACTAGGAGGAATATCAAAACACCTGAGAGGGCCATCTAGGAATCCATCGGGTCTGTAGCAGTACCACGCTTTGAATCGATAAGGGATCTTATGAGGAAGGTTCTCATCGACCCATATAGTAGTCACCACAAGTTCATAGACCCAATGACATCCGGGATCGGCATAGTAAAAAATCCTCTCAGTGATCCTCACTGGTCTACTAAAGAGCTCCGGGGGATCTGCCATTTAGGGACCTAAAAATATTATCCCACAATGGGGTGAGACAACGTCTTAGCGAGTCCTACCCTCTAAGACTCGATTAGGAAGAAAATACGCCTCAGGGCGCTCTAGCCACATAAATAGAACAGAGGACTTACCTCACCTCAGTCCTTCCTGCAAGTCAATACAATTCATACATCTATCAATTCATACCATCTACTCATCCATTAATACAATCACAGTTCACACAAGCTGAAATGGATGCAATGCTCTCACAAGCTGATATGGATGGTAGCTCGCACAAGCTGATATATATATATATATATATATATATATGTATGTATGTATATGGTAGCTCACACAAGCTGATAGATAGATGATAGCTCGCACAAGCTGATAAATGATGATAGCTCTCACAAGCTGACATACCAATGCTCACACAAGCTGATAAAGATCTTTATTGCACTTGCTTGCCAAAGTTGTCAATTCAATAATAAACCAATCCATTCCTCTATCCAAACAATCAATTAATTCAAATTGGTCATACAAACCAATTACATTGTCAAAAGCCGACATTGCGTATTTTCAAGTTAAATATCAAAACTTCTCCAATTTTACTCAATTCCACACTTTTGGAATAATCAACCATAATAATCATTTTCACTCAATTTCTCAATTAAAAAAATAATTAGCACAAAACCGACCGCACCGCCTTCGATCGGTGCAAAATTCTAACAACCGGCAATCCAGCAAAATTTTCGAAAATATTAAATAATTAAATTTAATTCCGAAAATTAAATAATTAATATTATATTATAATATTATATTTTAAAAAAACAATATTTATAAAAATTCGAAATACTTGATTAATTAAAAAAATTAATTAGGGCTTAAACTAGATTTCACTAATTTAAACATACAATTAGCCCTAATGAAACAACCACTAATCTAATCATACATTTAAACACCCTTTCAGCATAATTAACTTACTAAGTAAGGATTAGATGATAAACTCACTGGTTTTGCGCACCGGTGAGTTCACGGTGACCACAATACCAAGGCGGTCGATAATCCTCGAAGTGGCGACCCCAACGGAGGTCGGGAAGACAACAAAAACGGGCCTCGAAGCCTCAAAGGCTTTGCTGTCTTCAGCTACTGATCTTGGTCGAGAAAGGGCTGCTTGGTGGATCGACTTGCTGGAAATGGTGATGAAATGGCCAAGCGGTAGAGGAGAGGTGACGGTGGGGCTCTGGTGGCTTGGACGGTGACTCACGGCGGCGGTGCAGCTTCGAAGGAGGCCAGAGATGGCTTGGAGATGGCAAGATAGCAAGGAACAATGAGCAAGAGGAGGTCATCTAGCGCGGTTCCACGGCTAGGCGTGTGACGGCCAAACGGTGACCAACGGGTTGATCGGGGAGTTGGACGGCAGTGGTGATGGTTCAGGCGACCACCACAGCGACCAAGGGTTGCTAGCAAAGCTGAACAATAGTAGACGCGGTGCTGGAATGCGCGGAGCAGCAGGGTCGGCTCTGGTGCTGGCCTACGGGCTTGTGACGGCGATGGGGCAGCGGTTCGGTGGCTAGACGGTAAGCAACGAAGGAGGGGATGAAGCTAGTTAGTTTTGTTGGTTCTTGGGAGCTCAAAGGAGGACAACCATAGAGAAAGTGAAGTCTATTAGAGAAGATGAAGTGGCTGAATCAAAGGGGGACCCCAAGAGCTCTTAAAGGCTCAACACTTGCCCTTCTCCCCTCTCTCTTGCCCACACCATGGGCGGCCCACCCCTTTGCCCTTTGCCCTTCATTAGCTTCCTCAACAAGCTTTGCAAAGTGTCCAAAATGTCATGTGCCATGGGAGCTACGAATTTTGGACATTTGTACTTCAAATCCAATCAATTCTCACTCAATTCCAATCAATTGAAGCTCAATAAAATCAATCCATGTGTCCTCGGCCTTCTTATGATGTTTCCCCGTCAAATGTTCGAACTTGCATCCTGAAGATTCGATTAAAAATGACCCTCTGACTATCCCGAACAAAAACGGCCTTAGTTTGTTTTTTCACCAAAATCTCGATTTGTAGAAAAAATCTTTTGAAGATGAGTCCACATTTCTAAAATGAATTGTGACATGATAGAACTTTCAATTTCTGAATTCGAGTTTAAAATCATGGTTAATTTAAACTCGAGGTTTCAATTACGGACATAGGTACCCAAAACGATAGAAGAATCGGTTTAGTGCCAATCGATAGGGATATTGAAATCAGGTAGAATCACCCACACTCTAATCACATATCTCATTCAAATCGACCTATTACTAATCTCTGTTCGATTTTGACAATGTCGTAATGATCCTTGTAAATTAATGCGGTCGAGCAGTCGATTCATGGTCAGATTCTCAAGCCTATTGCATTTAAATTCCTTAACGGCTTCACCTGATAGACTAGTTATCTTGTGAATGATCAGCTCGGAGAATTGAACTACAAGTGCGTCGATGAAAAGTCCGTCTCATTTAATTGAAAACAGAATCAGAAATTTGGGATGTCATAACTCTTCCCCTCTTATAAAAATTTCGTCCTCAAAATTTAAACCATTACAATCTTTGAACAAAAAGGTGGGGGTACAATTCTGTCATTGACTCTTCACTTTTCCAGGTTGCTCATTCAGTGCCATGGTGTTGCCGACCACTTTGACCAACGGGATGGTCTTCGTGCGCAGGACCTGCTCCTTGTGATCCACAATCCAAACCGAGCTTTCAATGTACGACACTCTGTCGTCCACATCCAATTCATCAAAATTAAGCACGTGGGTTAGGTCAGGCTCATACTTCCTCAATATCGACACGTGGAAGACGTCATGCACTTTGTGCCAACTTTGGCGATAATGCAAGACAATACGCCAAATTTGTCGAGTCTTCGTTTTCTTATTTCAACTGAATTTCGAGGTATCGAGATTTCCAGAATATTAAATCAGATCGAAATAAAGCTCTTGGAACCCATTTATCCATGGAGTTTCCATCTGCCAGGGTCTATAGTGAAAATACCGAAAGAGAATTTTTAATGGAGTAAAAGGGAATTTTCTCCGTTGAGTCTTCGTTTTATGATTTTAGCTTACTTTCGAGGTATCGGGATCTCCAGAATATTAAATCGAACTGAAATAAAGTGCTTGGAACCCATTTATCCATGCAGTTTGCATCTGCCGGGGTGTATAGTGAAAATACCGAAAGGGAATTTTATATGGAGCAAAACAGAATTTTCTTCGTCGAGTCTTCATTTTCTGATTTCAACTGACTTTTGGGGTATCGGGATCTCCAAAATATTAAATCGGATCGAAATAAAGTGCTTGGAACCCATTTATCCATGCAGTTTCCATCTGCCGGGGTCTATAGTGAAAATACTGAAAGCAAATGTTTAATGGAGCAAAAGGGAATTTTCTCCATCGAGTCTTCGTTTGAATTTTGCTAACTTTCTAAGTATCGAGATCTCCAGAATATTAAATTGGACCGAAATACAGCTCTTGGAACCCATTTATACATGCAGTTTCCATCTGCCACAGTCTACAATAAAAATGCCGAAAGGGAATTTTTAATGGAGTGAAAGGGAATTTTCTCCGTCGAGTCTTCATTTTCCGATTTCAGCTAACTTTCGGGGTTTTGGGATCTGTAGAATATGAAATTGGATCAAAATAATGTGGCATCCAAGAATTTTGACAACCCCTAATCAGGCGTTGGCTGTGACTAATTGATGGAAGTATCGTCGGTACCACATTCGGTCTAGTTTCATCGTCACTTGACATCCCGAAACAGTTACTTTCGGAGAAAAAAGAAAATTTTCTTTGAATGGCCATATGAACGAACCCACCAACGGCCACATTATTTTTGTTGTATCTTGAACTGATTAGCCGTGCAACAAGAGGGGTCTTTGGACTTTAACGCACTAATATTTTGTGAGCCGAAGGAGAGAAATTTGGCCTTGCATTCGCATTTTCCCTAGTGATCATTAAACAGCATTGTCGAGTTTTCTCTCTCCATGCAAGCAATCAATTTGATGCTTATGCAATTATATAAGTTTGAGGGTTAAAATTTTGAAGAAGTGGGCCACATATTAGGACCATACGGCCACGGTTTTGCTGGCCCAAATAAACCTACACACCCTCTTAATTGTCGACTAATCAAGTCAACGATGGATGGGGATTATTGACCAAGGGATACCCAACCGAAACCACGTTGCCACCCACACGGCTACTAGTGAAGCTCAATCGTGCGTGAAGGGGGGACACGCCTCCTCCACCTGTCCATTGTTGACCCAGCCACCTATTAACCTACACGCAAATTGACTAATTAGTAAATTAACTGAGAGCAAAACAGGCGGATTAGCCGAGAGAAAGAAAGAGAAACCGAGAGTGAGCGGGCGAGCAAGTGAGAGAGAAAGAGAGTTCGAGCGAGAGTGAGCAGCGAGCGGTCCGAGCGAGTGAGGGCAGAGAAGGAAGACCGCCCTCCGCCCGTGCCCGTGATCGAGCTGCCACCATCGACGCCGCCGGTCTTCGTCGCCGTTGAGCCAAGCCGCGACCCCCCGAGCCCCTGTTTTTGCTTGTAACCGAGTAGAAGAGCTTGAGGCAAGTGAAAGTTCATTGATCTATGTTTTGCATGCTGTAATTATCTAGTGAAGTGCTGGTAGATGTGAGAAAATGTAGAATTTGGAGCTAGTTGTGATTTTAGATGAATGAGATGAAGTTGGACTAAGAAACTAAGCAAAAACAGAGTATGTTCTATGCATTTCGGTTTTTGGGTTGAAATAAGAACTTAAGGGTCTAACCATAGTGGATTTTTCAAGTGAAGTAGTTGTAATGTGGTGCAATAGACTTGTAAACACTTGGCTGTGGACGTTGGATGCTGTGGTTCAATGAGTAGAAGTAGTTCTCTTTAGGTTAGTAAACTGTTTTGGCAGAATTAGACTTTGGACCCTAAATGAAAATTGTAGGGCATATATTTAGGAATAACATATCAAAAATTTAGAATAAATGAACAAGGTCTTACCGATGAAATGATTTTTCTATGAAAATGCTAAATCTGGAAGTCATTAGAGAATGTTAGCAAGGAATACAACAATTACTGCTCTTAATACATAAGGAATTTTGTGGCACCCCCCGAACGGCCCCCGATTTGTCAGGGTTGCCTCAGTTCGCTTACCTTTCTCTTTCGTGACCTGAAAGTCCATCAATCCTGGGGGTTTATATCTTTTAGGTCGGTCCCCGCGCAATTTATATGGCGGAAGCGTATCCAACAACTCCCATCCCTATATTCAGAAAACAATGCACACCAACTAAACATTTTATGTAAGTTAAAGCCGTAAACTTTTATTTACATAACTTGATGGACATCATTCGTCGGTACATCACAATGCCAAGGTTTTCTATACTCGGCTATATTTCAAAAGATGACCGACATCTCTTCCAACAGTCATATATTTAAAGTCCATCGATCAATGTCGACGTCCAAAAGTTCCTTCCTTTGCTATCCTCCTCCTTGCGGTCATATCCAACCACTCGGTCCATCTGCTGGTGGCGGCAGAGGTATCTTGCCTAGTCTGAAATGTTAGTCCCCTAACGGGGTGAGTACAACCACTCAGCAGCAAAAGACTCAACAAGCTATATTGAGCATAACAATCAGCATCTAATTTCATACAAGATAGACAAGGCAAGGAGACAAGGGATAAATGGATATCAATATCAAGGAATTCTTCAATACTAAAGCAATTGCAAATTCTATAAGAATCATATGCCACGTAATCAGATCACAATCATGAAACCCTTCAATGTGATGACAACATATTCAGACCCCACACATTTATAGTCAAATCATTCATTTGATTTTTCAAAAGGTTTCATCCCCGGAGGACCAATGTTCGCGTCCCTCCGGCATTCGCATCCTTCTAGGCATCGCGAAAGCCTCCGGCATTCAGCCATTTAAGGCCACTGGGCATCTGGAGCGAATCACGCCTCCAGGCATTTCGTACCCAACCTGGCATCACGAGGAACCTCGAGGGCCTCCCATGAAAATGGTTACCCTAGCCATCCAGATTTACGTACCGACTAGCATACTACCGGGCATCCCGAAACTCCTGGGGAATAACCTTCGGCATTCAGCCATTTAAGGCCACTGGGCATCCACAAGGCATCAACTCACTCGATCCTTTGGGCATCCCGACTCTCGGGGCATCATTAATCCGAGGGTTCAATGGGCAAATCGCATTTTAATTTCACAAATGCATCATCATATGTCAAACAAGATATCTCACGAACTTTTTATCAATCACAATATCCCACCATCAGCATCATCAAGTCACAAACCTCCCACCATCAGCATCACTAAGTCACATGGCAATTCGAGAACTATACTTCATATAGGACAATTCTATAGAAATCTCGAAACAGTAACTTAATTTCTACAATTGCGCAGTTTTAGCAACAATTCCGAATTAATTACTAAACGGGCTCAGAAAATTACGAAATTTTGACATGTTATCGATAAGACCTAGAGGAACAAATCTAAAGAATAAAACTAAGTCAGATTCCATAGGCACCGAAGGTAAGAATTATTTCGAGGGTCATACTTTGTTCGTTTTCTCTGAATTTTGGATATGTTATTCATGAAGATGTGCTCTAAAACTTTCATCAAGGTATCAAAATCAAGTTGTGGTCAAATAATTACAGAAAATTTAAAATGTCGCCTGAGGTCACACTGATTTTCACAAAAACAGTTCGCAAGTTCACAAAACTCTTCCTATATATTAGATTTCGACCTCCCATCATTATACTCTTTGTCCATACACACAATACACCTTACCACAGCATGATTATCACTAAGATTCCTCATGGTCAGAATCTCAAATTCATTTGGTTTCACTTGCAAGTTCAAAAATCCAGCACTCACACTTCATGAAATTCGAAATCCAGCACATGCACCTCATCCACAATCAGTTTTCTTAATCTAACACCCTCCTACATATCAAAGACTCCACATGCAGCTCAAGTACTCCATTCTCCTCACCTATTTCACTTCTTTTCTAGGCAAAACAGCTTGCAACAACATAGATTGAAGAACAATTGCTTGCCTTAAACTCTCTCACTTGGTAGCTATCCAAAAATGGAGGTTCGGGGGTCGCAGCTTGGCTGGTTGGCGACGGGAAACGGTGGCAACGATGGTGGCTGCACGGACACGGCGAGAGGTGGCCCGTCCTTCTCTTTCCCTCGCTGCCCGCACCCACGATCGACCCTCCTTTTCTCCTTGCTTGGTTTCCTATCAAACTCTGTCTTGGTCTCTCTCTCCTGCCTTCGTACGAGAGGAAGGACAGGTGTAGGTACAACAAGGACAAGTGTAATTATGGGGGAGACAAGTGTGGGGGGGCATGCAATTTCCTCCCCCTCCTCTTCCTTCGTACGACGCCCATGGGGTGTCCTTGGGCGTGCTTGGGTCTGAATCCTTGGGCCCAAGAGTCCATAAAATAAAGCCCAAAATTTCCTTTTTTTTTTTACATATATATAGTATTTTATCTCTATCAAATTTAATTTAATAACAAAATTTCAGATTGCTTTATATACAAGTATATACACACATATGAATATACTTCAAATTCTTGCGGCCCGATCAATATCCTCAAGTTCTAATTCTTTAATTTTTTAACGTATAAAATTCTTATGCAAGATCAAATCCCATCCTTTTGGTTCAAAGGATAAAATTGAAATGCTATTTCAAATGAACAAATACAAATTAATGCCTATAAAATAAAGACAAAGTCATCACCTATCTGAGGGTTGTCTAAAATTTTGGATGCCACAAATTTGACTTGGTGTTCTTCATGAAACCTTTTCCTTTAGGTCTTATTGATAACATCTCAAAATTTCATAATTTTTTGAGTTCCTTTAGGGATTATTCCAAAATTTTTACCAAAACTGTGCATTGTAATAATCAAGCTGTTTTGTTTCGAATTTGCACGAATTGTCCCAAAGGTGAATATATCTTGAATTGTTATGTGACATGATGATATTGGCATTGGCATATTATGCAATATTGAGTTTTGATGAAGGATTCTTGGGACATATTGTCATTGCATTTGAAAGTATTTTTGAAAATTAAGATGTTAATTGTTGCCGTTGGACCCTTGGGTCAACGATGCCCCGGGGGTCGGGATGCCCAAAGGATCGAGTGAGTCGATGCCTTGTGGATGCCTGGTGGCCCTAAGTGGCTGAATGCCGAAGGTTTTTCCTCGGGAGCTTCGAGATGCTTGGTTGTACGCTAGTCAGTACGTAAATTCGGAGGGCCAGGGTAACTATTCTCATGGTGAGCCTCGGAGGTATTCCTTGTGATGCCAAGTGGGGTACGAGATGCCTGGGGGTGTGATATGCTCGGGATGCCCGGTGGCCCTAGTGGCTGATTGCCGGAGGCTTTCGCGATGCCAGGGTGGATGCGAAATCCTAGAAGGATGCAAACATTGGTCCTCTGGGGGGATAAAACCATTTGAATGATTAATTCTGTTGATTATATTAAGTGTAAATGTGGTTTGGTTATGAGACTAAATTGTATGGCATGGAATGGGACGTATTATTACAGTTTGGCCCTATAATCAAGACTTGTGTAACTGGACATGATGTATTTTGATCCTTTGAAACTGCATTTGCCATTGCATTGAAGAAATTCATGATTTTGATGCATGCTTCTCCTTTAACTACTTGTTTTTGTCTATCTTGCATGAATTTGGATATTGATGGTACTGCGTGATATAGCTTAATGAATCTTTTACTGCTGAGTGGTTATACTCACCCTGTTTGGGGACTAACATTTCGGACTAGGAGATATGCCTTTGCTACCAGTCACCTTTGGCACATTCTATGGTATACCGGCCAATGTTGAGTGTGAGTGTACAGAGCACCCTCATCCTAATAAATGAGGGTGGGTCTTTATTCGAGTGCAGGTTCTAGTCATGTATGACATTGGTTTGCCCACCGGCCTAGTCATTCAGGAGTTTCTATCTGTGCACGTCCACCGTGGTGGGATCATGTTGGGGATGTTGCCATCGCCGCCTGCTGATGGACCGGGCTGGGTGCGACCGAGAGTGACGGTTAGCAGATGAATCATTTTTGGACCGTCGACACTGACTGGTAGACTTTTGTATAGGACTACATGGAAAGGAAAGTCAAAGGGAGGTCAGGTTATCTTTTGTTATGAAGCTGAGTATAGAAAACCATGGCAAATTTTGATGTATCGACCAATGTTGTCTATCAGACCTATGTAAATAAAAGTGTTCTGCTTTATCTTATAAAAGTTTTAGTTTGTGTGCATTGTTTTCGAGTATGGAATAGGGAGAGGTTGAATATGCTTCCGCTATATAAACTGCGCAGGGACTGATCTAAAAGATATAAACCCCAGGAGTCATGGACTTATTATAACTCTATGGTATCAGAGTGATATATTATTAGGACAAGAGAAAGGTAAGCGCACTGTGTGGCACCTCGATATGGCCCCCAATCCGCTAGGGTCGCCACAGATTTCTTACCCCTTTTTTTTTTTGTTTCACAAGTCACTCTGATACCATTTAACTGTAGCGGGTCCATAAATCTTAGGGGTTTGTATTATCTCAATCGGTCCTAGCGCAGTTCATATAACGAAAGCATACTCGACATCTCTTTAACCCGTACTCCAACAAAAAAATACAATGCAATGCACACCAACTACAGCCTTTCATATATATACTTTAGGGCCGAATCACTTTTTATTTACATAAGTAAGACGGATTTCACAAGTTGGTATAACAAAAGGCCAAGACTTTAAATAAGCTTGGCTAAACCTAAAAAGAACCCAACTATACATCAGACATGCACATCTATCCATCATCTAGTGTTGACCATCCCAAAAAGTGTCAGCCTCCACCAGTCACACCCTCCCATCACACCCAGCCCGGTGCATCAGCCGGTGGTGGCGGCAGCATCCCCATCATCCTCCCATCTCGATGAACATGGACGGATAGAAACTCTTGTACTACGGGGCCATCAAGTAGACCCACATTGTACGTAACCAAAACACAGACACGAATAAACACCAAACCATGAACACCAGCGCCGGGGTGCTCTGAGCACTCGACCTCAACATCTGATGGTAAGCCATAGAACGTACCACGTGTGACAGGCGCAAGAGACATCTCTAATCTAAAATGTTAATCCCCAAAAAGGGTGAGTACAACCACTCAGCAGTAAAGATTCATCAAACTACACAATGCAACAAGCAAGACAATCAAGATATCACGAGTAAAGTACATATCATCCATGCTATCGAGCATACATCACCATGCGGTCGTGCATATATCGCCATGCAGTCATGCATATCTCACCATGCCATCGTGCATGTACCACCATGCAGTCATGCTTGTATTTCCATGAGGTTCATCCCATGCCATATGCACATACATACGCATGATTCATACCATCCATACAACCATGTATACATCCCCATGAGATCCATTCAAGCACTCATGATCGCATTCTCAATGTCAAATATCATCAATTTACTTTCATAAGCAGATCATGTATCATGCCATATGCACACACCCATGCACATCATTCAATTTCCAATTTTATCTTTCAATAGGATCTCATCATTTTTCTTCCAGGGACCAATGTTTGCATCCCTCATTTATCACTCGCACCCAACCTGGCATTGCGAGGAACCTCCGGTACACATCTCCGGCCATCCGGCACACACCTTCCAGCATCTCGCACCCCAACTAGCATCACGAGGAATTCCCTCGGCACACACCTCCAAGGCTTCCGGGATTACGTACCGACATACCACCAGGTATTCCCCTAGAATTACGTATCGTATACCACCAGGCATCTCGAAACTCCTGGGGCACACACCTCCGGGCATCCCGACACTCCCGGGGCATCGTCAGCTCACACCTCTAACGGTATCATTATCATCACATTATATTATCACATATGTCTCATTTTCATCATGGCATTTGATGCAACAATATCAAGGATCGAAACTAGTCTGTTTAATGTCATATGATATGCCAAATGTCACCATATATGCAGTATACATAACACCCATGATATCATATTTCATAAAGTAATTCATTGGTTTTTGAAAATAGAACCAATTTTTGGGAAAAACAGAATGCATCACTTTAGTACAAATTCTTGAAAAATTAGTAAACGATCTCAATAAATTTCGAAATTTGAATATGCTATAAACAAGATCTAGGGAGAAATGTTTCATGAAGAACACCACGTCAAAAGAAGCTTCATACCAGTATTACAGTCCATACATCACAACTCAAATTTTCGGAATATTATCCTTGCACAGTTTTATTCATAAACTCCGTAAAAATCCTAAATTAACTTGAAAAATTCTGAATTTTGGATATGTTATAGATAAAACATAGAAGTAAAAGTTTGATGAGAACTCAAAGTCAAATTCGTGATAAATCAGAAGCTAAAATCACCAAAACCGTCTCTGTCTCTCGGTAGCGATTTCCAGATCTAACCACTTCAAAGAAATTTCTTTTTACCAACCTATAATTGTCCATTTCTATTGAAATTTTAGTATGTTTCTCCACAAGAGGTTATCTATAACTTTCATTCAGAACATAAGATCAAATTCGTACTTGATACTTGCACAAAATTCACAAAATCATGATAGATCAATATTATATTTTTCAGATCTATTATCTTTGAAGAAAAATAGTTTCACCCACGAATAATTGTTTTTTTTCTCTGAAATTTTGATATGTTGTTCTCCAAGAAGTACTCTACAAATTTCTTGAGGAAGTTGTAGTGAGATTCCCACTCAAACATCGCATGCAACACACAAAATCACCAAAGGTCGGACTGTTTCTACATGTAGCAACTCACTTGGAACATTACCACCATGCATTCGAGTTTCCATCATTCAACATCACAACTCAAGCATTTCCAGCATTCAACATCACAATCACAGCAAGTAAAGGGTAGATCAATGGACTCTACTTGCCTCTAATCCAAGCAAAAATCGCAGCAAACACACAGCAGGGCAAGGCGGCTCGACGGCGGGACTAGGCAGCATGCTCGGTGGTCTCCTCCTCCTTCTCTCTCACACGCCTACTTCCTCTTCCTCTCTTTATCTCGTGCGACGTCTCTCTCTCTCTCTCTCTCTCTCGGTCGATAACCCCCTCCATCAATCTGCCCCTCCTCTTTTCTTTCCCCTTCATCATTTGCAATCATTTGATTTTGCATGGCATCTTACACTTGGCTACAATGGACTAACACTTGGCAAGCTTCTCTTGCCACTTGGGGATTTGCATGCAGGTTGATGGGCCATCATTCGAGCTGGGCCTCTCCCCCCTTCGGTCGACGACAACCCCCCTTCCCTTTGGGCTTCGCGGGCTAGGCCTTAATG
Source organism: Eucalyptus sideroxylon (assembly GCA_014182405.2). Lineage (NCBI taxonomy): Eukaryota > Viridiplantae > Streptophyta > Magnoliopsida > Myrtales > Myrtaceae > Eucalyptus > Eucalyptus sideroxylon. The sequence goes on along the minus strand of JABKBF020000017.1, from coordinate 23,136 downwards.
GCCGAACGGTGGGGCTCTTGTGGGCTGATCTTTCAGCTTAAAATTTTGGCCCACTCCTTCTCTTAATAATCTACTCTAACTCCCCACTCATATAAATTCCTAATTGAAATTTCTAAGACCACAAAACTTGCAACATAAATCAATAAATTTGAATTCATAAAACGCATGGCCAAGAATAAAATTTTCCTATCAATTAATCATCCATTAAAAAGCTTGGCTTTAATCTTATTGCAAATCATCGGTCTATAAGCTATAATAAAATTCAATGGCGCTTCCATCACATATTCAAGGTTCATAACATATCTAGAGGTTGTCATGAAATTTTAGGATGCCACACACTATGGCGATCCCAATGGATCAGGGGCCGTCAAGGGGTGCCACAGTGGTTTTGGTATTAGAGCAAAGGTTTATATGGAGTAATAAGGAGCCTCAGATAGAAATGAGGATAGAATGATGCACACCATAGGATGCTAACCAAGGGTAGTTGAGTAACTTTGAACAACGGGTGATGGGTATTCACTCGTAGATTCCTGGTTACTAGTGTGATGTTATCTTTGTGTGTCAATAACATTCTATGTTACTTATGTGACTTTAGTAATAACCTTATTTTATTATTTGACCAATGACACCAAGTCACAAATTATTTCTAAGGTGAATGCTTGGTAAACTACAGGAAGATATGGTACGAACTAGGAGTTCTCATCCATCGAGGACCGAAGCCTCTCGCTTCAAGGGTTGAACCCCAAATGGAAGATATCCTGCAGGCATTGGCCAATATAGGAAATCTGATAGAAAGGCAAGCACAACAACAACCTGAAGCAAAACGCTGTACTCAAGGATTGGTGGAGCAATTCTTGAAGTTGAAACCACCTAAGTTTTGTGGAATGGGAAGTCCTGAGGAGGCAGAGCATTGGATTGATGGAATGGAACAGATTTTCGGTTGTTGAACTATAACGATGCTGAAAAGATAAACTTGGCAGAGTACCAATTGGAGGGAAAATGCAAAGTTTTGGTGGAGAGCCTCAAGAGACACGATCTTTCCACCAGGTACTTATATAAACTGGGATGAGTTTGTTAGAGCTTTCAATAGAAAGTATTTTTCTGATTATGCCAAGGATAAGAAGATCATAGAATTTGTTCAGTTAGAACAAAGGGAGTTGATAGTGGACCAGTATGAAGCAAAAATTTTCTGAATTGTCTAGGTATGCTCCCGTGTTGGTTGAAGATCGAGAGGAAAAGGCTAAGAGATTCCCGAAGGGATTAAGGACTGATATTAGAAAACAACTGGTTTTAGAAAACAACTAGTCCCTCTAAATATAAGGGATTATAATGAGATTTATGAGAGGGCACAGTTGGTGGAGCAAGAATTAATGAGAGAGCAATCAGAATCTAAGAGGCAGATGACCTTTAATGATGTGCGAAGGGGTAAAAGACCTCATCCTGGACAAGGTTAGCCCTGGGAATCTAAGAAGAGAAGTAATTTTTGGAATTTTGGAAAAGCCAATAGTGGTCCGGTTTAAGGGAAAGTACCCTACCGGGGTAATATTTGCTAGAAGTGTGGTGGACAGCATGGGCCAGGATTTTGTAATAATCCACCAAAATATTTTGGTTGTGGATAGATGGGGTACTTTAAGAGAAATTGTCCACATGAGAGGTTGCAACCAAATGTCAACTCGGTGCGACAAGTACAATAATGTACTGCTGGACCAAATCTAGCAAGGAATCCACAGAGGCCACCAACACAAGGAATGGTGCATACAATCACCCAAGAGGAAGCAGAAGCTTCCAAAAATGTCATCTCAGGTACGATCTCTATAAACGATAAAAAGGCATACACGTTGTTTGATACGAGTGCTACGCATTCTTTGTGTCCGAAAGATATAGACAGTTGAGTCAGATAGAAACTACCTTCTTGAGATGCCTTTTTGTGTTTCTACACCATTAAAGAATGTGGTTTTGTCTTCATTGGTATGTGAAAAGTGCAAGGTAACTATAGGGGGACGGGATATGGAAATAGACTTAGTTGTGATTGCCATGTATGACGTTGACGTTATCATAGGAATGGACTGGCTCCATAAGTATTAGGCTAAGGTGGATTGCCATAGAAAAGTGATCCAGTTTATTTTACTTGACCGATCTAGTTGTGAATTTTTCGGAGCTCAGACCAACCCCTCTATAGCACTTATTTTTAATGATAGAAGCCCGTGCATTACTTGATGAAGGATGTCAAGGATACCTGGCAGTGGTTAAGGACTATACTAAGGAAGAGTTTAAGCTCGATGAAATTCGAGTGGTCAAGGAATTTCAAGATGTATTTCTTGAGGAACTGCTTGGGTTACCACTAGAACGAGAAATTAAGTTTGAGATTGAACTAATGCTTGGAACAGGACCGATATCGAAAGCTCCGTATAGGATGGCTTTAATGAAATTGAAAGAATTAAAAGTGCAACTACAAGAATTGCTTGACAAAGGATTTATTAGGCCAAGTGCTTCTCCTTGGGGTGCACCGGTTTTGTTTGTGAAAAAGAAGGATGGGTCAATGCGTTTATGTATTGACTATAGGCAACTGAATCAAGTGACCATTAAGAATAAGTATCCCTTGCCTAGAATTGATGATCTATTTGACCAAGTACAAGGAAGTTCAGTCTTTTCTAAGATTGATTTGAGGTCGGATACCATCAATTAAGGATTAAGAAGGAAGACATTTCTAAGATTGCATTTAGGACTCGCTATGGACACTATGAGTTCCTAGTTATGCCTTTTGGACTAACGAATGCTTCGGCTGCATTCATGGATATGATGAATACGATATTTAAGCCTTATTTGGATCAATTTGTGATTGTCTTCATTGATGACATCCTAATAAATTCTAAAGGACCTGAAGAGCATGAGCGACACCAGAGGATAGTATTGCAAATCCTTAGAGATCATAAGCTGTATGCCAAATTCAGTAAGTGTGAATTTTGGCTGGACCGGATAATATTTTTGGGACACGTGGTGTAAGGAAGAATTGCAATAGACCCGACGATAGTTGAGATGGTAATAAATTGGTCGAGACCAACAACACCCACTGAAATGCGAAGTGTCTTAGGACTGGCTAGCTATTATAGAAGGTTTATTGAAGGATTCTCATGGCTTGCTGGACCATTGACAAAATTGACTCGAAAGAACATAAGATTTGAGTGGAATGGAGAGTGCGAGAGGAGTTTTCAAGAACTCAAGAGAATATTGACTATGGCTTCAATTCTAACTATACCGTTTGGATTTGATGGGTTCACGGTATATAGTGATGCGTCTCACAAAGGGTTGGGATGCGTTTTGATGCAGCATGGCAAGGTCATAGCCTATGCATCCAGACAGTTGAAACCTCATGAATTGAATTACCCAATCCATGACTTAGAATTGGCAGCTATAATTTTTGCTTTGAAAATATGGAGACATTATTTATATGGAGAGAAGTTCGAAATCTATATAGATTATAAAAGTTTAAAATATTTGTTTTCACAAAAAGAGCTGAACATGAGGCAAAGGAGGTGGATGGAGTTGTTAAAGGATTATGATTGTGAAATACGGTCCCATCCTCAAAAGGCGAATAAGGTGGCAAAGGCTCTTAGTCGTAAGTCAACTATGGATATGGCCAATATGAGAATAACATAATGGAATCTGTTAAAGTCGGTAGTAGACTCATATTTTAAATTGTAAGTAGATCACCTTATCGGCATGCTTACGGCATTGAGGATTGAACTAGAAATTATCCAGAAAATTAAGATTCTGCAAGAATCTGACCTAGAAATAATGAAAGTACGAAATGCTGTGTCTTTAGGAAAAAGACTAGAATTTCAACTCTCTGAAGATGGAGTGGTAAGATGTCAGGGATGACTCTGTGTTCCCGACAATGAGCAAGTGAAGAGAGAAATCCTGTCAGAAGCATATAGGAGTAACTATAGTATTCATCCGAGTAGTACAAAGATGTACAAGAATTTACACCAACAATATTAGTGGAATGGCATGTAGGCAAATATAGCCAAGCACGTTTCCTAGTGCTTAACATGCCAGCAATTGAAAGCGGTTGAGACCATTGGATATCCTAAAGTGGAAATGGGAGCATGTGACGATGGATTTTGTGCAAGGATTACCAAGGACATCAAGTGGTTATGACTCTATATGGGTAATAGTGGATCGTTTGACTAAGTCAGCTCATTTCCTAGCAGGTTCGCATAGATTATCCGATGGATAAATATGCTGAGATATATGTAAGCCAGGTAGTACGCTTACATGGTGTTCCAATGACTATCACTTCCGATCGAGATTCAAGATTTACTTCAAACTTTTGGCAAAGTCTTCGACTACCTTAGGGACTAAGCTCCGCTTAGTACTATTTTTCATCCTTAGACAGACGGACAAACATAAAGAGTGATTCAGACATTAGAGGACATGCTAAGAGCTTGTGTCATTGATTTTAAAGGGAGTTGGGATGAAAAGTTACATTTAGTAGAATTCGCCTATAACAATAGTTTTCAGAAAAGTATAGCCATGGCTCCCTACGAAGCATTGTATGGAAGGAGATGTAGGACCCCTGTCTATTGGAATGAAGTAGGTGAAAGGAAACTGACAGGATCTGAGTTGGTACAAGTTACTATAGAGGCTGTTGAGATCATAAGGAAAAGACTTAAGACAGCCTAGAGCCGACAGAAAGACTACGCAGATAGGCGTAGAAGGCCTTTTGGAGTTTAATGTAGGAGACCATGTATTTCTTAAAGTATCTCCGATGAAAGGGATATCATGATTTGGAATAAAGGGTAAATTAAGTCCTAGATTCGTTGGACCCTTTGAGATACTCAAGAGGATAGGAGATGTAGCTTATCGATTTGCACTACCTCATAAATTGGAAAATTTACATGATGTTGTTCCATGTATCGATGCTAAGGAAGTACCAGCCGGATCCTGGTCACATACTCGATCATGAAGCCACCAAAGTGATTGAGAAAGTGAGGTACTTAGAAGAACCAGTACGGGTATTAGATCAAAAAGAACAAATCCTTTGGACAAAGAAAATTCCTCTAGTTAAGGTGTTATGGCGACATCATGATATGGAAGAGTCCACTTGGGAAAGTGAAAAAGAGATAAAGGAAAAGTACCCTTATTTGTTTAATGAAACTTAAGTAATATCCAATTTCGAGGACGAAATTCTCCAAGGAGGGGAGAATTGTGGCATCCAAGAATTTCGACAATCCTTGATTAGGCGTTAGCTATGACTGATCGACGGGAGTATCGTCAATACCACATTTAGTCTAGTTTCATTGTCACTTGACATCCCGGAATAGTTACTTTCGGAGAAGAAAGAAAATTTTCTTTGAATGGCCATATGAACGAACCCACCAATGGCCACGTTATTTTTGTTATATCTTGAACCAATTAACCGTGCAACAAGAGGGGTCTTTGGACTTTAGTGCACTAATATTTTGTGAGCCAAAGGAGAGATATTTGGCCTTGCATTCACATTTTCCCCAGTGATCGTTAACAGCGTTGTTGAGTTTTCTCTCTCCATGCAAGCAATCAATTTGATGCTTATGCAATTATATAAGTCTGAGGGTTAAAATTTTGAAGAAGTGGGCCACATATTAGGACCATAAGGCCACGGTTTTGCTAGCCCAAACAAACCAAGACACCCTCTTAATTGTTGACTAATCAAGTCAACCATGGAGGGGGATTATTGACCAAGGGACGCCCAACCGCAGCCACGTCGCCCACCCACACGGCACCAGTGAAGCTCGATCGTGCGTGAAGGGGGGACACACCTCCTTCACTTGTCCATTGTTGCCCCAACCACCTGTTAACCTACATGCAAATTGACCAATTAGTAAATTAACTGAAGAGCAAAATAGGCGGATTAGCCAAGAGAAAGAGAGAAACCGAGAGTGAGCAGGCGAGCAAGTGAGAGAGAAAGAGAGTTCGAGCGAGAGTGAGTGGCGAGCGGTCCAAGCGAGTGAGGGTAGAGAAGGAAGACCGCCATATGCCTGTGCTTGTGATCAAGCTGCCGCCATCGACGCCGCTGGTCTTTGTTGCAGTTGAGCCAAGCCGCGACCCCCCGAGCCCCTGTTTTTGCTTGTAACTGAGTAAAAGAGCTTGAGGCAAGCGAAAGTTCATTGATCTATGTTTTGCATGCTGTATTATCTAGCGAAGTGCTGGTGAGAAAATGCAGAATTTGGAGCTGCATGTTGATTTTAGATGAATGAGATGAAGCTGGACTAAGAAATTGAGCAAACATAGGGTATGTTCTATGGATTTCGGTTTTTGGGTTGAAATAAGAACTTAAGGGTCTAACCATAGTGGATTTTTGAAGTGAATTAGCTGTAATGTAGTGCAATAGACTTGTAACCACTTGATTGTCGACGTTGGATGCTGTGTTTCAATGAGTAGAAGTGGTTCTCTTTGGGTTAGTAAACTGTTTTTGCAGAAAAACAGCATGACCTTCGTTGATTCCATGAATTTTTTGTAATTATATAGCCAGAATTAGACTTCGGATGCATAATAAAAATTGTAGGGCATATATTTAGGAATAACATATAAAAAATTTAGAATAAATGAACAAGATTTGATCGATGAAACGATTTTTCTATGAAAATGCTAAATCTGGAAGTCATTACAGAACATTAGCAAGGAATACAACAATCACTGCTCTTGATACATAAAGAATTTGACTTGGTGTTCTTCATGAAACCTTTTCTTTAGGTCTTATTGATAACATCTCAAACTTTCATAATTTTCTGAGTTCATTTTGGGATTATTCCAAAATTTTTACCAGAACTGTGCATTGTAATAATCAAGCTGTTTTGTTTCGAATTTGCACAAATTTTTCCAAAGGTGAATACATCTTGAATTTTTATGTGAGATGATGATACTGGCATTGGCATATTATGAAATATTGAGATTTGATGAAGGATTCTTGGGACATGTTGTCATTGCATTTGAAAGTATTTTTGGAAATTAAGATGTTAATTGTTGCCATTGGACCCTCGGGTCAACGATGCCCCGGGAGTCGGGATGCCCAAAGGATCGAATGAGTCGATGCCTTGTAGATGCCCGATGGCCCTAAGTGCCTGAATGCTAGAGGTTTTTCCTCGAGAACTTTGGGATGCCCGGTTGTATGCTAGTCGGTACGTAAATCCTCGTGATGCCAGGTGGGGGTACTAGATGCCTAGGGGTGTGACGCCCTCCGGATGCCCAAAGGGCCCTAGTGGTTGAATGTTGGAGGCTTTCGTGATGCTAGGGTGGATGCGAAATCCCGAAGGACGCAAACATTGGTCCTTTGGGGGGATAAAACCATTTGAATGATTAATTCTGATGATTATATTAAGTGTGAGTGTGGTCTGGTTATCGCACTAAATTGCATGGCATGGAATGGGACGTGTCATTACCGTTTGACCCTATGATCGGGACTTGTGTGACTGGACATGATGTATTTTGATCATTTGAAATTGCATTTGCCATTGCATTGAAGAATTTCATGATTTTGATGCATGCTTATCCTTTAACTACCTGTTTTTGTCTATTTTGCATGAATCTGGAAATTGATGGTACTGTGTGATATAGCTTAATGAATCTTTTACTGCTGAGTGGTTATACTCATCCCGTTTAGGGACTAACATTTCAGACTAGGAGATATGCCTCTCGCTACCGCACCCCCCTAAGACATTCTATGGTATACCAGCTGATGTTGAGTGTGAGTGTACAGAGCATCCTCATCCTGATATACGAGGGTTGGTCTCTATTCGAGTGCGGGCTCTAGCCATGTATGACATTGGTTTGCCCACTGGCTCAGTCATTTAGGAGTTTCTGTCTATGCACGTCCGTCGTGGTGGGATTATGCTGGGGATGTTGCTACCACCGCCAGCTGATGGACCGGGCTGGGTGTGACTGAGAATGACGGTTAGTGGATGAATCATTTGTGGACCGCCGACACTGACTGATAGACTTTTGTATAGGACTACATGGAAAGGAAAGTCAAAGGGAGGTCGGGTTATCTTTTGTTATGAAGTGGGTATAGAAAACCACGGCAAATGTTGATGTACCGACCGATGTTGTCTATCGACCTATGTAAATACAAGTGTTCGGCTTTATCTTATAAAAGTTTTACTTGTGTGCATTGTTTCCGAATATGGAATAGGGACCAATCTAAAAGATATAAACCCCCAGGAGTCATGGACTTATTATAATTCTATGGTATCAAAGTGATATATTATCGGGACGAGAAAGGTAAGTGCACTGTGGCGACCCCAACGGATCGGGGGCCATCTTGGCGTGCCACAAATAAAGCGCTTGGAACCCATTTATCCATGCAGTTTCCATTTACCGGGGTCTACAGTGAAAATACCGAAAGGAAATTGTTAATGGAGCAAAAGGGAATTTTCTCCTTTGAGTCTTCGTTTTCTGATTTCAGCTAACCTTCGGGGTACCGGGATCTCCAGAATATTAAATCGGATCGAAATAAAGCTCTTGGAACCCATTTATCCATGGAGATTCCATCTGCCGGGGTCTATGGTGAAAATACGGAAAAGGAATTTTTAATGGAGCAAAAGGGAATTTTCTCCATCGAGTATTTGTTTTCTGATTTTAGCTTACTTTCAGGGTATCAGATCTCTAGAATATGAAATCGGACTGAAATAAAGCTCTTGGAACCCATTTATCCATGCGGTTTCCATCTGCCGGGGTATACAGTGAAAATACTGAAAAGAAATTTTATATGGAGCAAAAGGGAGATTTCTTTGTCGAGTTTTCATTTTTTGACTTCCGCTGACTTTTGGGGCACTGATATCTCCAAAATATTAAATCGGGCCAAAATAAAGTGCTTGGAACCCCTTTATCCATGCAGTTTCCATCTGCCGGGGTCTACAGTGAAAATACCGAAAGGGAATTTTATATGGAGCAAAGGGGAATTTTCTACATTGAGTATTCGTTTTCTGATTTCAGCTGACTTTCAGGGTATCGGGATTTTCAAAATATTAAATCGGACCGAAATAAAGCTCATGGAACCCATTTATCCATGTAGTTTCCATCTACCGGGGTCTACAGTGGAAATACTAAAAGGGAATTTTTATTGGAGCAAAAGGGAATTTTCTCCGTTGAGTATTCGTTTTTTGATTTTAGCTGACTTTTAGGGTATCGAGATCTCCAGAATATTAAATCGGACCGAAATAAAGCTATTGGAACCCATTTATCCATGTAGTTTCCATCTACCGGGATCTACAGTGAAAATACTGAAAGGGAATTTTTATTGGAGCAAAAGGGAATTTTCTCCATTGAGTATTCATTTTTTGATTTTAGCTGACTTTTGGGGTATCGGGATCTCCAGAATATTAAATTGGACCGCAATAAAGCTCTTGGAACCCATTTATCGATGCAGTTTCCATTTGCCGGGGTCTACAGTGAAAATATAAAAAGTGAATTTTTAATGGTGCGAAAGGGAATTTTCTCTGTCGAGTCTTCGTTTTCGAATTTTAGCTAACTTTGGGGGTTTTGGGGTCAACAAAATATTAAATCGGACTGAAATAAAGCTCTTGGAACCCATTTATCGATGTAGTTTCCATCTGCCGGGGTCTATAGTGAAAATACTGAAAGGGAATTTTTAATGGAGCAAAAAGGAATTTTCTCCGGAGCAGAGGACTCCTAGAAAGCGAACCATTGGACCTATTACTCGGGGTAGGATGTCGACGAGGGTTGGTACCCGGGGGTAATGTGGTAGAGGGCCAGCATTAATTCATATTTAGGTATTTCAAACTGAACGAGGTGACCGTGATTCATACTTTATCATTGGTGATTATTATCTAGGTTAGTGTTGGTCAAGCTATTTACACTGTTGGCAGTTTGTTGAACCATTATTGTTGTCCAAACATTCGTGCAAATTTTCTTGCTCTTACTTTCTTCATCCAAACAAAGGGAACCGGTGAAGCGTGATGTTCCCTAGAGTTATCTTATGGTCCACAGGTACTATGATCCTTGATCACCAGGTTTTTTCTTTCAATTATTCAATCATGCTGAGAGTCGCTAAACGTCAGTGTAGAAATCTAAGGGAAAGAACTTTGATAATGATAACTATGTAACTTGTTCACAATGTCCAGTTTATTTAATTATATTGATGACTAGCTGATTGTAGGTTGGGCAATGGAACTGTTAAGACCTCCAATGCAGAAGCTGTTCAATCGTAAACCTCTCTGCACTTGTTCTGAGTGCTTTTCATTGTTTTCATCCTCAATGCTTTGGCATAGTTTTGGATACATTTGACATAAAATCCGAAACTGAAAAACTTAAGCAGTCAAGACATGCTGGAGACATATATATAGCTTGGAGCCTTATGTATTGGTATCGTAAGTAATTCACAGCTAGGACATTTGAATTTTTATGGGCCTTTTTGTTTGAAATAACAATGTCGGAAAACTACTCTATGGAATCTTTTTCTTGTTCCTATGGTGGCTATGTAAAATTTTCATTGGTGGAGAAGCTTGGTGATCTCTATGCTGGCAAAATGGATCACAACACCCCAGAGAAAAGTTATAGCTCCCTCGTGCAAGTGTACGATATTGCCTGAAATGTGAGTCCTTTCGTGACCTGAAATCTACTTTCCTGATGGTGAGCGAAG